>JAANYP010001973.1:0-386985 GCA_020465985.1 Centrapalus pauciflorus | reverse complement strand
CTGGTCTCCGTTCGAATCTATGGTTACATTCGAATCTATCACAGATTCGAATGTCAACCCATATATAATTCGAATCTAGCCTTTTACATAAACAACTAAGTGTTGAAACTTATGTTATTACTTATGATTGAATTTATCTTTGTACTTTATGTTTGAACTTCTTGTAATACTTTACATCAAGTTCAAACATACAAAAACTAATAAATATCAACCATATATAAACATATATAACAAACACTTGCTAGAATCACAAGCATGATCACTTAGACTGCTATCGTCACATAGGATGTACCAACAGACTCCCCCTTGACGATAGCTTCTAATAATTTTCACATTTGACTTAAGAACTTTGTTTATTTATTGATTTAAACTACTACCAGCATATAAACCTTTCTCAACACATACCTTGACTACATTTTCATACTTACTAGCTTCACTGTCCATATGTGTGTCACTGGAGATCTTACAGGCATGCAAAATGTGAAGATCATCTTTGGAGAGGTTTACCAGGTGAAGAGGGTCGTAGACTCTAAGAATAACATTTTCTTCTAAGTCTTCCATGACCGCTTCCCCAGTCTCAGTATCAGCGTACCACCATTTAAGATTCTTCAAAACATTCTGTGGCATCGGCTTGAGAGGTACCTTCCTAAGACATCTAGCTGGCTTATAGTGAATCCTCATCCAAGGTCGTCCAGTTAGAGGATCGATACGTGACGGATCCTCTACTCTTCTCCCGACCCTTGGATTCAAACGCTCGAATTTCCTTGATCTCCTCTCCTTTCTTATGATTCTTTCAATTACGCTCGCATAGGGATCATTGCCAATGTTTATCAAATCTTTCCATGCTAGCGCAGTGATTTCGATCTTTGGCAGGGAGTTGAACGCTTTTAAAGTTCGCCTCATGTACTGAAGCGCGTCTTTCCTTTTAATTACAAATAGCTGCAGATCTCTATCAAAGAACCAGCTTAATATTCGCTTAGACAGCTTCCCAGTACCCGACACTCTCATTGACTTCTTAATCTCTAACTCCTTTTCTTCAGCCTTGAACCATAGCTTTCTTTTTTCTTCATTTGTTAGCTCTTTCGCAGGTTCTACTGTTGATGGCTGAGGATTCAACGCAGCATTTACTACATCTACATTGACAATATTATTTCCATCAATCATGTAAGTATCCGTGATAGGATTCTGCTGCACAACTATCTCGTCAGCTTCATCATCCTCATCAGCAACTACTTCATCATCCGACTTCCAGTCTACTATCTCCTCTGGCACAAACTCTCCTTCTTCTAGCTCTTCATCATCATAGTAAAAACCTACATCCATCGGATCATCATCGAGATCCATCAGTGCGTCGATCATCTCACTGATTTCAAAATCTGTAGGTTGCTTTGATGAACTAGCTTCTCCCATTTCTCCTTCAACTTGACTGGGCTCCCCCTGAACTTGTGTAGCCTGAGCAGCAGGAAAATCTACTTGCTCATTCTCATTATGCGCATCGGGATCATTGCCTTCGTCATCTTCATTTCTACGCTGCTCCTCATGATCCCTACAACTCGTCTCCGCCTGAGCTTTTAGATTTTTCATTACCTGCTCAAGGAGGGACCGCATCGATCGGATCTCTGACGATTGATCTGCAATAAAGGACTTTAATTCAGTGTTCTCTTCCCTGACATTCTCCACAATCTTCCTAAATTCGGCATTGTCCTTATCAAGATTTGCATTATGCGCCTGGAGCTCGCCGACAGCCTTTGTTAGGCTTAAGATTTGAACATGCTGGAAGTCAACACGTCCCTTGAGCTGCATAAACCTCTGATTTCCAGCGTAGGTGGTCGAAGTAGATGGAATTGATTGCATAGGAGTTGGGCGAATGGGTGATGGAATATATGGTTCATGTTGAGGTGGTGGAGATGGTGGAGCTGTGGCTTGAGGTTCTGAAGTTTGAGTTTGAGTCTGTTGGGCTTTAGATGCTGATGTTGACCCTTGCATGAACCTGTGACGCTTGGCCCTTTGCCGAGTCACTAAGGGAGCAACTTCCTCCTCTTCAAAATCTGAATCATCAGATTCCCTCACTACTCTCCTCCTCGAGGCCTCTTCATTGATAACTACGACTCTCGAGCCATAAGTTTCTATGCGAACACGGGGCTCAGTAGCTTCAGACTCAGGAGCTTCCACTTCCAACTCCTCCATCTCTTCCGATTCTGTGTCTCATGACGACAAAGCTTTATCGGCCTGCTCTGGCATATATTCATCTACATCTCTTAACACATCTTCCTCACCCTCAGCACGACTCAGTAATTCTCCTACTAGTGCTGTAGCCACATCTTCGTTCGCATGAGGCCCTGCCTCCCAGATTTCATTAAGCGTCTGGCATAGCTGTTCAGCTTCGCTCGGAACATTTGAAGGCCCGGCTTCTTGAACATTTGAGGGCCCGACTTCTTGAACATTTGGTTGCTGACTTGTCGAAGGCCTTGATGCCTGAGTTTGACTCGCTGATGGTCTTTGTCGACGTCTTTGAGCACGCGGTTGCTGTTGTTGTGGTTGTTGTTGCGGTTGAAATTCAACTACCCCTGCCCAGTTGGCATCATCCGGGGCTTGAAATTCCCTATCCAAAATTGCTCCAAATAATGGACGCTCAACAGGAACAGCTAACCTTCCTCTGTGTGAGGAACAGTCAGCGAAAATCCTTTTGTCCATAATAGCAACGCTCAGAAAGTCATTTGACGGAGGCAGATTTGGCAAAAAATGCCTGATCAACATCATAATGAACCTTGGATATAGCAAAAACTGTTGATTTTTAGGTGCGGTTATCTGGTGAACAAATTCCGAGAAGAACATTTCCGAAAAACTATACGGGCGATTATAAACCATTGCGACTATCCCAGATTGCATCTTCGCAACCATATAATCAAATCCTGCCTTCTTTAGAGCAAAGCACACCATAAACACATGTGCTAAAAACCTCCACTGTCCAAGTAATCCACTTTTCATGTAGGACACCTTTGTCACGTCTTGAATGTATCCCATTCTCAGAAAGGCCGCTTGCCTTATACTTAAAGGAAACTCTATTGGACCAGCTTCTTCTTCTTGTGTGCCCAGCTGCAGCACTTGACGAAGCATATCTGCCGAGAATACCAACGGCTGTCCTGCAATACGAGTGCGTAGAACTGTCGGTGTGACCGAGCAGTCTACCTGCAAATGATCGTAAAACTGACGAATGTATGGTAACACAAGCTACACATTATGCGACAGTGCAAATCCGATTCTAGATTCAACGAGAAAATCAAGCACTTGACGGAATCCCTGCGCCTCAGGAAGATTCAGATCTGGATGAAGCACCATGTTGTGCTTAGGCACAAACGCTCGAACAGCCATTTCTGCACAATAAACAAAAGTATTAGATTCATTAAAAATCAATAAACTTGTTTAAATTTAAATCTGTTTTATTTTGAACTTGTTTAAGTACAAAATCCAACACAATTAAATTTCTACAAGTTTAATAATATTTAAGTTAAATAGTGCAAATAAAAATTAGATTCGAAAGTAGCAGATTCGAATTGTCCCTATTCGAGTGTAATGGACAGATTCGAATGTCATGGTCATCTCGAATCTAATGACAGATTCGAGAAACCCATGAACAGATTCGAATGGCCGTTTTTTATTCAAGGACTAAATCTCTTGATTTTAACCTTTTTGGACTTAGAAAATTACATTCATTAGTCCTACTAGTTACTAATCACAAATTTATGCCTTTAATTTGATTGTTTATCGGCCCAAACTTGGTAATTTTGTAAAAACCCTATTTTGACCCTTAAACCTTCAAAAATCAATGATTTCGCCCAAAATTGTGTATAAAACTACATGAATCTTGTACAATCAAGTTGATTATACCTAGATGCAAGAGTAGAATCGAACACACTAGCTTTAAACTCGACAAAATGTCGTTTATGTGAGATACGATAGATTCGAGAATAGATTCGAAGTCGCCTTGTTAGATTCGAGATTATAGATTCGAAAACAGTAAGTCTTAAATGACTTCACTGTTGACCTATATATACCACCAACCTTCGAGTCTAAGTATAGACTCGAATCTACTGACAGATTCGAATCCCTCCACATTCGAGTCTGTCCTAAACTCGAAACCACCAAACACTTAGAAAAATTTCGAAAATTTTTGAAATAACTTCAACTTTTTCAACTTTTTTCTACGGTATTTGTGTAACAAGATAAACTATGCCAACTATTTTACCCTAAGCACACGATATTTCACGCAATGTTTATTTTATCCAACTTTGAATGCAACCTCAGTAATTTTTGACCTTTTTCCTAAGTAAAAATTTAAACTAAAATAAAATAAAATGAAATAAAATAAAATAAACTAAGGTAAAATAAATAAAATTTTTTGACCGAAAATTTAATCTAGACCTAAGCTATACTATTAAAATTTTCAACCTAAGCTAAATACTACATAAAATAATTTTGATGAGTATAGTCTAAGAAAGGTTCAATCAGATAGCGATGTCTGATACTTACTTTCAGTACTTAAACTTTCACACTTAGGAATTTTTGATTCCTTTGATTGTTTGTCGTGACATACCCATTCTGTCGATTATTGGTATTTTACCCCTTTAAACACTCTACATTTCGGAACATCCCTTGGCATTTTTATTTATCAGGAAACTATCTTACGTGACTCAGACATAGACATACTTTTATGATCAAGGCACACAGACAAAGATTCTAACTTGTTGGTATTTGCAAACTTTCTTTAAAAGACAAACATCGTACACAGGTCTGTATTTTCATACAACAGAGTGTCTTAGTTTGACTTACAGTTTATTTTTAAAGTTAGCAGACAGCGGTGACAGGTCTGTACTGACGTACAACAAAGCGACATATCTGCTAACCCGAATCTAAACAGAGACAACAGGTCTGTACTTACGTACAACAGAGTTGCATGTTTTCGACTCTCAGTTTTGTATGATATTTCTATTCTTTCCATTTTAAGATGTCTTTGATGTTGCCATACATCTCCAGAAAGTTTGCATACCTCATTTAGACTCAAAGTCTGTATGTCTTGTACATAAAAATTAAGACCGATTGGTCATACATCTAAGTTAGTTACACACTTGACTTTTTCTAGAATATTTTATTAGCCTTGAGATTTCCTATATGTATTATGCCTACCAACACATCAAACTAAAATAAAGTATAACACTTAGAATTTAGTTGCATTATGTGTGGAAGCCTAAACACTTAGAGTTTGTAACGACTGTGCTAATTTTCGTCACTTTCAACCTATGTATCTAAGACTTAACTCATTTTCTGATATTCTCTTTTTTTGTGTTTTTCTGATTTTCTATCTTTTTTCTTTTGTTTTTCATAACGAAATAGCAATAAAATACGATAAACTACTAACTTGCTAAAAATAGAAACTTACTAAAAATAGAAACTTTCCTAAATTAGCAGAC
This sequence comes from Centrapalus pauciflorus, assembly GCA_020465985.1. Taxonomy (NCBI): domain Eukaryota; kingdom Viridiplantae; phylum Streptophyta; class Magnoliopsida; order Asterales; family Asteraceae; genus Centrapalus; species Centrapalus pauciflorus. Next base: position 381,517 of record JAANYP010001973.1, on the reverse strand, counting down.
TACTGTGAAGAAAGAAATTCTACGACTTATAAAAGAAAATAAGCTACTACTACTAAGGTCAAATTACTCTGGGTTGCGCATTCCATTCAGTTGAATTAAATACTCAAACCGTGACTTATCAAATGCTTTGGTAAATAAATCTGCATTATTATCTTCTGTTGCCACTTTTACCAGTTTGATTAAGTTCTTTTCAGCACAATCACGAATAAAATGATGCCTAATGTCTATGTGCTTTGTTTTGTTGTGTTTAACTGGATTATTCATTATAGCAATTGTAGATTGATTGTCTATCCTAAATGGAGTTTTTCTTTTCAAATCTGAGACCTACTTTTAATATCTTTAAATCTTTAGTTCTTTGTTCAGAATTTATCTGAACCTGTCAAAATTATATCATAGCAAGAACATTTTAGCTTTAAACCTTTATTTGATCTGATTCTAATAACTGATAACTCATCAATCGTTTCGTTCATTTTCTTTGTTTCTTTGAATTCTCAAAAGATATATATATATATATATATATATATATATATATATATATATCATGTTGCTTTATTTAGTAATCTTTAATTGTTATTTAAAATATCAAAAACAAGACATACGGATTCGGTCCTTCCGAAGTGGCATCCGAAATGGGCATCCGGACTAAGCATACAGATCTGGACATCCGGACCGGTTAGTCCGAAGTGAGTATCCGAATTGGGACTAATCCAGGTTCGGTTCATCTTTCATCCGAAATAGTCAGAAATGGACATTCCATCCAAATTCGGCCCAATCCGAATTCGCATCCATAGACATAAGAATTTCCAGATTTTATTTTTGGTGTTCTATCTTATATTCATACCGGTTTTTCATAAAAATTCACTAAAACCCATTTTATCAACATACAACTTACAAATAAGTTATATTATCATTATTGGGTTGTTTTTATACTATTTTCCCTATCAAAAACACCATAAATTTATCAAAATCATCCAAATTTCTTTCTTTTTGTCAAGAACACATAATTTTATAAAAATTCCGATTTCTTGCTTATTTGTACGATTTAAGCTATAACTTTTGTTGTTGTGACTCTAACATACTTAAATACATGATTTCTAACAATTTAATCTAACATGCAACTTGAAATTTCATGTTATAATTCTTCGGTTTCGGTTCTTAACAAAACCGAACCAAACTTATAAAATACCGAAATTTAAGTGGATTTTACCTCCAATCTTTGTAGCTTCTTGTTGTTGGATGCTTCTTGTAACTTTCACTTGTCTTAATTCTTCAATTTAATGCAAATATTATGGATTTTCTTGATGAATTGTGAAGTTGCCGTAGGTGAAGAGAGAAGAGAGAGAGAGAGCTTAAATTTCTTTTAATTGTGATAATGGTCATTAATTCCATTTATTTGGGATTATATATATTTCAACTTTTAGCATTTGACAACATTAACTGTAAGGTCTACCACTATACGAGATCTATCTAGACGCGGAGCCGTCAACGAGTGCGGAATCCTCGTTAACGGGTAGACGGACAACTCTCAACTACGAAACACGGAGACTATTAGACGCAGAACGAACGACACACGAACGATCCTACGAACTAATTCTCCCCGAAACTGCACTCACCTAGCCGATAAACTCGAGATCGCTTTAAGCTTAATTCCTCACGAATTCTGCTAAAAGTCCCTTAATTATTCGAGTCTATCCCTAATTATAGACCCTGATTCGAGTCTATTGTGGGCCAACCTCGAATCTGGCCCAAGGCCCATTCGAATCTGTCCACAAAGACACTCTCGAATCTGGTCTCCGTTCGAATCTATGGTTACATTCGAATCTATCACAGATTCGAATGTCAACCCATATATAATTCGAATCTAGCCTTTTACATAAACAACTAAGTGTTGAAACTTATGTTATTACTTATGATTGAATTTATCTTTGTACTTTATGTTTGAACTTCTTGTAATACTTTACATCAAGTTCAAACATACAAAAACTAATAAATATCAACCATATATAAACATATATAACAAACACTTGCTAGAATCACAAGCATGATCACTTAGACTGCTATCGTCACATAGGATGTACCAACAGACTCCCTCTTGACGATAACTTCTAATAACTTTCACATTTGACTTAAGAACTTTGTTTATTTATTGATTTAAACTACTACCAGCATACAAACCTTTCTCAACACATACCTTGACTACATTTTCATACTTACTAGCTTCACTGTCCATATGTGTGTCACTGGAGATCTTACAGGCATGCAAAATGTGAAGATCATCTTTTGAGAGGTTTACCAGGTGAAGAGGGTCGTAGACTCTAAGAATAACATTTTCTTCTAAGTCTTCCATGACCGCTTCCCCAGTCTCAGTATCAGCGTACTACCACTTAAGATTCTTCAAAACATTCTGTGGCATCGGCTTGAGAGGTACCTTCCTAAGACATCTAGCTGGCTTATAGTGAATCCTCATCCAAGGTCGTCCAGTTAGAGGATCGATACGTGGCGGATCCTCTACGCTTCTCCCAACCCTTGGATTCAAACGCTCGAATTTCCTTGATCTCCTCTCCTTTCTTATGATTCTTTCAATTACGCTCGCATAGGCATCATTGCCAATGTTTATCAAATCTTTCCATTCTAGCGCAGTGATTTCGATCTTTGGCAGGGAGTTGAACGCTTTTAAAGTTCGCCTCATGTACTGAAGCCCGTCTTTCCTTTTAATTACAAATAGCTGCAGATCTCTATTAAAGAACCAGCTTAATATTCGCTTAGACAGCTTCCCAGTACCCGGCACTCTCATTGCCTTCTTAATCTCTAACTCCTTTTCTTCAGCCCTGAACCATAGCTTTCTTTTTTCTTCATTTGTTAGCTCTCTCGCAGGTTCTACTGTTGATGGCTGAGGATTCAACACAGCATTTACTACATCTACATTGACAATATTATTTCCATCAATTATGTAAGTATCCGTGATAGGATTCTGCTGCACAACTATCTCGTCAGCTTCATCATCCTCATCAGCAACTACTTCATCATCCGACTTCCAGTCTACTATCTCTTCTGGCACAAACTCTCCTTCTTCTAGCTCTTCATCATCATAGTAAAAACCTACATCCATCGGATCATCATCGAGATCCATCAGTGCGTCGATCATCTCACTGATTTCAAAATCTGTAGGTTGCTTTGATGAACTAGCTTCTCCCATTTCTCCTTCAACTTGACTGGGCTCCCCCTGAACTTGTGTAGCCTGAGCAGCAGGAAAATCTACTGGCTCATTCTCATTATGCGCATCGGGATCATTGCCTTCGTCATCTTCATTTCTACGCTGCTCCTCATGATCCCTACAACTCGTCTCCCCCTGAGCTTTTAGATTTTTCATTACCTGCTCAAGGAGGGACCGCATCGATCGGATCTCTGACGATTGATCTGCAATAAAGGACTTTAATTCAGTGTTCTCTTCCCTGACATTCTCCACAATCTTCCTCAATTCGGCATTGTCCTTTTCAAGATTTGCATTATGCACCTGGAGCTCGCCGACAGCCTTTGTTAGGCTTAAGATTTGAACATGCTGGAAGTCAACACGTCCCTTGAGCTGCATAAACCTCTGATTTTCAGCGTAGGTGGTCGAAGTAGATGGAATTGATTGTATAGGAGTTGGGCGAATGGGTGATGGAATATATGGTTCATGTTGAGGTGGTGGAGATGGTGGAGCTGTGGCTTGAGGTTCTAAAGTTTGAGTTTGAGTCTGTTGGGCTTCAGATGCTGATGTTGACCCTTGCATGAACCTGTGACGCTTGGCCCTTTGCCGAGTCACTAAGGGAGCAACTTCCTCCTCTTCAAAATCTGAATCATCAGATCCCCTCACTACTCTCCTCCTCGAGGCCTCTTCATTGATAACTACGACTCTCGAGCCATAAGTTTCTATGCGAACACGGGGCTCAGTAGCTTCAGACTCAGGAGCTTCCACTTCCAACTCCTCCATCTCTTCCGATTCTGTGTCTGATGATGACAAAGCTTCATCGGCCTGCTCTGGCATATATTCATCTACATCTCTTAACACATCTTCCTCACCCTCAGGACGACTCAGTAATTCTCCTACTAGTGCTGTAGCCACATACTTTTATGATCAAGGCACACAGACAAAGATTCTAACTTGTTGGTATTTGCAAACTTTCTTTAAAAGACAAACATCGTACACAGGTCTGTATTTTCATACAACAGAGTGTCTTAGTTTGACTTACAGTTTATTTTTAAAGTTAGCAGACAGCGGTGACAGGTCTGTACTGACGTACAACAAAGCGACATATCTGCTAACCCGAATCTAAACAGAGACAACAGGTCTGTACTTACGTACAACAGAGTTGCATGTTTTCGACTCTCAGTTTTGTATGATATTTCTATTCTTTCCATTTTAAGATGTATTTGATGTTGCCATACATCTCCAGAAAGTTTGCATACCTCATTTAGACTCAAAGTCTGTATGTCTTGTACATAAAAATTAAGACCGATTGGTCATACATCTAAGTTAGTGACACACTTGACTTTTTCTAGAATATTTTATTAGCCTTGAGATTTCCTATATGTATTATGCCTACCAACACATCAAACTAAAATAAAGTATAACACTTAGAATTTAGTTGCATTATGTGTGGAAGCCTAAACACTTAGAGTTTGTAACGACTGTGCTAATTTTCGTCACTTTGAACCTACGTATCTAAGACTTAACTCATTTTCTGATATTCTCTTTTTTTGTGTTTTTCTGATTTTCTCTTTTTTTTCTTTTGTTTTTCATAACGAAATAGCAATAAAATACGATAAACTACTAACTTACTAAAAATAGAAACTTACTAAAAATAGAAACTTTCCTAAATTAGCAGACTACTGTGAAGAAAGAAATTCTACGACTTAGAAAAGAAAATAAGCTACTACTACTAAGGTCAAATTACTCTGGGTTGCGCATTCCATTCAGTTGAATTAAATACTCAAACCGTGACTTATCAAATGCTTTGGTAAATAAATCTGCATTATTATCTTCTGTTGCCACTTTTACCAGTTTGATTAAGTTCTTTTCAGCACAATCACGAATAAAATGATGCCAAATGTCTATGTGCTTTGTTTTGTTGTGTTTAACTGGATTATTCGTTATAGCAATTGTAGATTGATTGTCTATCCTAATTGGAGTTTGAGTGTAAGCCAAACCGTAATCCCGCAATTGTTGTTGTATCCACAGAACCTTTGAGCAGCAACTACCAGCAACAACATACTTGGCCTCGCACGTTGAAACGGCTACCGATGTCTGTTTCTTGCATTGCCAGGATACTAACCTCCCTCCTACGAACTGACAACCTCCAATCGTTGATTTGCGCGTCAAGCTGCATCCTCCGTAGTCAGAATCTGTGAACGCCTCCAACTCTAGATCTCCCTCCGCGTGATACCAAAGACCCAGCTTCGGTTTCGACTTGAGGTATCGTAGAATCCGCTTCACAGCCTTCATATGCATCTCCTTCGGATTTGCTTGAAACCTAGCACAAATACAAACAGCAAACATAATATCAGGTCTTGAAGCAGTTAAATACATAAGTGACCCAATCATGGCCCGATATAAAGTCGGATCCACATCGGTATCACTTTCAGTACCCGGCCCGAGATTATGATTCACTTGAATCGGCATGCTGAAATGGGCAGTCAACTTAGTTCCTTCCATCCCAAACCGTTCTAGTATGTCATAGACATACTTAGTCTGATGGATAAACATCCCTTCCTTCTTTTGGTCAACTTGTAACCCTAAAAAGAAATTTAACTCTCCCATAGCACTCATCTCGAACTTAGACTTCATCACCTTCTCGAAATCTTTGCACATCTGTTCGTTTGATGATCCAAAGATGATATCATCGACGTACACTTGTACCAAGATAAAGTGTTCTCCCTTCCTCTTAACAAACAGAGTACTATCTATCCTACCCCTTTCAAAACCGTTCTCTAACAGATGGTTGGATAGAGTCTCATACCACGCCCTAGGTGCCTAATGCAATCCATATAGTGCCTTATCTAAACGATATACTCTATCAGGATATTTTGGATCTGTAAATCCGGGCGGTTGTTCTACATACACCAACTCCTTCACTTTCCCATACAGGAAAGCACTCTTAACATCTAACTGATATACCTTAAAGCCCTTGAAGGAGGCAAAAGCTAAAAACAACCTAATAGCTTCTAGCCTTGCTACTGGTGCAAATACCTCGTTGTAATCGATTCCCTCCTCTTGGTTGAAACCCTTTACAACTAGCCTAGCCTTGTTGCACGTGACTATACCCCGATCGTCTCTTTGCACTTAAAAACCCATTTGGTTCCTATGGCAACTTCCCCTCGAGGTAATGGAACTAACTCCCACACTTCTAGTTTCCTAAATTGTGAAAGTTCTTCCTGCATCGCTTCAACCCAGGAGTTATCCTTAAGTGCCATTTGCACATTCTTGGGCTGTACTTGCGATATGAAACATGAATATAGACATGTGTGATATGCCTCGGAGTCGTTTATCATCGACAACAACACAGTGTTGTTATCTACACTACTCCGAGTCCTCACACCCTCGTTAGGATTTCCTATGATGCTTTCTATTGGATGGTTCTTGTTAATCGTAGAGGTCTCTATTTCATCAACCCTTAGATTATCTCCTAAGATAGATCCTATTTCACCTAATGGGGGAACAGGCTCAGCTTCTACATTTTCCTCCTCACCGACGTTTTCCTCAGAGTTGGAAGGTTATGCCTGACTCTGATTCTCAGTGGTAGGTGCTTCTTGATCAGCAACTTCTGGAGATCTATCTACAGTCGCAGTAGGCTCTGATGTAGATTCGAACGTGGTCCTCGGAAAGATATGGCCATCGTCATTCAGGTGCAACGTCGCCATGTCTTTTTCGATTGTACCTGCAGTATCATCCAAAGGAATGTTAAATGACTCAAACAATTTATCATAGTCCAATAACCATACCGGACCAGTTTGGGGTTCATGTGTATAACTTGTAACTTCAATATTATACACAATCTCCACAGTACCACTCGTTTTGTTAAAAACCCGTTTGTTTGGTGAATTAGGCACATAACCTAGGAAGTATCCTTCGTCAGCCTTTTCACCAAACTTCGGTTGATGTTTTGTTCGTAAAAGAGTGCATGGTACTCCAGACGGTTCGAATCCAGTTAAGTTAGGTGGCCGTTTATTCAAAATTTCATAACATGTTTTGTTCAAAGATTTGACTGTAAGGAGTCGGTTTAATATATGGCACGCGGTATTCACTGCCTCCCCCCAAAACATGGTAGGAGGCTTTGAATCCGAAAGCATAGTCCTTGCAGCCTCAATCAATGTTCTATTTTTACGTTCGGCCACCCCATTCTGTTGAGGTTCATAAGGTGCACTGAATTGATGCACTATGCCCTTTGAAAGGCAATATACACCAATTACAGAGTTTTTGAATTCAGTTCCATTATCACTACGAATATTTTTAACCCTTGTTCCGTAGGAGTTCTCCACTTGGTCTAGGAACCCGATGAGCTTTGAAGCCGTCTCGTCCTTTGTACCTAAAAAGAAAACCCATGAAAAGCGTGAGTAATCGTCAGTGATAACTAAACAAAACCAACTACCTCCTATACTCCTTTTGTTGATAGGGCCGAAAAGCTCCATATGCAACAAATCGAATGTTGAGGATATCGAGTTCTGCTTCTTGGACTTGTGTGTCTTTTTATGTTGCTTGCCCTTCATGCACGGTAGTCACTTGTCCTCGAACTGAAAACTCTTTAGTGGCACACCTTGCACCAGTCCATTCTTTGTTATGTAGTTCATCTTTCTTAGGTGCAAGTGAGCCATGCGTCTGTGCCATAAAACCGATTCCGTCTCCGAAGCTTTCGATAGAAGACAGATTGGACCCATCGAAGTATCCGGCTTGTTCATATCGAGCATGTACAAGTCATTCTTCCTTGGAGCCCGCATCAATATCCAATTTTCAGGTATCTTGAATCCAGGCGTTAGCACTAACGCCTCAGTGTCAGTAAATAACACCGAGTTCTTCTTATCACAGATTTGAGATACACTAATGAGATTATGAACCAGTTTATCAACGTGATAAACTTGATCCAATGTAATCGTCCCATTAGTGACTTCTCCAGTTCCAGTGATATTTCCTCCTTTGTTACCGGCGAATGATACAAATCCCCTATTTCCTCCCTTGAAGTCTGTGAGTAGACTTCTTTCCCCCGTCATGTGCCTGGAGCAACCACTGTCGACGAACCACTTGTTGTTTGGACCTGTAGTTATCTCCTGCACATGAAAGAAAAGAGGTTACTTATCACAGGGAACCCAAGCCATGACTGACTTGGTAATACCATTCTCGTCCACATACTTGAACTCTTTCAAATACCCATCTCTCCTTTCAGGTGACTTGGGTCTTTGAACTTGAGTCTGTTGTGGTGCCGAGTGAATTATGTTCACTCTTTGCCTTGGAGTAGGCATTTGTTGTGGAGCTCTAGAATAATTCCTATGATACTGCATTTCAGACTGTGATCCCTGAGCTCTTACCGGTACATAATGTCTAACAGGAGTATGAGACCTAACTGGAGTGTGTGACCTGCTAGGTATTGTGCTTCTATAGACTTGTTGTGGTGCTGACCTAGATTGATTAATGACACGATTCGGTGAATTTGTCCTAATCACTTCCTTTGGTCCAACCTTAACCGGTGTGTTTTTCACAACTTGTTTGGGTGCGGCCTGCACAGCTTTCTCGGTACTTTGAGAACTGCTGGTGCTTGCCACGCTGGTTGAGGATTTGGGCTGTTCTGGCTTCACTATCTTAGGTGTCGCATCAACTTTCCTATTTGGACAAGTAGAAGCCACATGCCCCCTCTCGTGACATCTAAAGCATGACATTTTGTCTATTGGCTTCTTTTGTGAGCCCTTAGACTTAGGTGTCTCACTAGTGTCTATTTCCTTTGGTACATCTACGGTGTCTGGCTCATCGACCTGATCAGCCCAAGCAATTTTCTGTTTTCCTGCAGGTGTTTCACTGGAGGAAGACACAAATTTTACTTTCTTAACCTTGACGGTTGAGTCAGCCACCTTAGGTGTATTTTCCATTATAGGCTCTGGTGACGGTGTAGGTAGGTCCACTAAGTCTACTGACTTGTCAGTTTTCTCCTGAGGCTGAGGGACATAGTTTGCATTGAAAGGTGGAGGAATTTCGTGAAATCCTAGACCTACGGGCTTCTTAGATTGTCTTTGGGCATCTAAAACTTTCCCTAGGTTTAGGCTTGAATTCCTAAACTTTTCCAACTTGCTATTCGCCTCTGCTACCTTAACCTTTGTTTCAGCTAGCTCTATGTCCTTGTCCTTAAGACTTTTGGTTAAGGCTTCTACGTGCTCATACATTAGCTCTATCCTAACACACTGCTCACTGAGTTTGTCTTTTAGAACTACTACGTCTTGAGCATCAGCCTTAAGCTTTTCTTTAAGATCTTGCTTGATATCGTTTAGGCTAGCATTTTCAATCTTTAAGTTCTCATTTTGAGCAGTTATGGATTTATGTGATTCTAAGACTAGATTTAACCTATCATTAGAAGTAACACACAATACACATAATTCATGAAAAAGAGAGTAAGTAAGACTAACCTTTGAGTTGTCAGATTCCACGTTGGCCATCTGAGCAGCAAACTCCAGGACTGTCTGATCATCCGTCTTTTCCACCCACATCGGATTGTTTTCCCTTGTGGTCTGCTCGTCCCCATCACATCCAGATTCCGTGACTTCAGCCATGAAGCCTCTAGCATTTGACTCAGGATGTGAACTCCAGTCATAGGTACCATCTAGCTGTCTGTCTGAAGTGACATTGGATAGAAGACCCGCTAGGTTGGCTTGACCGGTTGATGAACTCGGAAGATATCGTTGTTGGGCCTGATTTTGGAACTGTCCCTGATGCTGACTCTGTCGTTGGTATGTCTCTACCTTTGTTCTCTGACACTCCCTAGCGAAGTGTCCCAGTCCTTGACAGTGGTAGCATTTCACCTTGGACTTATCAAATCCTATCCCCTTGTTATTCATCTGCAGATTCCTCCCAGTTCTCTTAATGAATCGCTTAACCCTCTGGGTTACCATGGCCAGTTGCCATTTAAGATCCATTTCCTCTAAGTCATCAGGGTCGACCTGATCGTAATCCTCGTCCCATAGAGCAGGATCGTTAATCTTCCCTTCAACACAATTTCCGTATGCGGCCACAAAAGAAGCAAGTAGATTCAAATGCTCTTCCGCAGACTTTGCGCTCATGGGCATCTTCGAATAACTCTGAGATGGTGATGCCTGATGTACTTGGGGCTGCGGTTCTTCCGATCTTCCTAATCCTAAGAATGCGCGATTCAATGAGTCTTCGGACTCTGATGGTGATGACGTTTCTACGGTGAAAAACGTTGTAGCAGTTTTCAGTTCGGATGCCGCTAAAGGTTTTGATGTCTTTCCAAAATACATCGCTGGATTCTGGACTTGTTCGTAATCAGTCTCGGTCTTCAGTAGCTCGAAGTGATATGCCTGCAACGTTCCCACAATGTCATCGAGAGATTGAGTATAATACTTATCTTCATTCAACTTGATCATTGCCACCCACATAGCCCATTTGGCTGGTAAGGCATCAAGAAGCTTGTTGTTCTTGTCAGTGTCAGAATACTCAATTCAATGACTCTCAAGTTCCGTTATCAGGTGATAGAACCTGGTGATAATATCATCCAGCTGTTCATCCTTAATCGCCTTGAAAATCGCAAACTGTTGTTTTAACATCTCTGTACGCTTTCTACGCACCCTAGGATTACCCTCACACCTTTTCTCGAGAGACTCCCAAAGTTCCTTCGACGTCCTTTGAGTCCGAAATGTGTGCAGTATATCCTGAGGTAAAGCCATACGGATTATCGAGAAAGCTTTGTTTTCAGCTTCAAACAGTTTCTTGTCATCCTCCTTCATCATTTGGTATGACAAGACCTTCTGACGGCCTTCTACTTCTGATACTGGTGGAATATACCCTTCGTCAATGCACACCCACATGCGCATGTCGTTAAAACGCACGAAATCGGTAAATCGGTCTTTCCACCAGTAATAATCCTCGACTTTCATCAGCTTAGGCGGTGCGTTTGCCTTCCCGACCTCGTGGTCCATTTCTAGAAATTTCTGAAGATTAGACATCTCTTCGAAAGAAATTGAATTGACCCTTAATTAATTTAATTCGAAACTAATGTGGATTAACTCTTTCGAATCTAGATAGATTCGAATGTAATTAGATTCCAATTTATTTGGGATTAAATTCGATTATGTGTTTTAATTCAATTAAACTCGAAATATGTCAGATTCGAAAAAGTCCTTAGATTCGATGGCCCTTAGAATCGAAGACAGCAAACTCGAAGTAATCTGCAGATTCGAAACACTTATCGAAATTAGACTAGACTCGAACTAGACTCGAAACTAGATAGACTCGAGACCCTATTCGAATGAAGCACAAACTCGACACAGATTCGAAACCCACTGAAACAGACTCGAAAGGAGCGTATTTTGGTTAGACTCGACACTAAGTGAAACCCTAATTACCCCTATTAGATTCGAGCGCCGCAAACTCGAAAAATGGCTAACACTTTGATTTTTTGACGAATTTCAGATTAAACCAGTATTTTTCTAACGAAGAATACTGATTTCGACCAAAAATGTGAAAAACCACAAAGTGTTTTCCGAATAAGAATTTGCTAAGCTTGAAAATACGTTTTTGAGAGAAAAACCCGCTACAAACGTCAAGAAACCTAGAATGTATCTAGATGAACACGAAGAACACCAAGAACACTCTGTAGGCTTTGATACCACTTGTAAGGTCTACCACTATACGAGATCTATCTAGACGCGGAGCCGTCAACGAGTGCGGAATCCTCGTTAACGGGTAGACGGACAACTCTCAACTACGAAACACGGAGACTATTAGACGCTGAACGAACGACACACGAACGATCCTACGAACTAATTCTCTCCGAAACTGCACTCACCTAGCCGATAAACTCGAGATCGCTTTAAGCTTAATTCCTCATGAATTCTGCTAAAAGTCCCTTAATTATTCGAGTCTATCCCTAATTATAGACCCTGATTCGAGTCTGTTGTGGGCCAACCTCGAATCTGGCCCAAGGCCCATTCGAATCTGTCCACAAAGACACTCTCGAATCTGGTCTCCGTTCGAATCTATGGTTACATTCGAATCTATCACAGATTCGAATGTCAACCCATATATAATTCGAATCTAACCTTTTACATAAACAACTAAGTGTTGAAACTTATGTTATTACTTATGATTGAATTTATCTTTGTACTTTATGTTTGAACTTCTTGTAATACTTTACATCAAGTTCAAACATACAAACACTAATAAATATCAACCATATATAAACATATATAACAAACACTTGCTAGAATCACAAGCATGATCACTTAGACTGCTATCGTCACATAGGATGTACCAACATTAACCCCCGTATAATACATCTCTTTAATTTGATCATTTAAATACTTTATAACATTATTCAATTTAATTAAATAATTTTCATTACTTAATTAAATTACAATACAAATAATGTAATTAAATTACATTATTAGATCAAATGCAGAAATTAAAGTTCAATTAAAAGCTAGGTTGTTACAAAAGACAACTACATAGACTAGAATTGAGAATAATAAAAAAAGACATAAATTACGAAATGATTTAACTTTAAGAAAAGAAAATACAGCTTAAACAAATCAGACAAAATTTGCAGAAATGTAGCAATATTAATTAATTTATGTGGATAAATATAACATGCGTAACTTGTTCACCAGGAAATTAAATCGTTTTTCATCCAAAGGTTTTGTGACAAGTCGACAATCTGATTTTCACTGTTTATGAAATGCAATTTTACAGTTCTTCTTCAACATGATCTTTTATAAAATGATACCATACGTCTATGTGTTTAGCACGAGAGTGCTGTATGGGGTTACCAATGATGGCTATTGCGCTCATGGAGTTGCAGTAGATAGGAATTTTGTTCATTTTAAAGATGTAGTCTCGGAGTTTAGTGCACATCCAAAGAAGTTGTGAGCAATAGCGACGTATTCATGATATGCATCTGAGAAAGTGGTGAGTTTGAAACTAGTTCTTTTTAGATACTAGAGTCCAAGGTGTGCCTTTTAAGTAACGAAAAATGCGTTTAACGGCAGCGAAATGTGACTCTTTAGGATCGGCTAGAAAATGAGCACATAGAAATGTCGCAAACATTATGTCTGGTCTACTGTCATTTAAATAGAGCAATGAACCGATCATTCCTCGATAACCCATGATATCTAGGACGTTTCCCATTGGATCAGCATCAGGCTTTGAGGAGATTGACATAGGAATTTTCATAGATGAGTACTTTTCATCTTAAATATATTTAGAAGATCATGGATGTACTTAGACTGGTTCATAAGAATCTCGTCACGAAGTTGTTTTCCTTGTAATCCGAGGAAGAAATTCATCTTCCCCATAATACTCATCTCAAACCTCGATTACATTAGTTTTGAAAATTGTTCAGATTAGTGATGGTTTTATATAACCAAAAATAATTCCATTTACATATGTTTGTATGAGTAGGATAGCATTACCTTTACATTTGATGAGTAGAGTAGTGTCAACTGTACCTATAGAAAAATAAGAATCAAGATGGAATTCGGTTAAGCTATCATACAAGACCCGAGGTGCTTGCTTTAAACCGTATACGGGTTTATCGAAAGCATAGACATATGAAGGTCTAGACTCATCGACAAATCCCACAGGTAGTTCCACGTACACCTCTACTTTTAGGACTCCATTGAGAAACGTTGTGTTTACGTCTATTTGATAGATAGTGAAATCCTTGTGAGATGCGTATGCCGAAAGATGCGAATTACTTCAAGTCGTGTTACTGGGGCAAACTTCTCATCATAGTTGATTCCCTCTTGTTGTCGGTATCCCTTGGTGACTAATTGTGCTTTGTTGCAGATGACAATTCCATTCTCGTCTCGTTTATTTTTGTTGTGCTGATGATTAATCTTTCCATTGGTCACAGGACTAACCTCCACACACCTTCAAATGTTTAAATTGATGTCATTCATCTTCAATTGCATATATCCAGTTTGGATCTAGTAAAGTTTCTATCATTGATGTGGGATCAATCTTGATGAGAAATGTGGCGTAGATGCATTCCTCATTTGTAGCGCGTCTTGTATTAATAGGAGAATTGTTGTCCCCAATAATATGAGATGAAGGATGTGATAATGTCCACCTATTCATCAATGGAAGAAGATGTTCTACAAAATCAATGACTGCAGAGGAGTCCGAGTTGGTGACTTCAGATGTAGATTGTAATTCCTAGTTTAGATTAAGCACTCAACAATATGTAAACATTCATCAAGAACATTATGAATAATATGAGTAACACTTTGAATATAATAAGAACAAAGTTGTAAGGTCCACACACCATGGATCTAATCAAGGCGTGAACATCGTCAAACGTGTGCGGAATCCTCGTTTAACAGATACGGATCGAACAAACAGAAACACGGAGCCAAACAAGATGCTAGTCGATAGAGTACCGACCCTACAGGATGTATTGCTCCGTTAGATGCTGTAAAACTCTCTTAGTTCGTCTGAAATTCTCTCACAAATTCCGAAAGTCAATTCTCGAAGTATTTTGAAATAACACAAATAAGTTCATGTTATAACCTGTAAGTTCGTGCATGGCCCAAACCCACGAACTTACAAGTTCAAGCCCATACAAGTATGAACTTACCAGGGCTAAGTTCGTACGAACTTAGGAGACTTAAGTTCGTGACCTATGCCTTCGGAACTTATTCTCATAAGTTCATAACTCATGAAGTTATCACGAACTTAACATGCAAACGTAACAACATACACAATCATGAATTTAATCCATAAATATGAATAAACAAACATAACTTGTATTAATAAATCCCTATCTATTACAAATGTCTATCTATTACAGAAACTAGACTGCTGTCATCACACAGGGTGTACCAACAGACTCCCTCTTAATGATAGCTTCTAGTTGATATTCAGTAGTCTATAGAACTAGGCTTTTTAAGTTGCTACCCGCATGTAATCTCTGCTCGACACAAACCTTAACAACTCTCAAATATTTTCTGCCTTCAGACCTCCAATTTCTTTTTTAAAAAAAGATTTCCTGTTCATGAAGCTTTTGCAGATCATCCTTAGAGAGGTTAACTAAGTGCAAGGGATCGTAAACTCTCAAAATCACCTTTTCTTCCTTGTCTTCCATCACTGCCTCACCCGTCTCACTGTCGACATACCACCACATCAAGTTATTCAGAACAACTTGTGGCATACTCTTCAGTGGCACCTTCTTTAGGCACTTGACAGGTTTGTAGTACATCTTCATCAAAGGCCTGCATGTCAATGGATCTATCCTTGTCTCGTCCATAACTCGCTTTCCTATCCTTGGTTTAAGTCTTTCAAACTTCCTAGACCGACCTTTCCTTCGAATGATTTTAGCAATAACTTCAGCGTAGGGATCGTCTCTCTAGACTTGGCATCTTCATCTTCTCCTTCATAGCCAAGTCCTTTTTCTTTTCTTCCCAGAACCATAATTTTCTCTTCTCTGCTCTTGTAAGCTCCCTATCCGACCTTTCAGTATCCGATTCATTGTTCAGAGCATATTTAAGTATCTCCAGATCTATCGGACTCTGATCTTCAGTCATGTATTTTGCTGTGACCGGTTGCTTACTTATAATCACTTCATCTACCTCATCTTCTTCGTCTACTATCACTTCGTCATCAGACTTCCAGTCAAGAACCTCTTCGGAAACAAATTCACCTTCTTCAAAATCTTCCCGGTCTACTTCATCTTCAAATTCCAAATCGATGTCTTCCTCATCCAAATCTAGCAAGGCTCCGATTAAATCTTCTTCAATCACATCTGTAGCCTCGGGAGCCTTGCTCTTATGTTTTTCAGCCCCTTACGACGATCCACACTGCCCCTGAATGTTAGCTTGCTGAGCAGTCTTTTTTAGAAAGATCTGCTAACTCACTTTCCTTTTCTGCGCTAGGGTCATCTCCTTCATCTTCTCTACGGGCTCCCTTAACTCTTCCTGCTTACAACTCTCCCCCTGAGCTGCACGATCTTTTAACATCTGCTCCATTACGGATTGAAGAGTTGCTATTTGATCTTGCTGGGCAGTCACAGTTTGATGTAGATTTGTATTTTGTTGATCCAACTGCGTATTGTGCTATTGTAACTTCTGGACTGCCCTGGTGAGATGAAGGATTTGGACTGTTTGGAGATCAACTTGTGTTTTAAGTTGATTCAGGATGCGGGTGTCAGTCGTGGTGGATGTTGATGTAGTGGATCTGGCATTTGCGGGTGGAATGGTGGTGGATTTAGACGGCCCTGCTTGATCTAAGCATTGACGCTTTGCTCTTTGGTACCTTGCAACCAACACTTCTTCGACTGGCTGTTTAGTGCATCCTGTGTGACGATAGCAGTCTAAATATAGTCGATTTTTTGTAATAGTCATTGTGTTCGTAACTGCATATTAATACGTATTTGATATATGTTTGTTATATATTTAATAGATGTTTGATATTTATTGTATGTATGTTTGAACTTGGTTGTAATTGATTTTTTACAATAAGTTCAAACATAAGTTCAAAGGTAAGTTCAAAATCACTGGTTCGAACTTATGGAGGACAAGTTCGAAGATCCTTGGGCCTGGTCGAACTTGTCCAGAGCAAGTTCGAATCAGGGGTTATAATTAAGGGTTAATTCGTTTTAATTAACAACTTTTGCAAAACTCAAGCAGAGATTAAGGTAGAGGCGATCTCGAACTTGCAAGGCGATTTTGTGTTTGTTCTTGGAGAGAATCACGTGTCGGGGCGTTCTAGTGTTCGTCTATCATCGTGTGTGTCTCCGTGTTTCATGTGCGTGGTCTTTCCGTCATACAACTAACAAGGATTCCGCACTCGTTGGACGGCGTCACGTTAGGATCCGTAGGAAGGCGACCTTACACTAGCACAAACTCTTCATCTCCCTCTTCTTCATCTTGGAGATTTAATGAAAGAGTTTGTGGCTGCACAACTAGTCGAGTACCATAACGACCAAACGAAGTTGGTGGATTTGCAGCTTCTCTGACGTCACTGACAGTCTCAGAATCTTTCGAGTAGCATCCTCTGGCTGAGAGTTCTCTATATCTTCAAATATGTTTTTTATAGCCTAAGGATGATGAAGAATATCCTGAATTAGCTATTCGGTGATGGCATCCTGAGCAGCTCCTCCCATAGAAAAATTATCTTCCAATGTCTCTTGGATCGGATCAGCCTGTGCTACCGATGTAATAGCCACCGCTGCCGCTGCCGTCCTTGGTGGAGGCTGAATTGGAGCAACCGGTTCTTGTTGTGCCGGTGCTTGTTGTTGGGGCTTATTTACTATCCAGTGTTCTGCATCTGGAGGAACAAACTCTGGATCAATTAAAGCTCCGAAGAATGGAATCATCGGCGGTCTAACATTCTCCGCCCTTCGTGAATTATGACTTTGACAATCTGCAAAAATCCTCATATCTATCCCTGCTACAACAACCACTTCTGGTAGAGGTGGCAAATTCGGCAGGAAGTTCATGATTATCATCGTAACGAACCGTGGTTATAGCAAAAATCTCTCCTGGGTTGGCGTTGTGATCTGATGCACAAATTCTCAAAAAAAGAAGCCCGAAAAACTAAACGGCTTGTTATATACCAACGAGATCATCTCGGACTGTAGTTTGGATGTCATCGTGTCAAAACCTGCCTTTTTAGGCGCAAAATATACTTGCAGCACGTGCATAAGATACCGCCACTGTCCAATCAGCCCACTTTTCACATACGAGGCTTTAGCCAAATCTTGAGCGTATCCCATCCTTTGAAAGGCCACTTGCCTTAGTGCAACTGGGAAGTCGACTGGACCATCCTCCTGTGCTGCTATTCCCAAATGTAGAATTACCTATAGATTATCAGCTGAGAATGAAATAACTTGACCATTAACGGTTGCCCTGAGAACCGGGGGCACTATGGAACTATCCACATGCAATGTATTCCAAAAATGACGGATGTATTGAATTATCAGCTTTGGATTGTGAGGCAACGCATAGACTATCCTTGATCTTGTTAAAAATTCCATAATCTCTCTATACTACCCTGCCTCAGGAGCTTGGAGGTCTATGCCAACCATCATATTGTGCTTATTGAAAAATGCATGATCTGCCTTTCCTGCACACACAATAAATAGTTAAAATCTGAAAAAATAAATTTTGGAAAACATTTAATTTCATACGAACTTGATTAAGTTTGTTCGAACTTGATGACCTACTAACTTAGGTGTAAGTTCGTTTGAATCTGAGAAGCCCTCTGATCTTAATGTTAAGTTCATGATGGGCCTTCGAACTTGTAGATATTTATGAATTAAGTTCGTAGATTACTCAAGTTCGTAGGCACTGTTCCAGATGAACTAGTTCGGGATCGGCCCTTTGAATATCAAAACTAATGAGTTAATCCTTTTTAGACTGAAATGACCAATGAATCTAGTCCTAAAAGGTTCTAAACGAGTTTATTGATGTTTTATTTTAAGTTTGATAGCCCTAAACTTAGTATTTTGAAACACCTAGCCTTCGGTTATTTGAAACCCAAAATACACGACTTTAAACCATTAAAAGACCCAAATCTTATTTACTTAGTTGTTTGTAAGATAAATCGACACTCAACACTTCTAACTTCGAGATGGAACAGTGGTTTCTTCATGGAATAGGAATCAAAGTCGTGAAATACGACAAGTTCGATATCACCCAATAAGTTCGAGATCACCTATGTTAAGTTCATGAGGAATTATGTTCGAGAGTAGTTGAATAAATTAAATCCATTGACCTATTTATACCCCTCCAACTGTGGCTCGAACTTACCTGCGACTGTGCTTTGAACTTACCTCAGTCAAGTTCGTAGGAACCTAAGTTCGTGTGAACTTTGTACGAACTTAAGTTCAAATTGGAAAAACTTAGAAAAATTTTCAACTGTTGCAACTTTTTCAACTTTATGAAACCCTTCACACTAAGAAAACTAATTATCATGCAATTTTTGTTTTCCAACTAAAAAGCATCCTAGTAACTAACCTCGTTCCTACTTATTAAAAATAAAATAAACTAAACTAAACTAATATAAAATAAAGTAAAGTAAAATAAATAAAAATTGAATTGCAAGAATTCAAAAATAAGTACATAAACTAAATCTTTTTGCGAAACTTAAACTAAATCTTTTTGCGAGAGTGTCATAGAAGGTTTAATCAGATAGCTTTACCAACGCACTTTCAGTGTTGCACTTTCACACTTTGGAATTTTTGATTCCTTTGATTGTTTGTCGTAACATACAGACCAAGTCGATTGTCGGTATGTTTGTCCACTTAAACAATCAACACTTAGAATTTTCCTTTTGCCTTTTTAGTTATCAAGAAATTACCTTACGTGTCCTACACTCAGACATACTTCTATGATCAACACATACATACAATGGTTATGAGTTTTCGGTATTTGCAAATCATCTTTAAAAGGCAAACTTCAGACACAGTTCTGTATTTACATACAACAGAGTGTCTTAGTTTGTCTTAGGGTAGAGCATACTTCGTTTATTTTAGCAAGACAGCGGTGAAAGCTCTGTACTTACGTACAACAAAGTGACATATCTAGCTATATTGAGTCAAAACAGCGGTGACAGGTCTGTACTTACGTACAACAAAGCAACATGTCTTGACTCTCTTTACATTTCATGCTTGCTCCTTTTTTTCTAAATGTATTTTGAGGAAGCCATACATCCCCCAGAATGATTTACATACCTCATTCATAATTATTGTATGTGAGACTCTAACACAGAAATTAAGACCATTTGGTCATACGTCTAATATAGTTACCCATATGACAATTTCTTGAATGTTTTATTAGCTTTTAGGAAAATCTTCATCTTTTATGCCTACCAACATATCACACTATGAATATGTATATCACTTAGAATTTATAGTGCATTATGTGTGAAAGTTTAACACTTAGAGTTTGTTAGACTGTGCTAAATTTTGTCACGTTCAACCTTAGGCTCTAAGACTTCTCTCTTTGTTTTCAATATTCTATTTTTTTGATTTTTTAATGATTTTCTCTCTCTCTTTTTTTAAAGTAAAGTAACTAATAAGACAAACTAATAACTTAAAAATAGTTAACATAAAAATCTATTGAGGTCAGGTTACTTTAGATTACCCATTCCATTTAGTTAGACTAACAACTCAAAGCATAATCTATCAAATGCTTTTATGAACAGATTCGCAAAGTTGTCTTCCGTTGGAACTTTTACCAATTTTATTAGGTGTTTCTCGGCACAGTCACGAATAAAGTGATGTCTTATATCTGTGTGCTTAGTCTTACTATGTATAGCAATTGTGGATTGATTGTCTATCCTAATGGGAGTGTGAGTATAAGTCCAACCGTAATCCACAATTGTTGTTGAATCCACAGAACCTGTGAACAGCAACTACCCGCAGCTACATATTCGGCCTCGCATGTTGATATGACTACCGAAGTCTGTTTCTTGCATTGCCAGGACACCAGTCTCCCTCCTAGGAACTGACAAACACCCGTTGTTGATTTTCTGTTCAAGCTACACCCTCCATAATCGTAGTCTGTGTAGGCTTTAAATTCCAGATCTCCATCAGCATGATACCAAAGTCCCAGTTTCGGTTTCGACTTCAGGTAACCCAAAATCCGCTGCACAGCTTTCATGTGCATCTCCTTGGTGTAAGCTTGAAACCTGGCACACATACAAACAACAAACATTATGTCAGGTCAAGAGGAAGTTAAATACATGAGTGACTCGATCATGGCCCCATATAATGTCGGATCCACATCAGTATCACTATAGGTACCCGGTCCGAGATTGTGATTGAATTGAATTGGAGTATTGAAGTGTGCTATAAGCTTTGTTCCTTCCATCCCGAAGCGTTCTAAAATGTCATAGACATACTTCGTCTGATGAATGAACATCCCCTCGTTTCTTTGTTCAACTTGTAAACCCAAAATGAAGTTCAGCTCTCCCATCACACTCATCTCAAACATGGACTTCATAACCCTCTCAAAGTCTTTGCCCAATTTTTCATTTGACGACCCAAAGATGATGTCGTCCAAATAAACTTGTACCAATATGAAATCGTCACCTTTCCTTTTAATGAACAGTGTACTATCTATTCTCCCTCTCTCGGACCTGTTGCCCAAGAGATGTGTAGATAGTGTCTCGTACCACGCCCTAGGTGCCTAATGCAATCCATACAGAGCCTTATCCAAGCTATATACTATGTCTGGATACTTGGGATTAGTAAACCCTGGCGATTGCTCGACATGCACCAATTCCTTCACTTTGCCGTACAAGAAGGAACTCTTGACATCTAGCTGGTACACTTTGAAGCCTTTGAAGGACGCAAATGCGAGAAACAATCTGATAGCTTCTAGCCTTGCCACTGGCGCAAACACCTCATTATAATCTATCCCTTCTTCTTGTTTAAACCCTTTGACCATGAGTCTTGCCTTGTTACGAGTAACTATGCCCCGATCATCCCTTTTGCACTTAAAGACCCATTTGGTACCTATAGCAAATTCTTCACGAGGCAAAGGCATTAACTCCCACACTTTTAGATTTTTGAACTATGAAAGTTCGTCTTGCATAGTTTCAACCCAAGAATTATCCTTCAGAGCCATTTGTACATTCTTCGGCTCGACTTGTGAGATGAAACACGAGTACAAACAGGTGTGAAATCCCAGACTTCTCACACTAGCATTTGGATTCCCAATGATGTCTTCAATCGGATGATCCTTATTTACCCTCGATTTTTCAATTGCATTGACCTAAAGATTGTCACCTAGATTCGATCCTATTTCACCTAATAGGAGTGTGACTTCAGACGTAACAACATCCTCCTCGTGATCACTGTCTTCTGAGGCTGAATTGTTTATTAGATTCTCATCCGTAGGCAACAACGGTTCTTCATTTGTTGGGGACCCATCTTTTCTCGATATATTATCAGATGTCGTGGGAACGCTCGAATTGGAAAATACTCTACCCTCGTCATTAAGATTTAACATCGAGAAGTCACACTCCATAGTTCCTGCATCACCACTAAAAGGAATGTTAAATGGTTCAAACATTGAGTCATAATCAAATAACCATTCTGGACCAATTTGGGGTTCATATGAATAACTTGTTACAACAATGTTAAACACAATTTCTATTGTACCGGTAGTTTTATTAAAAACTCTCTTGTTTGGTGAATTTTGGACATAACCTAGGAGGTATCCTTCGTCATCCTTTTCACCAAACATAGGTTGATGTTTTGTTTTTAATAAGGTACATGGCACCCCAAATGGTTAAAAGCCAGTTAACTTTGGTGGTCTTATATTTAAAATCTCATAATAGGTTTTGTTCAAAGATTTGAAAGTAAGGACTCTGTTTAAAACATGACAAGCGGTATTCACTGCCTCCCCCTAAAACATGGTGGGAAGCTTTAAATCCGAGAGCATAGTTAGGCAATATACACCAATTATTGCATTTTTTAATTCTATTCCGTTAACACTTCTGATATGGTTTAGCCTTTTACCCAATCAACGTGCCTGCTGTCTCGTCCTTTGTACCTAAAAAGAAAACCCAAGAGAAACGTGAGTAATCATCGGTAATAACTCAACAATACCAACTCCCACCTATACTCCTTTTGTTGTGTGACTTCTTATGTCGCTTCCCTTTCTTACACGACACACACTTATCTTCAAACTGAAAACTCTTCAGTGGAACACCTCGCATAAGGCCATTTTTCGTGATTAAATTCATCTTACTTAAGTGCAAGTGTGTCATTCGCCTGTGCCACAACAAGGATTTTGACCGTGAAGCTTTGGATAACAAACAGGTAGGCCCCATCAAAGATTCTGCTATGGTCATATCCATCATATACAAATCGTTCTTCCTTAGAGCCCTCATCATTATCCATTCTTTCGGAATCTCAAATCCAGGCTTTAACACCAACGCTTCCTTTCAGTAAACAACACTGAATTTTGCTTATCATAGATTTATAAGACACTAATGAGATTGTGATCAAGCTTATCCACATAGTAGACCTGCTCGAGTGTAATTTTCCCATTAGTGACTATTTCAGTTCCAGTGATATTGTCTCCTTTATTCCCAACAAATGAGACAAACCCCTTATTCCCACTCTTGAAGTCCGTCAGTAGACTTCTTTCCCTAGTTATGTGAGGAGAGCAACCACTTTCAAGTTCAGTCTTTTGAGGTGTTTTTATGGGCTTGCCTTCAGCATCTAGTTCAGGATCAACTACAGGAGGATCTTCAACATCTTCCCATATGGCATAATCAATAAATTGAATGTGTTGTTGAATCCTGAGTTTCCACATCTCGAACTCAGTGGGTTTGATCATAGGCACTTTGAGTCCTTGACCAGATCCACTACTGCTCTTATCAAATTCCATTGCAGAAAAATAAAAGTTTTAAAAGAAAGCTTTTGACTTTGAAAACAATGAAAAAACCTATGGCTCTGATACCACTTGTCAGAATCAAAATCACTACCGAAGGTTAACTGGTTTGAATAAATCAGAGTGTAAACCAATAACCTTGTATTGAATCAAAGTCCAATTAAGAAGTTTGCGGAATAACACTTAATTTTTTTTAAGAAAAGCTTTTAGAACAAATAACACATAAATATAATAAAAAATCAAATCTTTTGTATTGCCAAACTCACTGACTACAATCACCTCTAATCTGTTTGAGTAGACGAAGAACGCAAATTGTTCTTAGGATATTACAACCTTAGACGCTTGAGAAACTTAATCAGAAAGCAATTACAATTTAATCAAAACTTGTACGTTCAGACTTACAATAGAAAAACCTATTCTATCTATAGATAAAGCCTTCTGATTTGTTTCCTTGAGGAACTCTGATTTCTCTGGTCGTAGATATGCTTGAATCTTCGAATATAAAACACTTCCTGAATTTCAACCTTTCTGTTGTTAAACTGTTGAGCAGCTTGAACTTTATCTGTTGAGCAGATTGAACTTGAGCAGCTTGAACATTTAACTCTGGCAGCTTGAACTTTTGAACTAGCAGCTTGAACTTACTCAACTAACAGCTTGAACTTTGTAATTACACAGAAAATTTATTAACAGTCTGAGAAATCTAACTAACAGCTTGACATACTTAGAATGTTTCCCAACAATCTCCCCCTCACTTAAATTCTTTAGACAAGACTTTAAGTTTCTATACAAATAAGGAAATAAAGCAAAGTAAAACTGTTATCTACAAACAAAGGCATCCAAAAACTTACAATTGTAAAAGTTTCTTCTTTATTGCCTTTATGAAATCTCTTTTTAACTCCTCTTTATCACAGTGAATCTTCATTGAGCTTATTTGGAGTAACCAAGCCTTTGGTAGATTAAAGAATTAAAAAGTGTAGAACTTGTTGATCCGTCTGCAAGTTTGAGTCTATATGTCATTGATTTGGCATATATATCAACCTGTACAATCTTCATCTCCTTGGCAGCTTCTATTTCTGTTCTTGTAGACTCTGGATCAAAAATGCTTCTAAGATCTTTTACATTTCTTTGAACCCATACACATCGAGACCTTGAATGGCTAACAGTTCCAATGTGATGCATTTTTGTCAGATCCTCTCTGGTTAACCTTTGTGCCATTTGAGCTGGGCTCTTATATTCTTCTTCTGGACCAACCTCTCTCCTAATTATAAAATGATAGTCTAAATCAATGTCATCCATTTGATTTAGCATACCAGTAGGTAATAGGTGGTTTGGGGAAATCATATTGATCCAGCGCTTTTTCAATTTCTAGTGCCTTTTGAAGCTGTTGTTCAAACAACACTCTTTTGACCTGATCAATCTTTGTTTGAGGAGGAGGATCACTAGCAGCAGCTTGAACTGGTTCTTGTTGGCTTTGGACTTGCTGGGAGACTTTAGCTGCTTCCTATTTTTCTTTCTCCTTGTCATATAAGGCCTGAAGCTTTTCTGTTGGCCATGACTGAGCCATTACTCTTGATAGTCCAACTGATGCAGAGAAATTTATCAAAAACCTTCTATGTTCTGCCTTTGAATGCCCTGTTGGCATTTTCCTTTTCTTCTGATTTTGCTTGACCACAATCCCTCTTAGATAGTCACCTAAGGTTTGATCATCTTTCATTTGATCATGGGTTTGCTGGTCTAAGAGTTCATCCTGTTCTTCTGCTATTTTCCTTGCTAATTCAACATCATGAGCAACCTGTGCTTCTTTAGAAAAGAATTTAATCTTTGGATATTCAATAAGAATACCTTTACCCTTATCTCTGGAAGTTGATGCTGTGGATTGGACTGTTGTGACAGGAGCCTGAGATTCTTCTCTGATGACAACTCCAGTTGTCCTGATAGGAGCAGCTTGAGTTTCTAGGCTAACAGCTTGAGTAGATGTTGGGACTGCTAGCCTAGAAACTGGGACTGTTGGAGGGGAGGTTGAAGCTGTTTGGACCGAAGGTGGGATCTCCTGATTCTCCCCCTTTTTGGATACATTGGTTTGGCCAAGTGGACCAAAAACCTTTGCAATTAGGGTTCGAACCATCTTCTCAAGCTGTATAATCTTATTTCCACAGAGGGTGAACCCTTGATGAAAATAATCCAATCGTTGATGTTGGGCTGCTATAGTCTGTTGCAGAGCTGTGATTTGTGCCCCCTGTGCAGCAATAATGGACTTATAATGTTCCAATATGGCTACAACAGGTTTCAGCTGTTGATCCGTCAATGCCATGAGTTGCAGACTAGCCTCAAGATCTTCAAATGATAGTGGTATTTGAGATCTATCACTGGCAGGAATTCCAGAGGTAGAAACATCTGGGCACCTTTGTTCTTGGTACTGGGGACTTCCAGAAGGTGCTTGCACGCCCTCTGTTGCCATGGGTGTGGTCTTATAGATGTTGACACTAGCCTGTGCCTCTTGTGCAGAGACATCAGTAGTGTCAGCCACAAACCCCATATGGACATCCTCTAATGGAATGTCCACCTCCAAATTAAGCGTGGGAGAGTCCTCAGTGGGTTCCCTTTGGATATTCTGTGCAGAAGTATCCTCCTGCACAGGGTTATTTGACATTGGTGCTTGGGCTGAGGAGGAAGAAATTCCTGAAACCCTTTGTCTTTTGTATTTTAGGTGTGTGGGAGGTGGGGATGTATGTGTAATAGAAGGAACATATGGAATGTTTGTATCATGAGGAGTGTGTTGGGGTCCTGGGGGTGAAGTAGTGATGAATGGCTGAGCCTGCTCAGGACCCTCTCCTCTGTTTGTTGGATTGATGCCCAGCATTGCAGAAGGCAATGGGACATCCACATTCAAAAAATTTGCACTGGGTTTTAAAAGTCTTTTAGTGGATGGTAAAGAGTGCCTATGGGAAACATGTATCCTTTTATGTATATTGAAATTATTGCAAGATTTTGAAATTATTTCAGCCAAAAATCGTGGATACAACAAAAATTTCCCATTATTTAGGGCATGATGCCTCAACATCCCCTGAAAAATCATATTTGAAAAGTTGAACCATTAGCCTGTTGATAGACACACTAGAGCAGTGGCAATATTTGAGGAAAACTCAGACCAACCAGTTCTTTTGGGACTTATGCATTGTTGAATGATATGCACAAGATATTTCCTCTTAGGGGCAAGGTGTGCTTTAAAGAAGGTGAACGAATCAGTAGGGCCTTGTAACAACCTAACTTTTGGTCCAGTCATAATTTCAGTATTTTGAGCAAATAATGTAATTCTATTACATTGTTTATCTTGTAATTTAATTAAGTATCAAATTATTTAATTAAATTATATTTATGTTATAAATTATTAAAGATGATAAAATTAAAAATAGATGTAAAATACAAAAGTGAAAATGAGTTAATTTCACATAATGATTAAATGAGGTATATAAACTCAATTAAGGCCATTTAACAGACATTTTAAGAAATTTCACTCTCTCTCTCTCTACTCTCTCTCTACACATACGGTAACCTTCAATTCTTACCAAAAACCTCACAAATCTTGAAATAAATTTGGAATTGAAGCTAAGGAGGATTTACAACAACATTAATCAACAAGAAACTACAAAGATTTGAGGTAAAAATCTACTTAAATTTCGATCTTTTAGAAGTTTGGTTCGGTTTTAATAAAAACCGAAACCAAGAATTATAATGTGAAAATTATATGTTGCATGTGTATGTAATTGATAGATAATCATGTAATAAAGTATATAAAAGTGATAGAAACAAAAATTAGTGGTTAGATTGTCCAAAAATGAGTAAAAACCGGAATTTTTATCATTATTTGTGTTCTTGACAAAAATGCTTATTTTGGGTGATTATGATCTAATAAAGGTGTTTTTGATAGGGAAAATTGTATAAAAACAACCTAATTATGATTACATAACATTAGATTACATTGCATGTTAATATAAATAAGTTTTAGTGAATTTAAGTAAAAATCCGTATGAAAATAAGATAAAACATGAAGAACAATTTCTGGAAATTTTGAAGATGAGGGATCCGAATTCGGTTGAGCCGGAATTCGGATGGAATGCTATTTCGGATCTAAATTTTGTCATAATTCTGATCTTCTTTGGATGACCCAAATTCGGTCCCAATGTCCTAATTCGGATCACTGCTTCGGACCCTGCTTGGTCCGAATTTGATTGCCCACTTCGGATGGTGCTATTTCGGATCACCCATTTCGGTTCAGTTCGGTCCGAATCCGGCTGATCCAAACTCGGTGGATCCGAATCCGAATGTTTTATTTTGAATACTTTAAATCATAAATAAATGATATTTTATAATTGCAATATCCATAAATTATGATGAATGATTTATGAATTAAGCAACATGATACATCTATATATTTATATAAATATCTTCTAAGAATTTAAAGAAACAAATAAAGGAACTAATGAATGACCGATGACTTATCACTAATCAGAATCAGAATCAGATAAAATAAAGAATTTAAAGCTAAAAGCTAATGATATGATTTGATATGATTCTGGACAGGTTCAGTTAAATTCTCAACAAAGATCTAAAGATTTAAAGATATTGATAGCGGGTTAAAGATTTGAAAAGAAAAGCCAGAGCTCTGATTAAAGATAAAATCCTGAGATAACTCAGGTGGTGGATTATAAATCTGCTTGATAAAGACCCCAGAACCAGTGAGTTATAGATATTCAGCTTTACATGCGAGATTTCTGGTTGAGACATATTGTTGATGATAGATTAATTTGACATTCATATATGATCAGCTGGATGGTGACCTGTGCTCACCATGGTTCGGTGATGCCCTGTGGATCATGATAGCTATTTGATTTATCATTTCATATGACATTGCATTTACAGTTCATTTCAGATACTAACATGAGATTTATTGCTATCATGACCTTGATTATTTATGCTTCACTATTGCTCGCACCTTTGACATATCGATTCAGCTTAAGATGATTAGCCTTGTCGGTCTAGTGTTCTAGACCATGCTATTTCACCAGTTCTATTGAACTTGGTAATGACACTCCGATGTTCCGCCATGTTGATTTACTGGTAGCTAGCCCAGAATGTGGCTGTTCCCCACGATTAAAGCGTGAGCGTGGCCTGAACATCATCCGACTCCATGACTACTATGTCTCAATCATGAGTGGCTGTAGCGGCAGTCAAGATATATCACGCTAGACCCATGATCCGCTTGATAATGCTTGTAATCTGAATATCTATATTCTCACTAAGCTTTGCATACAGTTGCTATTTAGATTTTTACAGGAAAAGGTAAAGGAAAGTTACCTGCTGGACCTAGTTTTTAGGTCTTACAAGATCAAGACAGAAGTTTTCATAGACCTCTACTCAACAAACCCTTTTGTTACTGATTGGAAGATGATAATGTGGTGGTCTGGGTAGATTTATCTTGATTGTATGATGACATGAGTTAGATTAGACTTGTGCCCTTTATAAGTTTAATTTGAAAAATGTAATCTGTGATAAACTTAATCCTAATATGTTTGTACTTGTAATTTAAATTCCGCAATATAATTAATCTATCTTAGTTATGATTGATATCGTGTTGCATGATGTGGGACCTTGACTCTGACGACTGCCCCGTAAGGAGTGGTGTTCACAGGATGGTATCAGAGCCCATAGTTTGAGTGAATCAAGTATTACGTGAGTAATACTTGGTCTCAAACTGAAGCAATACATATGTATCAATCATTTAGGAGGTTTGAACTGAGATAGGATGTACAGACTGTTAGGATAGAAAAAAGGGTACATAGATCTAAGTCTATAAACTGATAGTTAAATTATTTTAATTTTCAGTAAAGATGTCAGGATCAGGTGACATTCCTAACAACATGACCCCCCAGCAAATGTTTGAAATGATGCAAAAACTATTAGCCCAACATTCTGAACAACAAAACAAGAATATGCAAGAACAGCTTCAGGCTAGAGATGAGGCTGAAGCAAAAAGACGTGTTGATAAAAAGAATAAGAGAAAATATAAACAAGTCCAGAATGATGAATCTGATTCAGATAACTCAAACCCCAATGCCCAAATTGAGCAGCCGAAAGGCTGTAAGTTTAAAGATTTCAAAGCTAGCGGTGCCCTGAACTTTGAGGGTACAATTAATCCAATTCAGACGATGGATTGGATTTGTCACACTAAAGAAATCTTCAGGATATCTGATTGTTTAGAATCAAAGAAAGTAAGCTATGCATCTGCTCTGTTCGTCGGTGCTGCCCGTGCCTGGTGGAAAACCCAGAGAAGTATTTATGGCGAGGAGGTTATTCAGACTTTTGAATGAGATCAATTCCTAGATATGTTCAACGCAAAAAATTATCCTGTTGACTAAAAAGACAAGATGGAGGTTCAACTGATGCAGCTAACTCAGGGAACCAAGACTGTTGACGAGTATGAGCACGAATTCTCGCGGCTCTGTGGCTATTCCTGGTATCAAGTAGCCACTGAAGAAAGAAAGATGAATCGATTCAGCGGAGGGCTTAACCCGAGATATCGACACCCAATGAGCACGATAACGTATAAGAGTTACCTGTTAGTACATCCTGTGTGACGATAGCAATCTAAGTTTTGATAGCATTTTGTGTAAGTCAAGTAACTTGGTATTGAATATTGACTAGTGTTTGATATATGTGATTATGTGTGTTTGATAATGATTGTTTGTATATTTGAAGTTGGTGTAATGTATTACAAGAATTTCAAACATAAAGTTCAAAGATAAATTCAAACATAAGTTAAAACATAAGTTCAAATATAAGTTTGATATGTGAGGTTCGAATTTATAGGTAAACTCGAATTTGTCAATGAGGACAAATTCGAATGGGCCTTGGGCCTGATTCGAATTTGTCCTAGACAAAGTCGAATCTGTCAGTATAATTAAGGGTTAATTCGATTAATTATCAGTCATTTGCAGACGTTTATCAGAGCGATTAGCAAAGGCGATCTCGAACTTGCAAGTTTCCAGAGAGTTGTTTCGGAGAGAGTCATCGTGTAGGGGCGTTCGTATTCGTTCGTCTAGCACCATGGTAGTCTATGTGTTTCCGTGTGTGTGATCTTACCATCAAGCCGCTAACGAGGATTCCGCACTGGTTGGACGGTGTCGCGTCGAGATAGATCGGTGAGTTCAAGACCTTACAAGTGGTATCAGAGCCATTGGTTGTTCTTGGTGTTCCTCGTGTTCATAAGTAACATCCTAGGTTTCTTGACGTTTTGGACGGTTATTATCACGTTTTTAGAGGTTTTTCGAGTCTATCAAGTCAGATCTCGGAAAATACTTTGTTGTTGTTCAAGTTTTTGATCGAAATCAGAATTTTTACTTGTAAAAATATTGGGTTAATTTGAAAAACTTGAAGTATTAGCCGTTTTTCGAACTTACGGCGCTCGAGTTTATTAAGGGGGTATTAGGGTTTGCTCATTTTCGAGTTTGACAGAAAATACGCTCCTTTCGAGGTTCCTTAGAGTTTGATTCGAATTTGGCCTATTCGAATTTGCTTGGTTTTCGATTTTACTCTAAAATCGAATTGGGGTTTCGAATTTAGTTGACCTTCGATATTGTCATTAATTTCGATTTTAGTTGGATTTCAAACTTAAATTCGAATTTAATTCCAAACAGGTTTAAATTTAATTAGATTCGAATTTACCTAAATTCGAAAGAATTAATTTAAATTAATTTCGAATTAAATTAATTAAGTTTCAATTCAAAAATATTTGAAACAATGCAAGTCTACAGAGGTTTATTGAGATGGATCACGAGGTCGGAAAAGCGAATTCACCGCCGAAGTTGATGAAAATTGAGGATTATTACTAGTGGAAGGATAGCCGACTTCGCAAGGTTTAATGATATGCGGATGTGGATTTGTATAGATGAGGGATACATTCCACCTACGGCACAGGTTGAAGGCCGACAAAAGATCGTCCCGTATTCAAAGATGAAGGACGATGATAAGAAGCTGTATGAGGCTGAGAGCTTTGGGATGCTCTGGAGAAACGGCGTGAAGGTAACCCGAGGGTCAGAAAGAATATAATGGAAATGCTCAAGCAGCAGTTCGCGATCTTCAAAGCCTTGAAGAACGAAAAGCTGGATCAGACTATTACACGATTCTATCATTTGCTAACTGAGTTAGACAGCCATGATGTGGAGTATAGTGAAACAGAGAAGATTAACAAGATTCTAGATGCTTTGCCAGCCAAATGGGAAATGTATGTGGCACTGATAAAGCATGATGAAGACAAGTTCTGTACTCTAACCCTAGATAATGTTATTGGAACGCTGAGGGCCTATCACTTTGAGTTGCTGAAGAAGGAAAGGGATTATGAACAAGTTGAAGATCCAGATATGTACTTTGGGAAGTCAAAATCTTCAGTGGCATCTGACGTGAAGACGGCTACAGCTTTCTTTTCAGGAGAAACATCGTCTCCGGCTGAAACAGAAGACTCAGTAAGTAGGGCTTTCTTGGGGTTTGCTAGACCGGAAGAAAAGAAGAATTAGGCTACATCTACATCTACATCTCAAGGGTATTCAAAGATGCCTATGAGCGCAAAATCAGCTGAGGACCATCTGAATCTGTTGGCTTCATTTTTGGCCGCTTACGGCAATTGCGTTCAGGGAAAAATCAACGATCCCGCGCTTTGGGATGAGGATTACGATCAGGTAGATCCTAATGATCTAGAAGAGATGGATGTGCAATGGCAACTGGCCATGGTAACTCATAGAGTTAAAAGGTTCTTCAAGAGGACGGGCAGAAACCTCAACGTTAGTAACAATAAGATTGGGTTTGGTAAATCCAAGGTTAAGTGTTACAACTGTCAAGGGTTAGGACGCTTGGCTAGAGAGTGTCAGAGACCGAAAGTAGAAAACTACCAGAACAAGTATTAGAATCAATCTCAAGGGAAATATTTGCCAGGTAGTTCATCCAGTCAGGCGAATATAGCTGGTCTGTTATCCAATGTTACATCAGACAGACAACTTGATGGAACTTATGACTGGAGTACACATCCAGAGTCGAATGCTAGAGCCTTTATGGCTGAAGTAAACGAGACTGGAAGTGATGGAGTAGAGGAACAAACAGGAGACAGTAATCAGCATGATAGCAGTCCGATGTTGGTAGAAAAGTCTGACGATCAGACAATACTGGAGTTCGCCGCACAGACGGCAAATGTGGAATCTGTTCACGCCAAGGTAATTCTGAACTTATCTATTTTTCGTGAATTATGTGCTTTATGTGCTACATCTAACGATAGGTTAAATTCAATAATAGAATCACATACATCTATATCTGCTCAGAGTGAATCATTAAAATCAGATAACGCTAGCCTACTAGCTATAAAGGAAGACCTTAGAGAAAAGCTTTAAGGTAGATGCACAAGATGTCGTAGTTCTAAAGGACAAGCTTAGTGAACAGTGTGTTAGATTAGAACTGATGTACGAACATGTTGAGGCATTGACAACGGAGCTTAAAACCAAAGAAGTAGAGCTAGCAGAATCTAAGGTTAAGGTTGCTGAGGTCAATAGTAAACAGTTTAGGAACTCATCACTCAACCTAGGGAAAATCTTAGACGCATAGCGTCAGTCTAAGAAGACTGTAGGGCTAGGGTATCATGAGAGTCCTCCACCTTTCAATGATAATTATGTACCTCAACCTCAGGAGAAAACTGAAAAGTCAGTTGAATCGGAGGAAATACCTGAACAAGTGTCTGAAATTGCTAAAGCAAAAGAAACTAAGGTGACTACTCATAACGTCCAGATTAAGAAGGTTAAATTTGTGCCATCCTCTAGTGAAAAGCCTGTAGGACAACACAAAATTGACTTTAATGATCAGCAGGAGGAACCAGTCACTATAGTTGAAACTAAAGAACCAGACACTAGTGAGACACCTAAGTCAAAGGGCACACATATAAAGTCGATTGACAAAATGTCTTACTTTAGATGTCACGAAAGGGGGCATGTTGCTTCTAGTTGTCCACATAGGAAGGTAGATTCTACACCTAAGACTGGAAATCCAGAACAACTTGAGCCTTCTCCAAGTGTTGCGAGCACTAATAGTTCTCAAAATACCGAGAAAACAGTGCAAGCCGCACCTAAACCTGCTATGAAACAAACACCTGTGTCAGGTCGACCCAAAGAAGTGGTTAGGACTAATTCACCAAATCGAGTCACTAGTCAATCTAGGTCAGGACCACAACAGCAATATAGGAGTACTACACCTAGCATAGCTTACACTCCGGTTAGGTCACACACTCCTGTTAGACATCAAACACCAGGTAGAGCTTAGGGACATAAATCCGAAATGCCTTATAATCGAAATTATTCAAGAGCTCCACAACAAATGCCTACACAAAGGCCGAGAGTGAACTTAAATCACTCTGCACCACAACAGGCTCAAAATCAAAAACCCAAGTCACCTGAACGACGAGATGGGTATTTGAAAGAGTTCAAGTATGTGGACGAGAATGGTATTACCAAGTCAGTTATGGCTTGGGTTCCCCGTGATAACTAACCTATTTTCTTTCGTGTGCAGGAGATAACTACAGGTCCAAACAATAAATGGTTCGTCGACAGTGGTTGCTCCAGGCACATGACAGGGGAAAGAAGTCTACTCGCAGACTTCAAGGGAGGGAATCGGGGATTTGTATCATTCACTGGCAATAAAGGAGGAAATATCACCGGTACTGGAGTGGTCACTAATGGGACTATCAAACTGGATCAAGTTTGTCACGTTGATAAACTGGTCCAGAATCTCATTAGTGTATCTCAAATCTGTGATATGAAGAACTCAGTACTTTTCACTGATACTGAGGCGTTAGTGTTGAAACCGCGGTTCAAAGTACATGAAGAATGGATACTGATGAGGGCTCCAAGGAAGAATGACCTGTACATGCTCGACATGAACAAGCCAGAATCTTCAATGGGACCAATTTGTCTACTATCTAAAGCTTCAGAGACTGAGTCGGTTTTATGGCACAGACGCATGGCACACTTGCAGCTAAGGAAAATGACTACATTACGAAAAATGGATTGGTGCAAGGTGTTCCCATGAATAGTTTTCAGTTCGAGGATAAGTGTCTACCGTGCAAGAAAGGAAAACAACACAAGAAGGCACACAAGTCCAAGACTCAGAACTCAATAGCTGCCACATTCGATTTGTTGCATATGGACCTCTTCGGCCCAATCAACAAAAGGAGTATAGGTGGTAGTTGGTACAGTTTGGTTATTACTGACGATTACTCACGTTTTTCTTGGGTTTTCTTTTTAGGTACAAAGGACGAGACGGCTGCCAAGCTCATCGGGTTCTTAGACCAAGTGGAAAATTCTTACGGAACGAGGGTTAAGCGTATCAAAAGTGATAACGGAACAGAGTTTAAAAACACTGTTATTGGTATATATTGCCTATCAAAGGGCATAGTGCATCAATTTAGTGCACCATATGAGCCACAACAAAATGGGTTGGCCGAACGGAAAAACAGGACTTTGATTGAGGCAGCAAGGACCATGCTTTCGGATTCAAAGCTTCCTACCATGTTTTGGGGGGAGGCAGTGAATACCGCGTGCCATGTTTTAAAATGGGTCCTTATTGTCAAATCATTGAACAAAACCTGTTATGAAGTCTTGAATAAACGGCCACCTAATTTAAGTGGCTTCGAACCTTTTAGGGTACCATGTACGTTAATGAAAACAAAACATCAACCTAAGTTTGGTGAAAAGGCTGACGAATGATATTTCCTAGGTTATGTGCCGAACTCACCAAACAAATGGTTTTTTAATAAATCTAATCGTACAATGGAGATTGTGTATAACATTGAAGTCACAAGTTATACACATGAACCCCAAACTGGTCCGGAATGGATATTTGATTATGACAAATTGTTTGAGTCATTTAACATTCCTTTGGATGGAAATGCAGGTACAATCGACCAGGACTTGTCGTCATTGAATCTGAATGACGAGGGTCAAAGTTTTCCGAGGACCACCTTTCCATCAACATCCGAGCCTACATCAACTGAAGATAGATCTCCAGAAGAAAATGATTCTGAAGTGCCTACACACGAAAATCAGACAACAAATTCTAAGTCTAAAGACAGTGTCCATGAGGAAGAAAATGTGGAGTCTGAAGTCGTTCCCCCGTTAGGAGAAATAGGATCAAACTTGGTAGATAATCTTAGAGTTGACGAGATAGAGACATCTAGGATTAATAAGAATCATCCTATTGAGAGTATCATAGGAAATCCTAATGCTGGTGTGAGGACTAGGAGTAGTTTGAAAAACAACACAGTGTTGTTGTCGATGACCAATGACTCCGAGGCCTTTCATACTTGCCTCTACTCATGTTTCATCTCGCAAGTAGAGCCGAAAAATGTGCAAATGGCACTAAAAGACAACTCTTGGGTTGAAGCGATGCAGGAAGAACTGTTGCAGTTTAGGAAACTAGAAGTGTGGGAGTTAGTTCTGTTACCTCGAGGAGAAGTTGCAATAGGAACCAAATGGGTTTTTAAGTGCAAGAGAGATGATCGGGGTATAGTCACTCGCAACAAAGCAAGGCATGTAGTAACGGGTTTCAACCAAGAGGAAGAAATCGATTACAATGAAGTGTTCGCGCCAGTGGCATGGTTGGAAGCAATTCGTTTGTTTCTGGCTTTTGCTTCCTTCAAAGGTTTTAAAGTCTATCAGGTAGATGTTAAGAGTGCTTTCCTTTATGGGAAAGTGAAGGAACTGGTATATGTGGAACAGACGCCCGCGTTTACAGATCCGAAATATCCAGACAGAGTGTATCGATTAGATAAGGCTTTGTATGGATTACATCAAGCACCGAGAGCGTGGTACGAGACACTATCTAATCATCTTTTAAAAAACGGGTTTGAAAGAGGGAGAATAGATAGTACACTGTTCGTGAAACGAAAAGGAGAACATTTCATCTTGGTACAAGTGTACGTCGATGATATCATTTTTGGATCATCAGACGAGCAGGTGTGCACAGATTTTGAAAAGGTGATGAAGTCAAAGTTTCAGATGAGTGCGATGGGTGAGTTAAACTTCTTTCTGGGTTTGGAAGTCGAACAGAGGAAGGAGGGCATGTTTATTCATCAGACGAAGTATGTCTACGACATCTTAGAGCGCTTCGGGATGGAAGGAACCAAGCTGACAGCTCACTTCAGCACGCCGATTCAAGTGAATCACAATATCGGACTGGGTACAGAGAGGGATACCGATGTGGATCCGACATTATATCGGGCAATGATTGGGTCACTCTTGTATTTAGCTGCTTCTGGACCTGATATGATGTTTGTTGTGTGTATTTGTGCTAGGTTTCAAGCTAATCCAAAGGAGATGCACATGAAAGCTGTGAAGCGAATTCTGAGATACCTCAAGTCGAAACCGAAGCTGGGACTTTGGTATCACGCGGAGGGCGATCTGGAATTGGAGGCGTTCACGGATTCAGACTACGGAGGATAAAGCTTAACTCGCAAGTCAACAACTGGAGGTTGTCAGTTCCTAGGATGGAGGCTCGTTTCCTGGCAATGCAAGAAACAGACTTCGGTAGTCGTGTCGACGTGCGAGGCCGAATATGTTGCTGTTGGTAGTTGCTGTTCACAGGTTCTGTGGATACAACAACAATTGCGGGATTACGGTTTGACTTATACTCATAGTCTCATACTCTTATTAGGATAGATAACCAGTCAACAATTGCAATAACAAATAATCCAGTTAAACACAGTAAAATAAAGCACATAGACATAAGACACCACTTTATACGTGATTGTGCTGAAAAGAACTTAATTAAGATGGTAAAAGTTGCAACGGATGATAATAATGCGGATTTATTTACCAAACCTTTTGATAAGTCACGTTTTGAGTATTTAGTTCAACTAAACGGAATGCGAAATCCAGAGTAAATTGACCTTAGTAGAGTTTATTTTCTTTTATAGCAGTAGAGTTTCTTTCTTTTCTAGTAAATTTAGTTGCTTAGTAAAATTTCTGTTTATAGTAAGTTAGTAGGTTATTTTATTTTCTTGCTCTTATGTATGAAAAACAAAAGAAAAAATAGAGAAAACCATAAAAAGTTCAAAAAAGATAATATCAGAAAATGAGTTAAGTCTTAGATACATAGGTTCAAGGTGACGAAAATTAGCACAGTCTTTACAATCTCTAAGTGTTAACCTTTCACACGTAATGCACCTAAAATTCTAAGTGTTGTACATTATCTAGTTTGATATGTTCGTAGGCATAATACATTAAGGGAGTCTCAAGGCTAATAAAATATTCAAGAAAAAGTCAGCCGTGTCACTAACTTAGATGTATGACCAAATGGTCTTAATTTTTATCTTAGAGACATACAGACATTGATTCTAAATGAGGTATGCAAACTTTCTAGGGATGTATAGCAACATCATATACATCTTAAAGAAATGAAAAGAATAGAAAAATCATATACTGAGTTGAGAGTCAAAACAAGTAACTCTGTTGTATGTAAGTACAGACCTATTGCCTCTGGTTTGACTCGAGTTAGCAAGATAAGTCGCTTTGTTGTACGTCGGTACAGACCTGTCACCGCTGTCTTGCTAGCTATAAAAATAAACTTTAAGACAAACTAAGACACTCTGTTGTATGTAAATACAGACCTGTGTCCGACGTGTGCCTTTTAAAGAAAGTTTGCAATACCGAAAAGTTATAATCATTGTGTGTATGCCTTGATCATAAAAGTATGTCTAAGTATGAGTCATGTAGGGTAATTTCTTGATAAATAAAAAGGCCAAGGGATATTCCAAAATGTAACATGTTTAAAGGAAAAATTATACCGACAATCGTCTAGAAATGTGTGTCACGACAAACGATAAAAGGAATCAAAAATTCCTAAGTGTGAAAGTTAAATACTGAAAGTGCGTATTTCACACCGCTATCTGATTGAATCTTTCTTTGACTATTTTCGCCAAAAATATTCGTTTAGTATAAAATACAGGTTGTAAATTTTAAAATTATTTTAGCTTAGTTTAAGTTTAAATTTTGTTCAAAATTTTAATTTTATTTTATTTTACTTTACTTTATTTTATTTTATTTAGGAAAAATGTCAAAGTTACTGAGGATGCATTTTTAGTTGAATAAATAAACATTACGTGAAAATCTTGTGCTTAGTGTAAATGAATTTTGCATAGTCTGTTCCGTTACACGAAAAAGTTGGAAAAGTTGAAAAAGTTGAATTTAATTCAAAGATTTTCAAATTTTTAAAAAGTTTCAGTTAAATTCGAATTTAAGCCAAAGTCGAATGTTACATTCGAATTTGGCAGTAAATTCGAATTTGGAGACAAATTTGAAGGCGGTTAGTATAAATAGGTCAACAGTGAATATTCATTATTCACCTACCTTCGACTTTAAACATTCGAGTTTGTCTAGAGCGATTTCGACTTTAGGCTTTCGAGTTTGTCGTCTACGAGTTTTCAACTGTTATTCGATGTTTTGTCCGTTTGTATTCGAGTGTACTACCAAATCTAGGTATAATCAACATCACTATACAAGATTTAGGGAGTTTTAGACTCAATTTAAGCCAAAATCGACTAGATTTGAGGTTTTAAGCGTTTAAACTTTGTAATTCAAATCACAAAGTTTGAACCAGTGAAACTTCAAATAAGTGGCAAATATCTTCAATTAGAACCTATTAGGACTAATGAATGTGATTTTCTAAGTCTAAATTGGTTTAAATCTTGGATGTTTGTATTGAAAAAGCCGACTTTCGAGTTTGTTATTAAATTTGATTTTGTCACTAAATTCGAATATATCACTAAACTCGGATTAAGGTTAATTCTAACATGTTATTCGAATTTGCTGTTAAAATCAAAATGTTTGAATAATTGTTAAGTCAAACTTGTAGAAATTCATATGTGTTGGATTTTAAACGTACATAAGTTCAAAATAAAACAAATTTAAATTTAATCAAGTTTTATTTTTATTCTGTCCTTTCTAATATATTTTATACTTTGATGTGCAGATATAGGGGTTAGAACGTATATTCAAAAGCATAATATGGTCGTGTCATCGGACCGTGAGCTACCAGAAGCTCAGGCATTTCGCTAAATGGTGGATTTTTTGGATGCTTCAAGGGTGTCGTATGCCCTTTCACATAATGTGCAGATTGTGTTGCCTTGCGTTACGCAATTTTGGGATCATCTACAGGTCGACTATACAGTTACTCCGACAGTATTAAGGACCAGAATAGCCGGGCAACCTCTTGTGTTCTCAGCAGATGTGTTGCACAGGGTCTTGCAGTTGGGGTCTGCAGAGCAGGAAGATGGGCCAATTGACTTCCCGTTGGAAGTTCGGCAAGCAGCATTCTTAAGAATGGGGTATGGCCTTGATGTGGCGAAGGAATCGTATGTGAAAAGTGGTTTAATTGGGCAGTGGAGATATCTCGCACACGTCTTCATGGTGTGCTTCGCTCCAAAGAAAACCGGTTTGACTACATAGTGTCGAAGATGCAATAGGCAATGATAGCATTGGTGTACAACCAAAGGTTCAGTTACTCTGAATTGTTCTTTGCGGAGTTTGTTCACCAAATAACAGCTCCAGCAAGAGAAAGGTTTTTGATGTATCCTAGGTTCGTGATGATGCTGATCAGACTTTTTTTTGCCAAATCTGCCGCAATTAAAAGAAATCCAGAGTGTTGCTGTGATCGACAAGAGGATTTTTGAAGATTGTCAAGCGCGTAATGCCCGTAAGGGTGAATTGGTTAGACTAGTAGATGCACCACTTTTTGGTGCTGTGGTGAATCTTGATTTTCAAGCCCCAGAAGGTGCAAACTGGGCTGGTGAAGTTCAAGTACAGCAGCAGCCGCAACAACAACATTAACAGTAGAGACCTCAGCAACAACCAAGAAGAAGGCAGAGAGCTCAAGTTAGACAAACTCAGGCTACAAGGCCTTCATTTAGCAGGGTGCAAGAGTCAGTAGAAGCAGGTCCTTCAAGGGATGCTGCGAGTCCTTCAGTTGCAACCCCCGTAACTTATCCACGGGTGGAGACTTTGGAAGAGATTTGGGCTCAAGGGCCGCATACAGATGAAGAGATTACTACTGAACTTGTTGGAAATATTCTGGAATCTCCAGTTGATGAGGACGATATTATGCGACAGATAGATGACTATGTACCTGAGGTAGAGGGTCAGGTCGTGACCATCTCTGAATCTGAGTCAGGGGAAGATGAAGAAATCGAGGCTGAGGCACCAAGAGAAGAGATGGAAGATCCGGTTGTCCACATAGGCAGATATGGATCCAGGATACTAGTTATTGACCAAGAGGCAGGGAAGAGGACAGCATCTAGGGATTCAGATGAAGATGACTCCGATTACGAGATTGAAGATACAGCCCCTTTGTAGGATACTCCACTCAAAGCAAAGCCTATAGAGTATACAACAGTGTGTCTAAAACCATTGAAGAGAGTGCCAATGTTGAACTTAATGAAAATACTACAAATGTTAAAGGCACTGGTCCTGATTGGTTGTTTGATTTAGACTAACTAACTAATTCTCTGAGCTTTGTTGAGTATACTGCAGAAACTGATGAAAACAGGGTTGAAGCTGCCAACACAACTTCTCATGCTGGTAGCACAAATGTTCAAGCTGTTGGCACAAAGTTTCAGATTGTTGAAGATTCCTATCAGTGGAATGAGTATACGGTTATTTTACTGCTATCTTGTGACCCACCAAGGGTACTAGATGTCAAACATGATTCAAATTCAAATTCTGAAGTGCCAATCCCAAGTCCTGAGGGAACAGCTCCATCACAAAAGGAAACAGTCCCAGATTCTAGTCAAGCTGTTCCAGAAGCTGAACCATCAAGTGCTCCTGAAGGAGATGATACAAATATAGGTACTTCTTTTCAGACAGACCATGAGCCAACACTTAGAGTGCACAAGTATCATCCTCTCAATTAGATAATGGGTGATCCACGCACTCCTGTGCAGACAAGGACAATGGTTCACAAAGAGTCTACTGATGCTAAATCAGCAGTTCCAGAATTCAGTCTAGCTGCCTTTGAACATGCCTGTTTCATGTCACATTTAGAACCTAAAAAGGCATCAGAGGCTTTGAAAGATCCATCTTGGATTGAAGCAATGCAGGAAGAACTACTACAATTCAAGATTCAGAATGTATGGACTTTAGTTGATCTTCCTAAAGGCAAGAGAGCAATTGGTACACGATGGATTTTCAGAAATAAGAAGGATGAGAGAGGGATAGTCATCAAGAACAAAGCAAGATTAGTAGCACAAGGATACACTCAAGAAGAAGGAATGGACTATGATGATGTTTTTGCTCCAGTGGCAAGAATAGAATCCATCAGACTGTTCCTAGCCTATGCAAGCTTCAAAGGATTTAAAGTGTATCAAATGGACGTGAAGTCTGCTTTCCTATATGGCACAATTGTAGAAGAGGTCTATGTGTGTCAACCTCCTGGATTTGAGGA
Source organism: Centrapalus pauciflorus (assembly GCA_020465985.1). Lineage (NCBI taxonomy): Eukaryota > Viridiplantae > Streptophyta > Magnoliopsida > Asterales > Asteraceae > Centrapalus > Centrapalus pauciflorus. The sequence continues at coordinate 339,397 of JAANYP010001973.1, read as the reverse complement.
CTACAAGTATCCAGACAGAGTCTACAAATTAGACAAGGCCCTTTATGGAATCCACCAAGCCCCTAGAGCATGATATGACACTCTGTCATCATATCTTCTACAGAATGGTTTCAAGAGAGGTACACTGGACAAAACTTTGTTCACAAAGTTCATCAAATCTGAGATTCCGCTTGTTCAGATCTATGTTGATGATATTATCTTTGGGTCTACCAATGACAGTCTGTGCAAAGAGTTTGAGGCATTGATGCACAAAAAGTTTCAAATGAGTTCAATGGGGGAACTCACATTCTTTCTAAGATTTCAGGTTAAGCAGAAGCCTACAGGGCTTTTCATAAGTCAATCAAAATATGTTAAAGACATACTGGAAAAGTTTGGTTACAAAGACACAAAAGTTGCAAGAACTCCAATGGACACTCACAAGTAGCTTGATGCAGACAAAGATGGAGTTGATGTGGACATTCACCTATACAGATCCTTGATAGGTTCAATTATGTATCTCACATCTTCTAGACCTGATACAATGTTTGCTGTTTGTATTTGTGCCAGGTTTCAATGTGCTCCAAAGGACTCACATCTGTTTGCTGTAAAGAGAACCTTTAGATATCTTAAAGGCCAACCACATTTGGGCCTCTTGTATCCTAAAGACTCTCCTCTTAAACTAACAGCCTATTCTGACAGTGATTATGGAGGATGCAACATTGACAGAAAGTCCACAACTCGTGGAAGTCAATATCTAGGAGCAAGATTGGTCTCTTGGTAGTGCAAAAAGCAAACAACTGTCTCCACCTCATCTACTGAAGCAGAAGTTGTAGCAGTTGCAAGCTGCTGCTCCCAAGTGATGTGAATTCAGAATCAACTGAGAGACTATGGTATAAATTTTCTATCCACTCCTATTTATATTGACAACTCAAGTTCAATTAGCATTGTACAAAATCCAGTGAAATTTCCCAGAACCAAGCATATAGACATCAGATTTCATTTTATAAGGGACTGTAACGAGAAGAAATTAATCCAAGTTACCAAAATTCATATTGATGATCAGTTAGCTGATCTGTTTACAAAACCATTTGATGTAGGAAGATTCACCTTCCTAGTATCAAATATTGGCATGGTTAATATGTATTAATTTATTTTTCTTTATTCTATCTTATTTTATGAAAATTATATCTATTACATATGCTTGATTAAGGGGGAGACACTATTTCATTAGAATATGCTTATTTTTCAACTAACAGCTTGAGTCTTTTCTCAAGCTGCTAGTTCATTTTCTCGGACTGTTAGTTGTTTCACTTGATCTGTCAAAGTGTGCAGGGTAATTTGGTAACTTCCATAAGTGTGTGCGCGGGATTAGATATTTTCGAAACCTTTAAAGGTTCCAGTTTCATTCAATTGTAACTACCAGTTGCAAAATATCTTCCACGACCTTCTTTTCTCTCTGAGCGATTCCAACACACATCTCTAAAACCCTAAATCACCGATTGATTGTCAATAGAGTTTGTCAAAGAACATAACTGTCTTCCCTATTCTATCAAACACACTGACCTTCAACCATTCCACGAGATGATGGACTTCCTTCGAAGTTCCCACATCCATCATGCTCTTACCATGAACCCCACAATATACATATCTCATATAGATCAGTTTTGGAGACATGCCTCTGTTCAAACCATCAATGGAGTCACTTCTTTGACGTCCAAGATTGATGGAACCACTGTCACCATCACTGAGGATCTCATACGCCAACACTTGTATCTTCAAGATGCCGAAGGTATAACCGACTTATCTCTCACTGCCTTACATGAAGGGCTTTTTGCTATAGGGTATAGGGGCCCTACTGATTCTTATACTTTCTTTAAAACTAATTTTACTCCTAAGTGGAAGTATCCTGTTCATATTATCCAGCAGTGTATTAGCCCTAAAAGAAATGGTAGGTCTGAATTTTCCTCAAACATAGCCACTGCCTTAGTGTGTTTATCTACAGGCCAACAGTTCGATTTTTCAAATATGATTTTTCCGGGTATGCTAAGGCATCATGCCCTAAAACATGGGAAATGTTTTATGTATCCTAGATTTTTGACTGAAATTATTGCTAGAACTTGCAGTAATTTCAATGTACATAAAAGGATTCATGTTTCCCATAGGCACTCTTTACCAACAATAAGACATCTTCTAAAAACAAGTGCCAATTTTTTTAGTGTTGATGTCCCATTGCCTTCTGCAATGTTGGGCATCAATCCCCTAAACAGAGGAGAGGGTCCTGAGCAGGCTAAGCCTAACATCACTGCTTCACCCCCAGGACCCCAACCCACTCCTCATGATATAAATAATCCCTCTGATCCTTCTGTAAATCCCTCATCCCCACTCATATTATAAAAAAGAAAAAGTGGTTCAGGAGCTCCTTCCTCCTCAGCCCAATTACAAGAGCCAAATGTCCCTGTACAGGAGGACACTCCTGTACTGAATATCCAAAGGGCACCCACTGAGGACTCTCCCATCCTCAAATTGGAGGTGGACATCTCAACAGAAGATGTCCTTTTGGGTACTGTGGCTGACACTACTGTTTTTTCTTCACAAGAGGCACAGGACAGTGCCAACATAATTAAGACCACACCCATGGCAACAGAGGGTGTGCTAGCACCTTCTGGAAGTCCCCAGAATAAAGAAAAGAGGGGCCCAGAAGCTTCAACTTCTGGAATTCCTGCCAGTGACAGATCACAAGCACCACACTCGTTTGCTGATCTTGAGGCTAGTCTGCAACTTATGCTTTTGACGGATCCTCAGCTGAAACCTGTTGTAGCAATGTTGGAGTACTATCAGTCCATTATTGCTGCACAGGGGGCACAAATCATTTCACTTAAATAGACAGAAGCTGCTCAGAATCAAAGAATGGATTATCTTCATAAGGGGTTCACCCTTTGAAAGACCCAGATTTCTCAAAGGTCTTAAGTCTAGGCCCCAGTAGCAATGCAATATCAATCAGGAAACTAAGATAAAATTAACAGTGCGGAATTAAAGTTAATTATAATCAAAGACAAATTTAAGTAATAGGGTATAAACTTCTAGACTATTACATCAAAGCACAAAATATAAACTGGCGCTTGAGCCCCCAAAGCTCTATTATCTGATAATACCAAGGTGTTGGAACAGGTTCTAAAGCACTTCAAGCTCTTTCAAGGTCCTGACCTATGAACTAGGTCCAGCCAATCCTTTGCCTTTACCTGAAAAATAATGCAACAACGGGGTAAGCTTATTTGCTTAGTGAGAATGTAGAATTTCACATTTAACATGCAATTATGAACGCGGAAAGCACATGCACTGCACTCGGCTCATGCACGGCTCAGCTCTATTACTTATGCACTGCACTAGGCTCATGCACAGCTCAAATCTCGAAGGGACATTAGCCAATTAAATGCTCTTTTGATGCGCGTCTTTGCTCAGCTCCCAGTTATAAAACTATTGTTGCTCTTGAGACTTTTAGACGAATTCATAAGGAATGCTCGAATAAGGATAACACCATACACACGCATCATTAGTGGGGATCAGCCACGTGAGGGCTAGCTACCAGTAATTGCTGTATGGGTATCATCAGAATGCTCAGCTCTAGCTACCCTCTGTGCTTTCATCATGTAAACCAGCACATCATAAGTCTAACATTAACCCAACACTGAGAAATAGTGATGGAGTTAGGCTTAACAATCAAATGACTCGTTAATGAAATAGAAGCTAGAAGAATAAATGATCTGCTCAACAATTCATAGTAATCATGGCAATTTATCACTATGCTCAATAAGATCAGAATGCCAATAAAATCAGGATAATGCAACAAAAGTCTCAATTCACAGAACGGCGAAACATTGAATCAAATATGAACTCCGAGGAGAAATTGGAACTTCTTGTACTTGTGAATCTCAAAGAAGCATAAATCATGAAATACAGATGGTGCTCGTTCAGTGGAAACACCACAAAAGTTCGCATCAGTCTTGGAATTTAAGAGATATCATAAAAGCTATCTACCCAAGTCTATTTGAACAAAGCTAACTTCGAGGACGAAGTTTGTGCGTGGTGGAGCCCATTCTGTAACAACCTAGCTTTTGACCAAACTTAATTATCTGATTATCGAACCAATAATGTAATTTTATTACATTATTTGAATTATAATTTAATTAAGTTTTGAAATATTTAATTAAATTATATAAATATTTAAATTATGATTTAATAAATTATTAAGATAATTAAATAAAATAGATACAAAATACAAAAGTAATAGTGGGTTAAGTAGCAAATATAACTAGATGAAGTATATAAACGTAATTTAAGATCATTAATCTCTAACCTGACTCTCTCTCTACTTTCTCTCTCTACTTCTTTCTAAATTTTCTTCCAAACCGATTGGCCGATTATCAAGTTTTATACATTGTTGAAAAGATCTCGAAGAGTACTACAACAATCTACGGTTGCATGCATGATTTCGTACGAATTTGAGGTAAGAATCGACCTTTTAGCTTTCATATTTTTTGTTTTGGAAGATATGAATTCGAATTTATCATTATTCGTGGGATTAAAGCTAATTTAGCTTGAGTTTTAACTAGAATATGATAGATTATGTATAATATAATTGAACCTAGGCATATTACTTAATATATTCGTGATTTTGACTTAGAAATGCATGATTTAGAGCTGTAGAAGATTAACAAATTCGAGATGCCAAGAACAAATTCGAGATTTACTAAAATTGAATCAAGGTTTCGACTTTAACCCTAAATTCGAATGGGTATTCGAATTTGACCCTAAAATTCGAATGTGGTTCGAATTTGATCACTAAATTCGAATGAGGGTTCGACTTTAGCCAAGGATTTCTAATTTAGCATATATATTCTAAAGGTATGTTTCGAATTTAGTGATGTATGTTCGAATTTATGTGTTAAACTTGAAACCCCACTTCCTAAATTTGAATATCTGAAATAAAACACATGAACGACGTATAATATATATATATATATATATATATATATATATATATATATATATATATATATATATATATATATATATATATATATATATATATATATATAATCATTTTGGCTAATTGCCTTGTTAATTTATACGTCGTTCATGTGTTTTATTTCGGATATTCAAATTTAGGAAGTGGGGTTTCAAGTTTAACACATAAATTCGAACATACATCACTAAATTCGAAACATACCTTTAGAATATATATGCTAAATTAGAAATCCTTGGCTAAAGTCGAACCCTCATTCGAATTTAGTGATCAAATTCGAACCACATTCGAATTTTAGGGTCAAATTCGAATACCCATTCGAATTTAGGGTTAAAGTCGAAACCTTGATTCAATTTTAGTAAATCTCGAATTTGTTCTTGGCATCTCGAATTTGTTAATCTTCTACAGCTCTAAATCATGCATTTCTAAGTCAAAATCACGAATATATTAAGTAATATGCCTAGGTTCAATTATATTATACATAATCTATCATATTCTAGTTAAAACTCAAGCTAAATTAGCTTTAATCCCACGAATAATGATAAATTCGAATTCATATCTTCCAAAACAAAAAATATGAAAGCTAAAAAGTCAATTCTTACCTCAAATTCGTACGAAATCATGCATGCAACCGTAGATTGTTGTAGTACTCTTCGAGATCTTTTCAACAATGTATAAAACTTGATAATCGGCCAATCGGTTTGGAAGAAAATTTAGAAAGAAGTAGAGAGAGAAAGTAGAGAGAGAGTCAGGTTAGAGATTAATGATCTTAAATTACGTTTATATACTTCATCTAGTTATATTTGCTACTTAACCCACTATTACTTTTGTATTTTGTATCTATTTTATTTAATTATCTTAATAATTTATTAAATCATAATTTAAATATTTATATAATTTAATTAAATATTTCAAAACTTAATTAAATTATAATTCAAATAATGTAATAAAATTACATTATTGGTTCGATAATCAGATAATTAAGTTTGGTCAAAAGCTAGGTTGTTACAGAATGGGCTCCACCACGCACAAACTTCGTCCTCGAAGTTAGCTTTGTTCAAATAGACTTGGGTAGATAGCTTTTATGATATCTCTTAAATCCCAAGACTGATGCGAACTTTTGTGGTGTTTCCACTGAACGAGCACCATCTGTATTTCATGATTTATGCTTCTTTGAGATTCACAAGTACAAGAAGTTCCAATTTCTCCTCGGAGTTCATATTTGATTCAATGTTTCGCCGTTATGTAATTGTTGTTGATCATTTTAGGAATTCTGACTTATCATTCATATATTCACTTTGTGGACTTTTGAGATTTAATTTTTATATCTCATTCAATTCGGCTAGCATCTCTATATATTGGCTAGCACATATCTCTTTTCATTTACTCTTGAAATAGTTACAGAGCCTTTCGGGAGTCTGATATCTGTACTTTATGTATCTTTTATTGATGATGTTATGTTGGAAAATATTCTAAGTAGTTCAAACTGTTAGTTAGACTTCTCAGACTGTTAGTAGATTTTCTGTGTAAGTACAAAGTTCATGCTGTTAGTTGAAGAAGTTCGAGCTGCTAGTATAAAAGTTCAAGCTGCTAGAGTAACTCACTCAAGCTGCTCTGCTCAAGCAGCTAAGAGATTCAAGATGCTCAATAGTTTCATAAACAGAAAGTGCTGATATTCAGGAAAAGATATTTATACGAAGATTCCAGCATATCTACTACTAGAGAAGTCAGAGTCCTTCAAGAAAACAAATCAGAAAGCATTATAAATACATAGAATAGGTTTTTCTTTTGTAATCAAGTTTCTGCACATTCAAGTTTGTAATTGCTTTTTGTTTAAGTTTTCCTAAGCCTCTAAGGTTGTAAAACCCTAAGAACAATTTGTGTTCTTTGTCTAATCAAACAGATTAGAGGTGATTGTAATCATTCAGTTCAGCAATACAAGCAGTTTTTGTTTATTCACTTATGTTTATCTGTTATGGATTCTGAAAGCTTTTATTAAAATAATTAAGTGTTATTCCGCAAACTTCGTAATTAGACTTTGATTTATTACAAGATTATTGGATTACACTCTAATCAATTCAAATCAGTTAATCTTAGGTAGTTAAGTTTAGATCCTGACAAGTGGTATAAGAGCCAGGTTGTTCTTTGTTTTTCAAAGTCGAAAGCTTTCTTTTAACAAATTTAATTTTCTACAATGGAATTTGATAATAGCAGGAGTGGATCTGGGCAAGGACTCAAAGTGCCTATGCTCAAGCCCACTGAGTTTGAGATGTGGAAACTCAGGATTCAACAACATATTCACATCACTGATTATTCCATATGGGAAGCTGTTGAATTTCCTCCTGTAGTTGATCCTGAACTTGATGCTGAAGGCAAACCCATCAAAACTCCTCCAAAAACTGAACTTGAAAGAAAGGCTAGAATGAATGAAATGAAAGCTCTTACACTTCTACAAATAGCCATTCCTAATGCTTATCAACATTTGTTCAAAAAGTTTTATACTGCTCATTCTCTTTGGATTGCTTTAGAGAAAAGATTTGCTGGTAATGCCAGTACCAAGAGAAATCAAAAGGATCTTTTGAGACAGCAGTATGAGAACTTTTCTGGTGGAAAGAGTGAAAACCTTACTCAAATGTTTGACAGGTTCAACAAACTGATAAGTGAATTGGAAAGTGCAAAAGTCAGCCTGGATCAAGATGAGGTCAACAGAAAGTTTCTTCGATCTCTTGGAGAAGAATGGACAGTTTATGTTGCTCAATGGAGAACAAAAGACACTCTAGATGAAATAGAACTGGATGATCTGTACAACAGTCTGAGAGTGTTTGAGACTGAGATTGACCCTAAAAAGAAATCTATTTCTTATAATCACAATACTGCTCTTCTGTCATCTGAAAAATCTAATTGCAGTGATTCCTTTTCAGGTGGTGATGGTAACTCTACTGAAGCTCACTATGAGGCTTTTGTTGCTAATGATGGACTGTTTTCTCTAAATGCTGAAGATCTAGAACAGATTCATCCAGATGATCTAGAAGAGATGGATCTGAAGTGGCAACATGCAATGCTGACCATGAGGGCCAAGAGGTTTCTGAAAAAAACTGGCAGAACCAACTTTCAAGCCAGAGCAGAAGGCAAACCAGCTTTTGATAAGTCAAAAGTTGAATGTTTTAAATGTCACAAGCTTGGCCACTTTGCCAGAGAATGTAGATCTCAAGGTCAACAGCCATCAAGACCTCAGCAGACTAATCAGACTTCATCATCACAAGCACTTGTCTCTCAAGAAGACAATGTGTTTGATTGGACTGATCAGACAGAGGAAGAATTTCAAAATCAAGCTATAATGGCAGAAACATCAACTGTCACCTCCACTGAACTACCATCTGAGGTAAATTCTAAACTTTGCTCTCAAACATGCAAAAATATGGTTAAAAAGTACAGAGATCATAATGAGAGCATGTGTAAAACTCTAGCTAAGATGGAAGAAAGGAGATATGAATACATGCAGGCCATAGAAGATCTTGAAAAACAGATCAATGACTATAAGGATAATGAGATTCAAATGGGACATGATAGAACATATCATGAGTGGGAGAAAAAGGAGCTGAATAAGAAAATAGAATCCCTAATAAAAAATTAGAAGAGACAGAACAAAAGGTGTTAGAGGCTAATAAGAAACTAGAATCTGTCAATATAGATCTAGGAAACTTCAAATTGGCAAATCAAAAGCTGGAACACCTAATGGAAGTCCAATTTAAAGATAGGGTAAAAACTCAGCTCAATCCCGAAGAAGGTATAGGCTACAGAGCTACTCCACCCCAATACAAGAACAAATACATTCATCCAATGAGTGAGGTTGCTGATAGGCTTTGTTAATGAAGCATTAGATGAGTCTATGACTACTGTAGATCCTATCCTTGAAAACAGTCCTGAATCTAAAGAAGATCTGATTCCACATAGAGACTGTGAGTGCACAGCAGTTGAGAAAGAACACAAAACAATGAGTGCACCTATAGAAGTCCAAATCCCCAATAAGAAAGGAATGGAGAAGATGAGTGTATGCAATGCTGCTCCACAGGTTTCTATACTTTCTAACTGTAACATTGCATCTTCTTCAAAGAATAATAAAAAGGGTAAAAATGTTCTAGTCTGCACATGCCAAAAGCATGGTGTTCAAAAGTTTCCCAAACAACAGCAGGTAAGGGGATATCAAAGGAACAAGAACCAGATATTATCCAATAAAACTGGTTCTCCAATCCAAACAGTCAAAAAGTGCTTCCATTGTAGCAGGAAAAATCACTTGGCCAGGGATTGTTTTTATAAACCATCTGTTGCAAAACAGACTGTGATTCATAAAAAGACAAACTCTCAAAATTCAAAAAATTCAAAGGCCAAACCTACTACTGCATCAGTTCCAAAGAAAACAGTTGATCACAGATTCTCAAAAGTTAATAAGAAACAGTCCACACACCAAAAACAAGTTTTAGCTAAACCAAAATTAAATTTTAAACAAATATGGTGTGTTAAAGGGAAAAACTCAGGTGAACCTGTTGATACAAATGTTGAAACTGCCAAGTCTAAAGTTGAGACTGCTAGTGCAAATTCTCAAGCTGCTAGCACTGCAGACTCAGTTCAGACTGTTAGGCTCAAAGTTGGGACTGGTAATGGATCATCTGAGACTGTTATTGAAAAGGATGGACAAAATACCTGGATACCTCATGTGATAACTAAGTACTCTCCACAAAATCCATCAGTGGATCTTACTAAGTATAAGAAATCAAAGACAGTATTTAGTTATGTTAATTCACAAGGAGAACCCAAAACCAACTTGGTTTGGGTTTACTCCACTACTAACTATGCTCTTATTTGTACAGGGCAACCACAGGTCACCTCATAAAACAAGATGGCATTTGGACAGTGGATGCTCTAGGCACATGACAGGCAATTCTGAGTGCTTGTCAAATTTCAAAGGCTTTGAAGGAGGATTTGTTGCATTTGGAGGAAACTCGAAAGGAGGTAAAGTTACAGGTAAAGGTACTGTTAATGCTAGGCAACATGATTTTTAATGATGTTTTGTATGTTGAACAACTTAAGTATAACTTATTAAGTGTGTCTCAAATCTGTGACAAACAAAACATTGTTTTGTTTACAAATTCTGAGTGCATTGTCCTTTCAAAAGATTTTACAATTCCTGAAAATCTTGTTTTACTAAGAACACCTAGAAAGGACAATGTATACTGTTTGGACACAGAATTTTTATCCAAATCAAGTACTTTAAGCTGTTTAATATCCAAAGCATCATCCAATGAGTCTGCTCTTTGGCACAGAAGGATGTGTCACATGAACTTCAAATACATGAATGTTTTAGTAAAAAAGAACTTGGTAAGAGGTTTACCACAAAAGGAGTTCATATGTGATGATCACTGTGTAGCATGTCTTAAAGGCAAGCAACACAGAACTTCTCCTAAGGCCAAAGAAGTAAATTCAATCTCATCTGCTCTTCCTCTGATTCATATGGATCTATTTGGTCCAACAACTGTTTTGAGTTTGAATAAAAGGGCTTACTGTGTAGTCATTGTTGATGATTTCACCAGATTTACTTGGGGTTACTTTCTTAGGTCTAAAGATGAAACTGCTGAGCTAGTTAAGTCATTTATTCTTAAGATAGAAAACCAATCTAACTCAAAAGTCAAGGTGATAAGATCAGACAATGGAACTGAGTTTAAAAATCATATCCTAAACAGTTTTTGTGAGTCCAAAGGTATGGCTAGGCAATATAGTGCACCAAGAACACCACAGCAAAATGGTGTAGCTGAAAGAAAGAATAGAACATTAATTGAGGCTGCTAGAACCATGCTAGCTGATTCAAAAATGCCAATGACCTTTTGGGCAGAAGCAGTCAATACAGCCTATTATGTTCTAAATAGGGTCCAGATTGTTCAATCACAAGGAAGAACTCCTTATGAGTTATTCCATAATAAAATACCCTTAATAGCCTTTTTCAAGTCTTTCGGCTGTCCATGTACCATTCTTCACACTAAGACTCACTTAAAGAAGTTTGAAAGTAAGGCTGAAGAAGGATTCTTTGTAGGATACTCAAGTCAAAGCAAAGCCTATAGAGTATATAACAGTGTGTCTAAAACCATTGAAGAGAGTGCCACTGTTGAATTTAATGAAAATACTGCAAATGTCAAAGGCACTGGTCCTGATTGGTTGTTTGATTTAGATTCACTAACTAATTCTATGAGCTTTGTTGAGTATATTGCAGAATCTGATGCAAACAGGATTGAAGCTGTGAACACAAATTCTCATGCTGGTAGCACAAATGATCAAGCTGTTGGCACAAAGTTTCAAACTGCTGCAGATTCAAATAATTGGGATGAGTATAGAATTATACCACTTCTGTCTTGTGACCCTCCAGTGGTTCTTAATGCTCAACATGATTCAAATCTGGACAATGAAGTGCAGCTCCCAAGTCCTGAAAGAACAGCTCCAACACAAAGGGAAACAGTCCCAGATTCAAGTCAAGCTGTTCCAGAAGCTGAAGCATCAACTGGTCCTGATGGAGATGATACAAATCTTGGATCCTCTTTTCAGACAGATAGAGAGCCTACACTCAGGGTTCACAAGTATCATCCTCTCAATCAAATAATGGGTGATCCACGCACTCCTGTGCAAACAAGGACAATGGTTCACAAGGAGACTGCTGCTGCTGAACCATCAGTTCCTGAATTTAGTCTAGCTGCATTTGAACATGCCTGTTTCATGTCTCAGCTAGAACCAAAAAAGGCATCAGAAGCTTTGAAAGATTCATCCTGGATTGAGGCAGTGCAGGAAGAGCTTCTACAATTCAAGATTCAGAATGTATGGACACTTGTTGATCTTCCTAAAGGAAAGAGAGCCATTGGTACAAGATGGGTGTTCAGAAACAAGAAGGATGAGAGAAGGATAGTCATCAAGAACAAAGCAAGACTAGTAGCACAAGGGTACCCTCAAGAGGAGGGCATAGATTATGATGATGTATTTGCTCCAGTGGCAAGAATTGAAGCCATCATACTATTTTTAGCTTATGCAAGCTTCAAAGGTTTTAAAGTGTATCAAATGGATGTGAAGTCTGCTTTTGTATATGGCACAATTGAAGAGGAGGTCTATGTGTATCAGCCTTCTGGTTTTGAGGACTACAAGTATCCTGATAGAGTCTACAAGCTAGACAAGGGTCTCTATGGACTCCATCAAGCTCCTAGAGCATGGTATGACACTCTGTCATCATACCTTCTACAAAATGGGTTCAAGAGAGGCACTCTGGACAAAACACTATTCACAAAGTCCATCAAATCTGAGATTCTGCTTGTACAAATATATGTTGATGATATCATCTTTGGATCAACCAATGACAGTCTGTGCAAAGAGTTTGAGGCTTTAATGCACAAAAAGTTTCAAATGAGTTCAATGGGAGAACTCACCTTCTTTCTAGGATTGCAGGTCAATCAAAGTATGTTAAAGACATACTGGAAAAGTTTGGGTATCAAGATACCAAAGTTGCAAGTACTCCTATGGATCCTCACAAGCAGCTCCATACAGACAAAGATGGAATAGATGTGGATATTGATCTATACAGATCTCTTATAGGATCTCTTATGTATCTAACATCTTCTAGACCTGATATTATGTTTGCTGTTTGTGTGTGTGCTAGGTTTCAATGTTCTCCAAAGGACTCCCATTTGGTTGCTGTTATAAGAATTTTTAGATATCTCAAAGGCCAACCACATTTTGGCCTCTGGTATCCTAAAGACTCTCCTTTTGAGTTAACAGCCTATTCTGATAGTGATTATGGAGGATGCAACATTGACAGAAAATCCACAACTGGTGGATGTCAATATTTGGGAGCAAGATTAGTCTCTTGGCAGTGCAAAAAGCAAACAACTGTCTCCACTTCCTCTACTGAAGCAGAATATGCAGCAGCTGCAAGTTGCTGCTCCCAAGTGATGTGGATTCAAAATCAACTGAGAGACTATGGTATGAATTTCCTATCCACTCCCATTTACATTGACAATTCAAGTGCAATTAGCATTGTACAAAATCCAGTGAAATTTTCCAAAACCAAGCATATAGAAATTAGATTTCATTTTATAAGGGACTGTAATGAGAAGAAATTAATCCAAGTTACCAAAATTCATACTGATGATCAGTTAGCTGATCTATTTACAAAACCATTTGATGTGGGAAGGTTCACCTTCCTAGTATCAAATATTGGTATGGTTAATATGGATTAATTTGTTTTTCTTTATTTTCTCTTATTCCATGAATATTATACATATGCTTGATTAAGGGGGAGTCACTATTTCATTAACAGTCGCCAAATTTTCAACTAACAGCTTGAGTATTTTCTCGAGCTGCTAGTTCATTTTCTCGGACTGTTAGTTGTTTCACTTGATCCGTCAAAGTGTGCAGGGTAATCTGGTCATTTCCATAAGTGTGTGCGCAGGTTTAGATATTTTTCAAAACCTTTAAAGGTTCTAGTTTCGTTCCATTGTAACTACCAGTTGCAAAATATCTTCCAGAACCCTTCTTCGATTCTCTGAACAATTCCCACGCACATCACTGAAACCCTAAATCCTTCGTTCATCAATGGAGTTCGTCAAAGAACACAACTGTTTACCCTATTCTCTAAAACACGCTGATCTTGAACCGTTCCATGACATGATGGACTTCCTACGAAGTTCCCATATCCATCATGCCCTTCACATCAATCCCACTATCTACATATCTCACATAGAATAGTTCTGGAAATACGCGTCAGTCAAAACTGTTAATGGAGTCACATCTTTGACATCCAAAATTGATGGCCACACTTTGTCTATCACTGAGGAAATCATACGCCAACATCTGCATCTTCAAGATGCCTCAGGTATATCAGACCTATCTCTTACTGCTTTACATAATGGTCTTCATGCCATTGGATATAGGGGCCCTGCTGAATCTTTTACTTTCTTTAAAACTAATTTTGCCCCTAACTGGAAGTACCTTGTACATATTATTCAGCAATGTATAAGTCCAAAAAGAACTCGTTTGTCAGAACTTTCATCAAATATAGCCACTGCCTTAGTGTGTTTATCAACGGGCCAACAGTTCAATTTTTCTAATATGATTTTTCAGGGTATGCTAAGGCATCATGCCCTAAAACATGGGAAATTTTTTATGTATCCTAGATTTTTGGCTGAAATTATTGCAAGAACTTACAATAATTTCAATGTACATAAAAGGATTCATGTTTCCCATAGGCACTCTTTACCTACAATAAAACGTCTTCTAAAACAAAGTGCCAATGTTTTTACTATTGATGTCCCATTGCCTTCTGCAATGTTGGACATCATTCCAAGAAACAGAGGAGAGGGTCCTGAGCAGGCTCAGCCAATCATTACTGCTTCACCCCCAGGACCCCAACCCACTCCTCCTGATAGTCAAATGCCTTCTGTTCCTATTGTTAAGCCCACATCTCCACTCATACTATACAAAAGGAAAAGAGGTCCAGGAGCTCCTTCCTCCTCAGTCGTCATACAAGAGCCAAATAACCCTGTGCAGGAGGACACTTCTGCACAGATTATCCAAAGGCCACCCATTGAGGACACTCCCATTCTCAATCAGGAGGTGGACATCTTATCAGAGATTGTCCATATGGGTTCTGTGGCTGACACTACTGTTGCTTTTGCACAAGTGGCACAGGACAGTGCCAACATCCTTAAGACAACGCCCATGGCAACAGAAGGTGTGCAAGCACCATCTGGAAGTCCCCAATACCAAGAATAGAGGGGCCCAGAGGTTTCTACTTCTGGTATTCATGCCAGTGATAGATCACACGCACCACATTCGTTTTCGGATCTTGAGGCTATTCTGCAACTCATGTTATTGACGGATCCTAAGCTGCAACCTGTTGTGGCAATGTTGGAATATCATCAGTCCGTCATTGCTGCACAGGGGGCACAAATTATCGCACTCAGACAGGCAGAAGCGGCTCAAAACCGAAGAATGGATTATCTCCACAGAGGGTTCACCCTCTGTGGAAATAAAATCATTAAATTAGAGCAAATGATTCGAACCCAATTGGCAAAGGTTGTAGGTCTTCTTGACCAAACCAATGCTTCCAAAAAGGGGGAGAATCAGGAGATCCCTCAATCAGTCCAAGCAGCTCCAACAGTCAAAGCAGCTCCTACAGTCCAAGATTCTAGGCTAGCAGTCCCAACAGCTTCTCAAGCTGTTAGCCTAGAAACTCAAGCTGCTTCTTCAAAAGCAACTGGAGTTGTTATAAGAGAAGGAATTCAGGCTCCCATCTGCTCAGTCCAAGCTACATCTTCCGCTACCAAAGATAAGGGCAAGGGTATTCTTATTGAGTCTCCAAAGCACAAATTTTCTACTAGAGAAGCCCAGATTGCCTATGATGCTGAAATTGCAAGAAAGATAGCAGAAGAACAAGATCAGGCTCTAGACCAGCAAACCCATGCCACAATGAAAGATGATGAAACCTTAGGTGATGACCTTAGAGGGTTTGTGGTCAAGCAAGGTGAAAGGAAGAGGAAGATGCCAACAGGGCATTCAAAGGCTGAGCATAGAAGATTTTTGATTAATTTTGCCTTTTCAGCTGGCATCCCAAAGAAGATGGCTCAGTCAATGAGCACAGAAAGGCTGCAAGATATTCATGACAAGGAAATGGAAAAACATAAGGTAGCCAAAGTCTCCCAAGAAGTCCAAAGATCACAAGATTCAGCTCAAGCTGGTATAAGTAATGTTCAAACTGCTGCCAGTGATCCTGCTCCTTCTGTTCAAGCTGCTGCTCCTATTCCTCAATCAGATTCAATTTCACAAGCAAAGCTTGATTAGGTTAAAAGGGTGTTGTTTGAGCATCAGCTACAAAAAGTGATGGAGATCGAGAAGTCCCTTGACCAGCATGATTTCTCAAAACCTCTTATTACTTACTGGTATGTTAAGCCAATGGATAACATTGATAAGATATCACTTTGTAGTAAGAAGAGAAACTGGTCCTGAGGAAGAGTATAAAAGTTTGATGCATATGGCCCAAGGGATGACCAGAGATGAGCTCACAAGAATGTATCATGTTGGGACTGCAATTCAAGTTAGATATTCCCTCCCACAAGTAAAGCAAGCCATTAAAGATTTGAAGAGCGTTCTTGATCCTGAGTCAATAAGGAAGGATATAGAAGATGCCAAGGAGATGAAGGTTGCACAAGTTGATCTGTTTGTCAAATTAAAGACTTATAGAATCAGGTTTGCAAATGGATCCGGTATGTTCTTCAATTTTGAATTTTATGATCTTCCAAAGGCTATGCTACTTCAGATGAGATCAGTGAGAATATATTGTGATAGAGAAGATCTGAATAAAGAAATTTTGAAGGCAGTCAATCAGAAACTTGCACAGTTGTATGTTTTTGAAAGCCTTGGTTTGTAAATAACAGTTTACTTAGTTTTATTTCCTTATTTGTGTAGAACTTAAAGTCTTATGTAAAGAATTTAAGTTAGGGGGAGATTGTTGAGAAATATTCTAAGTAGTTCAAACTGTTAGTTAGACTTCTCAGACTGTTAGTAGATTTTCTGTGTAAGTACAAAGTTCATGCTGTTAGTTGAAGAAGTTCGAGCTGCTAGTATAAAAGTTCAAGCTGCCAGAGTAAACTCACTCAAGCTGCTCTGCTCAAGCAGCTAAGAGATTCAAGCTGCTCAACAGTTTCATAAACAGAAATTGTTGATATTCAGGAAAAGTTATTTACACGAAGATTCCAGCATATCTACTACTAGAGAAGTCAGAGTCCTTCAAGGAAACAAATCAGAAAGCATTATAAATACATAGAATAGGTTTTATATTGTAATCAAGTTTCTGCACATTCAAGTTTGTAATTGCTTTTTGTTTAAGTTTTCCTAAGCCTCTAAGGTTGTAAAACCCTAAGAACAATTTGTGTTCTTCGTCTAATCAAAAAGATTAGAGGTGATTGTTATCATTCAGTTCAGCAATACAAGCAGTTTTTGTTTATTCACTTATGTTTATCTGTTATGGATTCTGAAAGCGTTTATTAAAATAATTAAGTGTTATTCCGTAAACTTCTTAATTAGACTTTGATTTATTACAAGATTATTGGTTTACACTCTGATCAATTCAAATCAGTTAATCTTAGGTAGTTAAGTTTAGATCCTGACATGTTACAATCATCAATCGCTTAGCCGATTTTTGATTTGTGCTGACTTGCTATGAAGACTTATAATTTTCTTTGCTCTGACAAACAAATGGAATCAATCCTCCGGCGCAACAACCGGAGCCAACTCTTCGTGTAACGACTCCACCTCACCTACCTTGATATCCAATTGCGCTGCCATATCCGCCAAATCCTTTACATAATCAGCCTCTCGAGAAGCAAAACCCTCCAAGATGATCAAGTGTTTAGAAGCCGAGAATGAGAGATTGAGGCAAAATGTTGAAATGCTACATTTAAAGCTCACCGAACAAAACAGGAGTTCGAACAGAGAATCAAAAATTTGGAGTTACAATCGACCACATCTTCTTCGCAACGGTTTCAGCAGTTGATGGATATTTCAGGCAACTCAAACAGGATCAAGAACTTGAAGATATCATACGCTTTCAAATCTTCCAGCGAATAGGAATATTAACGACATGGAAACAAATGCTATACAGAATCGAATTCCAAGGAAACGATTTTGATAGAATCGACAATTTACTTAAGCTTTCTCTGTGTGATTCGTTAGACAAGACGGCAGATTCTATTATTGAAGTCAGGTCTCGAGTTACCAGGGTTCCAAAACCGTCTCCACAACTATTTACATCATCTTCTACTTTATCGTCATCGCCTTCCTCTATTAGTTCACTGTGCAATTCGGTTAAGAGGGCTTTGACAAAGCAATAA
Source organism: Centrapalus pauciflorus (assembly GCA_020465985.1). Classification (NCBI taxonomy): domain Eukaryota; kingdom Viridiplantae; phylum Streptophyta; class Magnoliopsida; order Asterales; family Asteraceae; genus Centrapalus; species Centrapalus pauciflorus. The sequence continues at coordinate 321,478 of JAANYP010001973.1, read as the reverse complement.
CTTTTGGTTCTGTTTAATTATTTGTATAGACTTATGTTTGACTTTTCATTGGTGAATTTCTGAATTTAAAATTATTTTACTCTTTTGGCGGAAGCTTTTCATTTTATATGCAGTTAAGTGGAATAAATATTCTATATTGGACATCTCACTAGTCTCGTATCGACATAATGAGGATCCATCACTTACGTTTATTTTGGCATTTTACGGGCTTTTCATTTGCCATTCATGACTAATCGCTTGTCTTTTCAAAATTTTAATCTATTTTCTTTTTTCACTCTCGCTTTGTGCCTCTGACTTCTTTTATTCTCGTTCAAGTTGTCATTAGGTGCTTAATTATTTATTGGATCAGCAACTTCTACCTTTGTCTCATTATAAGATACTCTGTAATCATACAGATTACAAGGATTTACGAAGTAGCTTGTGCTTAGGATTATATTTTGATTTCTTAGAGCTTTTGAATCATACACGATTCAGATTACAATACCTATATTGTTTATAGGTATAAATTTCTGATTGAAAATGTATTTGTATCATAACCTCAACTGATACAACCTATATGTCATCCGCATTACTCACTAAAGATGACAGGGTTGCACAGTTAACTCAATACTTACTTTGGAATTGAAATTCATATGGTAACGGAATTAAATCATTTAATCATACAAGACACTAACTATGAGTTACCATTGTGGCCTTTTGACATTTCTGGTGTCTCCTCGGCATCCTCAGCAGTTATATGGAAAGCTCGTGCATTTGGGCAATGCTTGGTATAATGTCCACGTTCACCACAGTTGTAGCATACGTTGTTTCTTTCTGGGCACTCATCGCTTCCATGTCCAATTTATTTACAAGTGTAACAGGTCACATCTATAGGGTTGCAGCCTCCACTATGGTATTTACTACAACGTTTACACGCTCGTGCTTCTGATCGTATGGAATAGACTCTAGTCTTCTGAGGCGTAGAAGATGCTTGTGACTGCTGCTGACTGGACTTTGATGAACCGAATAATGTACTGGATTTCTGTTTCTTAGGTGGAGATGGACATGTAGGACTTATTGCCATCATAACGGGTTCATAACTAGAATTTGTGAATTCCCAGTCCACCATTCTTGCTGCTTCCACTATACAGAGATACGTTTTGAACTTTATGCTACTCATTTGTCTTCTATATGCTGGATTCAGACCCAGTCTGAATCGGTTTATCTTACGCTCTTCTGTTGCTACTTGATATGAAGAGTAACCGCAAAGTCTTGAGAACTCATGCTCGTATTCATCAACGGTTTTAGTTCCTTGTTTCAATTGCATCAACTGCATCTCGAGTTCGTCTTGTTTGTCTGTTGGACAGTATTTGGCGTTGAGCATTTCCAAGAACTGATGTTAGTCCAGAGTCATATTTGCTTCCTCACCATAGATGCTCCTTTGCATTTCCCACCAGGCTCTAGCAGCTCCAACGAACAATGCTGTTGCAAACTTGACTCTATTCCTGTCCAGACATTCTGAGATACTGAAGATGTCTTTTGTATGACTTATCCAATCTAACGCTTGTATTGGATTTACTGTGCCTTCAAACGTTATGGCACCACTCGCTTTGAAGTCTTTAAATCTACAACCTTTTGGCTGCACAACTCGTTGATTGGCATACTAACAATCAGATTCCGATTCGCTTGACTGTTCAGTTTGATTATTTTTATGTTTATTTCTCTTTTCAGTTTTCTTTATTGATTCAATTTGTTCTAGCATAAACTTGTTTTGTTGCTCATTATTCTGGGTTATTAGTTGCTACATCATTTCCAGGACTTGCTCTAGGGTCATGCCACCTGATGGTCCACCATCTCCTGACATAGCTCTGAAATTCAAATCACTAAATATTTAGCTCATTAATCTATCACATTGTACCCTTTCATGCCCCATCCTACTAGTCTCTGAAACCTATCTTAGTTCAAGCCATCCTGTCATGATTGATACTATAGCATTGCATTAGTTTGAGATCATGTATTACACGTAATACAATGATTCACTCAAACTATTGCTTTGATACCATCCTGAAAGACCCAGATTTCTCAAAGGTCTTAAGTCTAGGCCCCAGTAGCAATGCAATATCAATCAGGAAACTAAGATAAAATTAACAGTGCGGAATTAAAGTTTATTATAATCAGAGAAAAATTTAAGTAATAGGGTATAAACTTCTAGACTATTACATCAAAGCACAAAATATAAACTAGCCCCTGAGCCCCCAAAGCTCTATTATCTAATAATACCAAGGTGTTGGAACAGGTTCTAAAGCACTTCAAGCTCTTTCACAGTCCTGACCTATGAACTAGGTCCAGCCAATCCTTTGCCTTTACCAGAAAAATAATGCAACAACGGGGTAAGCTTATTTGCTTACTGAGAATGTAGAATTTCACATTTAACAAGCTAAAAGGTCGATTCTTACCTCAAATTCGTACGAAATCACGCATGCAACCATATATTGTTGTAGTACTCTTCGAGATCTTTTCAACAATGTATAAAACTTGATAATCGGCCGATCGGTTTGGAAGAAAATTTAGAAAGAAGTAGAGAGAGAGAGTAGAGAGAGAAAGTAGAGAGAGAAAGTAGAGAGAGAGTCAGGTTAGAGATTAATGATCTTAAATTACGTTTATATACTTCATCTAGTTATATTTGCTACTTAAGCCACTATTACTTTTGTATTTTATATCTCTTTTATTTAATTATCTTAATAATTTTTTAAATCATAATTTAAATATTTATATAATATATTTAATTAAATATTTCAAAACTTAATTAAATTATAATTCAAATAATGTAATAAAATTACATTATTGGTTCGATAATCAGATAATTAAGTTTGGTCAAAAGCTAGGTTGTTACACCCTTTGTGGAAATAAGATCATTCAATTAGAGAAGATGATTTGAACCCACATGGCAAAGGTTGTAGGTCCTCCTGACCAAACCAATGCATCCAAAAAGAGGGACAATCAGGGGATCCCTAGCTCAGTCCAACCAGCTCCATCAGTTCAAGCAGCTCCAACAGTCCAAGATTACAGGCAAACAGTCCCACCAGCTACTCAAGTTGTTAGCCTAGAAACTCAAGCTGCTCCTACAAGAACAACAGGAGTTGTTATCAGAGAAGGCAGTCAAGCTCCCATGAGTACAGTCCAAGCTACATCCTCTGCAACTAAGGATAAGGGCAAGGGCATCCTCATAGAACCTCTAAAGCTCAAATTTTCATCCAGAGAAGCCCAAGTTGTTCATGATGCTGAATTTGCTAGAAAGTTAGCAGAGGAACAAGAAGAAATTATGAACCAGCAAACCCACGCCCCAATGCAAGATGATGAAACCTTAGGTGACTACCTAAGAGGGTTTGTGGTGAAACAACATGAAAGAAAAAGGAAAATTCCAACAGGGCATTCAAAGGCTGAGCACAGAAAGTTTTTGATCAACTTTGCCTTTTCAGCTGGAATTCCAAAGAAGATGACTCAGTCCATGAATACAGAGAGGCTGCAAGACATTCATGATAAAGAAATGGGAAAACGAAAGTCAGCTAAAATCTCCCATGAAGTCCAAAGTCAACAGAAATCAAGTCAAGCTGGTGCAAGTAATCCAGATCCTTCTGTTCAAGCTGTTGCTACTAATCCACAATCAGAAGAAATCTCTCAAGCAAAGCTTGATCAAGTAAAAAGGGTGATGTTTGAACATCAGCTTCAGAAAGTAATGGAGATTGAAAAGACCCTCGACCAGCATGACTTCTCAAAACCTCCTATTAGATACTGGTATGCTAAGTCTATGGATAACATTGACTTAAAATACCATTTTGTAGTAAGAAGAGAAGCTGGTCCTGAGGAAGAATATAAGAGCATAATGCATCTAGTTCAAGGGATGACAAGAGATGAGCTTACAAGAATGCATCATGTTGGATCTGTGTGTCAAGTCAGGTCTTCACTTCCACAGGTCAAGCAGGCTATAAAAGACCTAAAAAGCATTTTTGATCCAGAGTCAATCAGAAAAGATATAGAAGATGCCAAGGAGATGAAGATTGCACAAGTTGATCTGTATGTAAAATCAAAGACATACAGACTCAAATTTGCAAATGGATCCAACATGTACTTCAATTTTGAATTTTATGATCTTCCAAAGACCTTGTTAGTACAGATGATATCAGTGAGGATATACTGTGATAGAGAAGATCTGAAAAGAGAATTTGTGAAGGCAGTCAATCAGAAACTTTCAAAATTGTAAGTTTTTGGATGCCTTAGTTTGTATATAACAGTTTTACTTTGTTTTATTTCCTTATTTGTATAGAAACTTAAAGTGTTGTGTAAAGAATTTAAGTTAGGGAGAGATTGTTGTGAAATATTCTAAGTATGTCAAGCTGTTAGTTAGATTTCTCAGACTGTTAGTAGAATTTCTGTGTAAGTACAAAGTTCAAGCTGTTAGTTAAAGAAGTTCGAGCTGCTAGTTCAAAAGTTCAAGCTGCCAGTGTTCAATCTCAAGCTGCTCAATAGATAGACTTCAAGCTGCTCAACAGCTCAATAAACAGAAAGTGCTGATATTCAGGAAAAGATATATTTTGAAGATTCAAGCAAATCTACTATCAGAGAAATCAGAGTTTATCAAGGAAATAAATCAGAAAGCAATATATATACATAGAATAGGTTTTTCTATTGTAAGTCTGCACATACAAGTTTATTCAAGTTGTTATTGCTTTTCTGATTAAGTTTTCATAAGCCTCTAAGGTTGTAAAACCCTAAAAATAATCTATGTTCTTCGTCTAATCAAACAGATTAGAGGTGATTGTAATCATTGAGTTTTGGTAATACAAGTGACTGTTTATTATATTTTTGTTTTATTTTTTTGAAAGTTTTTCTTAAAACAATTAAGTGTTATTCCGCAAACTTCTTAATTGGACTTTGATTCAATACAAGGTTATTGGTTTATACTCTGATTAATTCAAACCAGTTAATCTTAGGTAGTTAATTTTGATCTTGACATTAGCCTCAGCAACCTTGACTCTAGCCTCAACTAATTCTTTATCTTTCAGGGAGATCTCTTTCGTCAATGAATCTATATGCTCATAAATTAGTTCGTTCCTGACACATTGTTCGCCCAATTTGTCTTTTACAGCTATAACATCTTGAGCATCAGCTTTCATTTAAGCGCTAAGATCTTCCTTAATGTCTAGCAGATTAGCATTATCATATTTTAAAGACTGGATTTGAGCTGTCATGGATGAATGTGATTTTAGCGCTAAATTCAACTTATCTTTTCCAGTACCAAAGGATTTGTATCGGACTGCTGGGTGTCCTCCTTCTTTTCTTCTTCAGCTCTGTTACCAGTCTCAGACACTTCAGCCATAAATGCTCTAGCGTTTGACTCTGGATGAGATTCCAATCATAAGTATCATCTGACTGATTGTAGAAGATACATTCGTGAGTAACCCAACTATTGAAGCTTGATTCCGGAACTACCTGAATTCTGTCATCCCGTGTTCTGATAGTTATCCATCTTCGGCCTTTGACATTCTCTAGCAAAATGTCCCAACCCCTAAAAGTTGTAACACTTTACTTTTGACTTATCAAATCCCACATTATTGCTCACACTAAGATTCCTTCCGGTTCGTTTCATGAGCCATTTCACCCTTTGTGTGACCATGGCCAGTTGTCATTGCAGGTCCACCTGCTCTAAATCATCGGGATCTACCTGATCATAATCCTCCTCCCATAGAGCTGGATCGTTGATTTTTTTTTAATGTAGTTACCGTATGCTGCTACAAACAAAGCTAGAAGCTTTAGTTGCTCCTCAGCTGACTTAGCACTCATAGGCATTTTGGTATATCCCTGAGAAGTTGATCCTGAGTTTTGTGGTTGATCTTCCGGTTTTGAAAACCCTAAAAATGCCCTACCACTAGATTCTTCAGCTTCTATTGGTATACCTTCCTCTTCTCATGAAAAGAACGCTATAGCCCCCGACTTCGGTAGACTAGAAGAAGATGGCTTTGACTTTACGAAGTACATTTCAGGATTTTGTACCTGATCATATTCCATCTCCTTTTTTGTATTTTAAAGTTGTAAGCCCTCAGTGTTCCTATGACTTCTTCGAGAGTGAGAGTTGCCAGTTTATGTTCATCATGCTTTATCAACGCAGTGCCATCTCCCACTTTGCTGGTAACACATCTAGAAGTTTCTCAATCTTATCATATTCTTGATACGCAACTTTGTGGTTATCAAGTTCTGTCAGAAGGTGATAGAACCTTTTGATTATGTCATCCAAGGTCTCATTCTTAAGTCCCTTGAAGATCGCAAATTGTTGCTTCAACAATTCTGTTCTCCCTTTCCTAACCCTAGGAATTCCCTCATACCTTTTCTGCAACGCCTCCCATAGTTCTTTAGAGGTTCGGTGATGTTTAAAGGTGTGTAGAATCTCCAAAGGTAATGCCATTCTAATCGACGATAAAGCCCGATTCTTAGCTTCATAAATCTTCTTGTCCTCATCTTTCATATGTTTATAGGACAGATGCTTCACCCTGCCTTCGAGCTCCTGTGTAGGGGTAACATACCCTTCATCTATGCATATCCACATACGCATATCATTGAAACGTTCGAAGTCCGCAAACCTATCCTTCCACCAGAAGTAGTCTTCAATCTTCATCAGCTTGGGTGGGGAATTGGATTTGCCTACCTCATCTAAAAACTTATGCAAACTTGACGTTCTCGTAAAACTTTTTGTTCACGAACTTAACTTATTTAATTTTCAAAATAAATTTGAAACAAATTCGTACGGACATAGGTTAAGTTCGTAAGAATTTTAATTTTAAATTCGTTTTACTAAATTAAGTTTGTTTAATATTAAGTTTGTGGGCAACTAAGTTCGAGAGACCACAAGTTCGAAAAACCCTAATTCGTGTCTGACAAGTTTGAGACTGACAAGTTCGTAGGATATCAAGTTCGTGAAACCCAAAACGGACAAGTTCGAAACTCTGACAACTTCGAGCGCTGCAAATTCGTGAAGGAGCGTCTGACATGTTCGTGAAAACCCTAAATGTCACACCCCGCTAAAGAGGAAACACGAGATGTAACAGTGTTTCGAGCATAGCATAAGTAAAAGATTTAATACCATACATAATAAAAAGTTTTTACATCCAAATAAAAAGAAATTTTGTTGGTCACAACCATGTCGAAACATAAAATAGTAAAGTGCTTGATGAAAAAATGTGAAGACATCTCCAAGCACACCAAAACATGCATATTGTAGTGATCCGATTTTTAAGCTTGATTCCCTGAAAAGCATGCTAAAAATGGTCAACTATTGAAAATGGTTGGTGAGTTCACATCTTTTATATGCAATAATCATTTATATAACAAATGTTGCTAAGAAGTGGTAAGTGATTTTCAAGCTCATGGTGACATTGTATACAATGTATATGAAATGAGCCACTACTCAATCCTAAAAGAAATGTTGACTTGAATGCCACATGTGTAATCACATAAATGTTTGTATGATAAATATGCACTCACTAGGACCTCATGAGTGGGTATTCAACCAAATATCGATATCCATAAGTACCATCCGGCTCAATGAATTGAGTTAAATGAGTAGTGTATGTTGTGTGGACTTACATAATGTATAATTTGTTAAATCATAACAAGACTACAATTGGATATGTACCAAAGTGCCAAAAATATGTGAACAATGTATGAGTTCATGTGTATCAAGAAATGTAACACAACTGTATAATTTATAATACAAATTGCATGCTTTTCCCCTAAAAAGGGTAAATAATATAGAAAGGGGTTGTGAATATTCACATCACTTGAATTGAATGGGTGACGATAGTAGAGAGGCTTGAATCCTAAACACGTCTAACGTCTGCCTAAAACACATGATAGGGATTCTATGTAAGCTTGTGATATAAATCTTTAAACCATAGATTATATTAGTTTCTTTTATATTTTCATACAATGTCATGTTTGTTCATAAATCATTTAGATGTATGGAATATTTTTGTTTATAGTTTAGTTTTTATTTTGCATGGAGTTAGAATAAATAAATTGAATGGAATAAAGTAGAATACATGATTTATTTTTGAAAAGTATCTCAATATAAGACCAAGTTTGTGATTGCAAAGTGATAGTGGACAATACACAATCTATCCAGATTTGATGACTTCACTTTGCAAGCACTTTTCGTATCTTTAAAGTTTAGATAAGGTCATAATACTTTATTATGTTAAACTTCAATGTTTTAGGAAGATTTTGACATTTTGCACATATTTTTTTGGAGATGTCTAAGTCTACTTTAAAAAATATACAAAAAAAACAGAAGTCCAGAGGGTTGAGCAGATTGCACACCTTTCTTGCATGGACTATTCGGAGGGTCAAACCTCAATGGATTTAAGTGAGCCACAACCATTAATCTGACTCATAATACTAAATTCCAGAAGTGAATTCGAGTTATTTGGAGCATTATTTTAAGAGTTATGGTATTTACAAATCGCATGAACATTCTGCAATACTTTTTACTTTTTGCACACTTAACTTTAATTATAATTTTTCATACCCAAATCTAAATGGAGTTTCTTGAAAGTAGTTGCATTCGAAAGCTAACTCATTAAATTAAAACCAGAAAAGAAATCAGGTCATTTGGTGCTATAACGAGTGAGATATGACCATTTGAATTGGTGAGTGGAAAGCTGTTAGAAACACCTTGAAGACAACAGGCATTTTCTTGAAAGATCAAACACTTGCATTTTTATATATCCGAATTAAAAGGTTTTGAACTCAATTTTCTGCATAAAAATTGTGTGAGGTATCTTCATAACACATTTACCCCACGTATGATTCAAAGAGTGTGAGATTTTTAGTGTTTGAACCTTGCTTCACCATGCATGTGCATTTTTTTGAGTTCATCTAGCCTTCTTCTTGTTCTTGACATGGGTTTGATCATGGATTTTCATCATTTTTAGACACAATTCATGTATTTGATGAACAATCTACAAACATCAAGATTCAAGAAGGTTTTTGAAAGAAAAAGTAAGTGAATTAAATAATAAAAGTTCAAGATAACATAAGAAAACATGAAGGATATTGCAACTAGTATTCATGCAAGTTGTATGAACACTTGTTCTTACCTTAATCTTCAACTTTTGAGGTTTTTGAGATGAAGAAGAAGGATGCTATTCAAAAGAATTTTTGAGAGAAAGTGGGAGTTTTTCTAGTGTGAGAAAGTAGAGAGAGAAGTAGTGGATGATGAGTGATGAATGACTGAAAGTGTGAGAGGTAGTGGGTATTTATAGAACAATCTCTCTTTTCTTCCCTTCTCTTCTCTTGGCCGGCCCTATGGGTCAAAAATCTAATTTTATTTATTTTCTTCTTTCTTTTATAAAGTTGTAATTATATGTATTTAAGAGTTGGTTGTTTGTTTGTGCATAAAGTGTAGAGTTTATGCTCATTTTCTTACTAGTTTGTGACATAAGTAACTTTTTAGCATGTGTATTTATAATTATAAAATTTTTATCTTTCAAATTTATATTTTATTATTTATTATTATTTATGTAAACTTTTATAAGTTTGTTGCTATTTTAGTTAAAATAGCTCAATATGGATGCCATTTTTCAAATCTTTAATTATACTTGTTACTTATGTTCGCTTTAATTACTAGTTGAGTTCAAGATTATGTGTCATTGTATTTTGAATTATTACTAGTTTGTTATGTTTTTCCGTTAATTATATTTTTCGGCATTGTATGAAAATTATCAGAAAAATCTGCGCCAAACACAGAAAACTAAGTAAACTATCGAGGTTTAGAAAATGTCTGTAACTTAGGTTCCAATTGTAAGTCTAAGTAACTAGGTGTTCAAAGAAGTGCATTAGCATATATATCGGGGTCTAACCTGAATTGCTAAATCGGCAGTTGTCACAGTCTCCCCCTGTTAGATAATTTTCGTCCCGAAATACTGATTATTTATTAGAGTGCTGTGACTTTTCGAATAAATGAGGATACCTGCTTTTCATAGCGTCTTCTCGTTCCCAAGTAAACTCAGTTCCTCGCTTTGCATTCCAACGAACTTTAACAATGGGGATTTTATGTTGCCTGAATTTCTTAACTTCTCTATCAACTATTTCCATAGGTTCCTCTCGAAAAAGTAGCTTGTCATCAACTTGAATTTCATCAGTCGGGACAATCATTGGGTCTTCAGCTACACACTTCTTAAGATTTGATATGTGGAAGACATTATGAATAGCACTTAACTCCGCAAGTAGCTCGAGTTTGTATGCCACTGCACCAATTATTTTTAGAATCCTAAAAGGTCGAATGTATCAAGGACTTAGTTTGCCTTTCTTCCTGAATTGAACTTGTCCATTCCAAGGTGTTACCTTTAGGAATACGTTACTCCCCACTTCAAATTCCAGGGGTTTCCTTCGGTTATCTGCGTAGCTCTTCTGCCGATCCCGAGTCGTCTTAAGTGAATAATCGAGATTTTGTCAGTTGTCTCTTGAATGATTTCAGGTGCAGTCAGTTGTTTTTCTCCCACCTCCAACCAGCTAAGAGGTGAACGTCATTTACACCCGTACAATGCTTCATATGGGGCACATTCGACGTTGGTATGGTAACTATTGTTGTAAGAGAACTCAATTAAGGGTAAGTAAGCATCCCAAGTACCTTTGAAATCCATCACACATGCCCGTATCATGTCATCCAACGTTTGAATCGTACGTTTGTTAGATATTTAATTCCGATCTTGTGGATTTCTTTTGTAATAAATATTATTAGTTTATTTCCTTGTCATTTAATTAAAGACTTTGTTTAGTTCTTTCTTTATTTTACAAGTAGAGGGGGCTGTTATGTAATAATTGGAAAGTTAATTTATTTCCCTTGTAAAAGGTTAACCGCGTACGGTTTATCAATTGAGAAAAACAAATCTGTGAAATACAGCCGCCACATATTTTGAGAGAAACATTCTCTGACATTTCAAAATAATTTTTGCAATCATTTAGTTCTTATTCTTTTTGCTTGAATATTTATGAGATAATATACACGAGTGCTGATTATATTCTGGGAAATCTTTTATAAAAATTGGTATCAGAGCTCAGGAGGTGGATTTCAACTGATTTTCTCTCGGATTCATCACCGTTCTTCGTGTTCTTCATCCCAAACTCACGGTTTGATCTTTTTCAACTTAATATTTCTGTTTTTTGGTGTTTATTCTTTCAATAATCATCTAGTATTCATCATATAGTGATTTAGAGCTGTTTAGGTTCAATCATTACATATTTTTGTCTCTATAAATCTGATTCCTCTCATCAGAATATATGGGCTTTTATTCGGTTTTGGTCCAATTTTAAGAGAGTTTTAGGTGTTTTTGTGTATTTGAAGTACTTAAACGTGTTTAAAATATTTTTCCAATCATTTAGAAACAATTTTTAGGTCAAAAACTTCTAGTTTTAATTCTATGAAAAATCTGAAAAATCCTATCTGTTGAATTTTGGACCCCACTTCGAACCTCAATTCGGTCCAATTTGTACCATATTTCGGTACATTTCGGACCCATCCGAAGTTTTGTTAAAGTATTTTTAAAACACTTAAATATACTTGTGCTTCATTTTAAATTTTCATCTCGGACCATCCGAACTTTGGATCTCATCCGAATTCAGTCTTTTAAGTTGAAAATTTTTTAAAAGTGTCCATCCGAACCATACACTGTTCATCCGAGATTCGGTCCATCCGAGTCTGTTCAATCAGAATTTAGTCCATCTCGTTTTCACTATTCATCCGAAGTCAACTATTCTTCCAAACTTCAACCCATCCGAAATCAACTGTTCATCCGAACTTCCGACCATCCGAAGTTCCTGTTCAGCCGAACTTCTGCTTATCTGAATTCAGTTTCCACCTTCAAGATCTCATTCTTTCAAATCAGCACTATAAACCATGTCTCATGAGGCACTTGTCCTAGGATCTGAGAATGGACCACCTGTTGTACATCCTGATGAATACAAGCAGTGGAAGTAAAGAATCATTAAATTCGTCGGTATGCAATCCAATGGAAATATTATGCTCCAATCTATTACTGAAGGCCCATTCATCTATTATCGGGAAATTGCTGCCAGGCCCGAAGCCGACCCACTTGTTCTCGCATCTAAAGTTGAACCTGAACCTGCAAATGAGGCAGAGAGAGACAGACAACATGCAGACAAAAGGGCGGAATATCTGATTTACCAAGCCCTTCCCGCTGATATTCTTGTTGGGGTGGACAGAAAGATGTCTGCCAAGGAAATGTAGGATGAACTGGAGGTTCAAATGCTGAGGGCTAATTTAGACGACAGAGCTAAGATTGAGGAGGCAAAGGCTAAGTTCACTGAGTTCAGGGCCAAATACGGGGAGTCACTACAGGCCACTTTCACCAGATTCTGTGCTGTTTTGAACGAGCTTAACAAACTGCACATTAAGAAAGACAAGGATCACATCATCATCCAGTTCTTTGCTGCCTTAGCCCCTAAATGGCAAGTTGCATGCCGAGCCACTAAAAGAGTGTTGGACATTCCAAATGTGTATATTAATGTGGTTTTCAAGGAGCTGAAAAAGTATCAGGGAGATGTCGATCACTAGAAGCAGCTGGCTAATCAGTTAGCATCCCTGTTACTCTCTGCAAACACGGGCATCAAACCCGCCGATTCTCTGGCAATTATCTCCAACAAGAACCTATCTACTGCATCTTATGTTCAAGGTTCATCATCATCTCAGTGAGGATATGCTTCACCCCCGCGTTAGTCTTTAGATGAAGAAATGGCGATGATTCAGGAGCAAATTGGCTTATGGACTAATCTTCTTCAACAAAGACGTAACAAAACAAATAATCAGCTTCGCTACGACACCGGCCCACGAAGGTATCCTGATGATAGGAGAGATGACAGGCGATATGAAAGGAGAGATGACTACCACAGAGATGATAGGAGGGATGACTATAGAAGAGATGATAGAGATGACTGGCGATATGATGATAGGAAGGACTGTCGGGATGATCGCCGTTATGACAGGGGTGACGATAAAAGAGATGATCGGAAAGAGGACAGACGAGACTACACTCGTAGAGATGATCGAAGAGATGATCGGCGAGACGATCGAAGGGACTATGGTTGTAGAGACAACCGAAAAGATGACAGCCGCGAACCTCGCCATGCCGACAAGAGGCTGGTTGAAAGGAGAGATAAAAGGCAAAGAACCGAAGTGCTAAAAGGGAATGACGAACGTCTGTGCTACAAATGCGGAACCGGGCCACTTTGCTCGGGAATGCAAGAACCAGTTTGAAAGAGACGTTAGCTATTATGAGCGGAAGCTGGAGGCCACTAAAAAGAGTTCTGATGCTATGGCTTTGGTTGCCCAAGAAGATTATTGGGAAGATGCGGATATTGATGAAGAGGATGACAAGGGTAAGAATTGTTACATGGTGGATCGTATTGGATTGGCTGACTATGCTAGAACGTCAGATTCAGATTCATAAAACGCTGCTGAGGGGGAGACACAACATTCTTTAGACGTCAAGTACCTGAAATGAATGCTTTTAAACCTTATCCTGCTAAGAGAATTCGTAAAAAGAAAATAAAAATTGTTGCATCATTGGCCTCCACAAAAAAAATGAGACTTGTACTTTGCCAAGGCCCAAAACCAAAGCAAATGTCAAACAAGTCTCAAAAAGTCAAAAACCAAAGGTAATTTGATCACCAAAGGTTCCAAAGCCAGTTAAATCTAATTATCAATTGATTCCAAAAGGCTCTGTATTTGGTCCACACAAAACTGCAAAATGGGTTCCTAAGACTGCACACGTGCCATATTCACCAGGAACTCCTAACCAAAAAGGACCATCTTAAGATGGGTACCGAAAGTTGTGTGATTTTAATGCAGATGGTTCTTGGTTACTTCATATTAAGACCCGAACTTCACTGAATTGGCTTATAGTTATCATAGGTTAGGACCCGTTCTTCTGCTTGTCGGTTATGCTTAAACCGACACATTTGGCTTCTCTGCACACAGCTCAGGACCCGGTCTAAAATCATCATGTTTTCTGACCATCTTGGTTTAGAACACAGTTTGAATGTCAATTTATGATGGATCTGTTTAAATTCCTATAGATTTTCATTGTATGTATTCTTTGTTTTCAGGCAAAATCCATCTGGTATATGGATTCGGGTTGCTCCAAGCATATGACTGGGAGAAGACAACTATTGTCCAACATAGTAGAACAATATTGTGGGACAGTCAAATTTGGGAACAATCATCATGCTAACATAAAAGGATACGGGGATCTAGTCCTGAATAATCTAGTCATCAAGGATGTTGACTATGTTGAGGGATTATCACATAATCTATTTAGCATAGGCCAACTATGCGATAAAGGATTAGAAGTTATATTTAGGGCTAAGAACTGTAGTGTTAAGAGTATGGATGGTAAATAAATATTATCCGGTTCCCGTAACTCTAACCTTCAAACCATCGATGTAGTTAAGCTTATGGTTAAGGGTAGCATTCGCCTTCTGTCAAAAGCCTCTTCAAAAGATTCTTGGTTGTGGCATTGTAGGCTATCCCACCTGAACTTTAAGAACATCAACAAGCTAGCTGCAAAACAACTGGTGAAAGGACTCCCAAAACTGAGATATGAAAAAGACCATCTATGTAGAGCTTGTGAGAAAGGAAAAATGAAAAGATCATCTCACAAATGAAAACCCAAACCATCATCGAAGAGAGTGTTGGAGTTACTTGATATGGATTTATGCGGACCAATGCGAACGCAAAGCAGAAATGGGAAGTGATATGTGTTGGTTATTGTTGACGACTATTCACGATATACATGGGTTAAATTCTTGCGATTCAAGGATGAGACAGCTCAAGAGATCATTGATTTTATTAAGAATGTCGAAACCCAACAGCAGCTGTCCGTTCAATCAATCCGATCTGACAACGGCATGAAATTCAAGAACTCGGTAGTAGAGGGCTTCCTTCGATCCAATGGTATTCAACATCAATACTCTGCTGCTAGAACACCTCAACAAAATGGAGTCGTAGAAAGGCGTAACCGCACCCTTGTAAAAGCTGCACGTACAATGCTGACTTATTCAAAGTTACCTCCGTTCTTGTGGGCCGAAGCCGTGTCAACGGCTTGCTAAACGCAGAATCGCTCCATAATCCGTAAGCGTTTCAATAAAAGTCCATATCAACTCTTCTTAAATAAAGTACCGTTTATCAAGTACTTACGTGTATTTGGTTGCAGGTGCTACGTGCTAAATGACAAAGACAACCTCGGGAAATTCAATGAGAAGGCGGATGAAGCGATCTTCATTGGATACTCATCCAACTCGAAGGCATATCATGCATTCAACACTCGCACCAGGACAATCAATGAATGTGTGCATGTCATATTTGATGAAATGGCTGAACTGGCACCTGAAGTTGATCAATCAGGACCACGCATTACACCAATGTCTGGAGACTTTTCCTTTTCTCAATCTACTTCTTTTTCTCCTTCTACTGTAGTTAATTTACTTGATCCTTGTTATGTAGAATTTTTTGGTCCTAGTACTAATACTTCTAATGTTTCTCCTTTTGTAGTTAACACATCCAACGATTCAACTGCGCAACAAATTCCATCTGATCCTTCTTCATCCCTTCATACCCACGTCCATCCATTTCATCCACTAATACATCTGCAGCTGAATCTACTCCAGAAATACCCTCACACATAATGCCAAACATCATTCCTACATCTGAGCATCTTGAACCAGATGCGGAACCAGTGGTACCTTCTTTCGAAACCATCGACCATGACTCATCATCCATTCCCACACTCACCACTGAGGTTTCATCTCGTTCACCCCTTCCAGACGAGACAAAATGGACCCGGAGTCACCCAACCGACCAAATTATTGGTGATGTCTCGACCGGTGTCCAAACCCGAAGGGCGTCTGCTAATGAATGTCTCTTTGCATCATTCCTTAGTATGATGTGAGCCTGCTCGTGTGGATGAAGCCTTAAAAGATCCTGACTGGATTGTTGTAATACAAGAAGAGCTCAACCAGTTTGAATAGCTCAGAGTATGGCGGTTAGTTCCCAAGCCCAAAGACCGAACAATTATTAAAACAAAGTTGATCTATAAGAACAAATGAGACGAAAACTGTAGTGTGGTAAGAAACAAAGCTAGACTTGTTGCCAAAGGCTACCGACAACAAGAAGGAATAGATTATGACGAGACCTTCGCTCCAGTTGCACGGATAGAAGCTATCAGAATCTTCTTGGCATACACAGCACACAAAGACTTCAAAGTGTACCAGATGGACGTCAAGACAGCCTTTCTTAACGGTGAACTTAACGAAGTGGTGTACGTTGAACAACGACAAGGATTTCTTGATGCACATAAACCTGACCATGTTTATGTGCTAGACAAAGCCCTCTATGGTTTGAAACAAGCACCTCACGCATGGTATGAGAGTCTCTGCTCTAATTTTCTTATCTCTGCTGGTTTCAGCAAAGGTGTGGTGGACACCACATTGTTCACAAAAAGGGAAGGCCCGCACATAATGCTAGTCCAAATATATGTCAACGACATTATATTTGGATCTGTTGACAGTAACTTCTGTAAGGATTTTTCATCTCTAATGGAGTCCAGGTTCGAGATGAGTATGATGGGGGAAATGACCTTTTTCCTCGGATTACAAATCAAACAACTTGAAAAAGGGATTTTTGTGAACCAGTCGAAATATACTCTTGACATTCTCAAGAAGTATAAGTTAGACTCTTGCACGAGAATCACAACTCCCATGGCTTCAAACTGTAAGTTAGACACTGATCCTTCTGCGAAAAGTGTCGATAATACAACTTACAGAGGGATAATTGGATTCTTACTGTATTTTACGGCCAGTAGACCAGATATAATGTTTTCAACATGTCATTGTGCTCATTTTCTGGCCGACCCAAAAGAATCACACCTAACTATGGTAAAGCTCATTTTTCGTTATCTTAAGCGTAGACCCGATCTTGGTCTCAGGTATCCAAAGGGAACCAATTTTGATCTTACTGCCTTTTCAGATGCTGGTTTTACAGGTTGTAGAGTTGATAGGAATAGCACATCAGGCGGAATACAGTTCTTGGGAGACAGACCGGTGAGTTGGTCCTCCAAAAAGTAGAATTGTGTTTCAACATCCACAGCTGAAGCTGAGTACGTAGCAGCTGCAAGCTGTTGCTCTCAAGTGCTGTGGATGAGAACACAATTACATGATAATGGGTTCTTGCTCACCAACACCCCAATCACCAGCGATTCTCGAAGTGCGATTGCTATCTCTTGCAATCCCGTGCAGCACTCACGAACAAAACATATAGATATCAGGAATCACATTATTTAAGATCACGTAGAAAATGGAACAATTGAGTTATATTTTGTTGGCACTGAATATCAACTTCCCGATATTTTTACTAAAGCTTTAGACGAACGTCGTTTTCAGTTTTTAGTATCACATATCGGCATGTTGAATCCACTTTCTAGTTAAATATCAGACATTTTCTAAAATATTCTATGTCAAACATACTTGTTAGAAAATATCTGTTATTTAAGTTTAAGGGTTGAGTGTCACAAAATTAAACTTCAATATTTTCTTATCTATAGACATTATTAATAATTAATGATCCTGAATATTGCTATATGAATTGTTCATTATTGAGTAGGACGCTTACTTTTCCAGGTTTGTCTGTATCTTAATAGGTTTAAAAGGTTCAAGAGTTTAATCTGAAAAAGAAAAGAAAAAGGGTAGGTGTTTCTGTGAGTGAGTCTGAGGGAGCAGAGGTGGATGTACAACAAATTCTAGGTTTGGGTGTGAGGGAGTTGTCTGAAGTGAGGGAGGGAGAAGAAGGTGAGGAGGCATAGGCGGCTGATTCTGAATGGACCGTCTCTGTCCAAATGAGAGGTCATGAAGTGGCATCTGAGGGAGATCTTAGCCCCCAAAGCCGGACAACCCAGCATAAGACCACCGGTCCAGTGGTCGAAACAACCCCCGCCATCAACTTGGTATCCTCTCAAAGGGATATCACTTCATTCCACGGAGACATTGCACATACACCAACACTCTCTCACTCGGAGAGTCGTGATGTTGAAACAAGTCACACGTCGCCCCCAGTGACCGTCCTTCGCTCGACTACAGCTCACTCCCCACCCCCACACACACAACATGACGCCTCCGTGGTGTCTACCCCTGAACGAGCTGCCTTCGTGGCGGCTATAGAAACTTCCAGATCTGAGCATCCCGTAGTGGAGCCAGAAGTGACGGAAGGAAGACCTGGTGTTGCATCACAAATGCCGTCAACATCAGGCCATCCCGGGATTAATCTCGAGATGTTAACAGCAGCTCAACGTGCTGCTGGTGTTGTCACCCAGGCTGACCTGGACGCCCAAAAGGAGGCTTCCGAGGAGCGACATACCGCCCTTCTTTCATTCATTATGGGTAAGGGTGTTGCATCTGAGGATCTGCCACCACCAGGTACTCGATCAGTCCAAGCTCAGATTTCAAAATTATCAGACAAGATGGATGCGCTTACAAGGCTAATTTTACAAGTCCAAGAATAGATATACTCCAGAATAGACCGTCTTGAGTCAGTAGTTATAGAGCTACAGTGCCGTCCACAGGCTGACTCTCACAAAAGAAAACATGACGATCAGGACGACCCTGATCGCCATGATGGGGAGAAGCGACAAAGAGTTCAGTCTGAGTACCTGATGATGATTGTAGGGGGAGCAGAATCAGAGGGAGCGGATA
The DNA here is from genome assembly GCA_020465985.1 of Centrapalus pauciflorus. Classification (NCBI taxonomy): domain Eukaryota; kingdom Viridiplantae; phylum Streptophyta; class Magnoliopsida; order Asterales; family Asteraceae; genus Centrapalus; species Centrapalus pauciflorus. The sequence goes on along the minus strand of JAANYP010001973.1, from coordinate 302,689 downwards.
TACATGGGTCTGGGGAACAGAGTTATGGGGCTCAAGAAATGTTAGAGTATGAGCCTATGGTTGAAGCTCCGGCTCCTTTGGATCCTATGTCATCGATGGTCGAGTACGAACCTATCTTTGAAAAGGTCGAAATCATATTAGTGTCTGATACAGACTCTAATATGATGAATACTATCCTCTACTTACACCAAAGACAGAACCCAAGTCGCCACAAAAATCTTCTTCATCCTTTGAATTCCTGAATTCCCCACCACATGTGCCACAACAAGAAACATTATCTGCTATCCAAGCTCCCTCCCCTTCTCTCAAAGAAACCTCACTGATCCAAAGTCCTCCTAAAGTCCAAACAATACCCCAACCTCAAGCCCAGGAACCAGAGTCTTCAGGTACTAGAGTTGTGGATTCTTTTGATGTTAGGCCTGAAGAACCTGGTATCCATGATGATAGTGATTTATATTGGGCTGGCTGGTTTTCGAAAGGCGGGGTACATGCTCTAATAGAAGAATTGAAAGAAGAGCTAAGGCTAGAACGAAGGGGGAAAATTTTGTTTGGAAATATTCTAAGTAGTTCTAGCTGTTAGTTAGACTTGTCATACTGTTAGCAGAATTTCTATGTAAGTACAAAGTTCATGCTGTTAGTTGAAGAATCTCGAGCTGCTAGTGCAAAAGTTTAAGCTGCCAGAGTAAATCAACTCAAGCTGCTCTGTTCAAGCTGTCAAGTGATTCAAGCTGCTCAACAGATTTATAAACAAAAAGTGCTGATATTCAGGAAAAGATATCTACACGAAGATTCCAGCATATCTACTATCAGAAAAGTCAGAGTCCTTCAAGGAAACAAATCAAGAAGCAATATAAATACATAGAATAGGTCTTTCTATTGCTTAAGAGTTTTCTGCATATTCAAGATTGTAATTTGCTTTTTGTTTGAGTTTTTCATAAGCCTCTAAGGTTGTAAAACCCTAAGAACAGTTTGTGTTCTTCGTCTAATCAAACAGATTAGAGGTGATTGTAATCATTGAAGTTAGCAATACAAGCAATTTTGATTATTACTTTTGTTTATTTGATATTGATTCTGAAAGCTTTTGTTAAAATAATTAAGTGTTATTCCGCAAACTTCTTAATTAAACTTTGATTCAAAGCAAGATTATTGATTTATACTCTGATAAATTCAAATTAGTTAGTCTTGGTTAGTTAAGTTCAGATCCTGACAAGTGGTATCAGAGCCACAGGTCGTTCTTCGTTTTTCAAAGTCGAAAGTTTTCTTTTAAAGTTTTAATCTTTTGCAATGGAATCTGATAATAGCAGCAGTGGATCTGGGCAAGGACTCAAAGTGCCTATGCTCAAACCCACTGAGTTTGAGATGTGGAAATTCAGGATTCAACATCATATTCAATTCATTGATTATGCCATATGGGAAGCTGTTGAATTTCCTCCTGTAGTTGATCCAAAACTTGATGATGAGGGAAAACCAGTCAAAACTCCTCCAAAAACTGAACTTGAAAGAAAGGCTAGAATGAATGAAGTAAAAGCTCTTACACTTTTACAAATAGCCATTCCTAATGCTTATCAACATCAGTTCAAAAAGTTTTATACTGCTCATTCTCTTTGGAATGCTTTAGAGAAAAGATTTGCTGGTAATGCCAGTACTAAGAGAAATCAAAAAGATCTTTTGAAACAGTAGTATGAGAACTTTTCTGGTGGCAAGAATGAAAACCTTACTCAAATTTTATACAGGTTCAACAAACTGATAAGTGAACTGGAAAGTGCAAAAGTCAGCCTGAATCAAGATGAAGTCAACAGAAAGTTTCTCAGATCTCTTGGAGAAGAATGGACAGTTTATGCTGCACAATGGGGAACAACACTCTTGATGAAATAGAACTGGATGATCTGTGGACATTCATTTATACAGACAAAGATGGAATAGATGTGGACATTCATTTATACAGATCTCTTATAGGATCACTTATGTATCTAACATCTTCTAGACCTGATATTATGTTTGCTGTCTGTGTCTGTGCAAGGTTTCAATGTTCACCAAAGGATTCCCATCTGGTTGCTGTTAAGAGAATCTTTAGATATCTAAAAGGCCAACCTCATTTAGGCCTCTGGTATCCTAAAGACTCTCCTCTTACATTAACAGACTACTCTGACAGTGACTATGGAGGATGCAACATTGACAGAAAATCCACAACTGGTGGATGTCAATACTTAGGAGCAAGACTGGTCTCTTGGCAATGCAAAAAAGCAAACCACTGTTTCCACCTCATCCACTGAAGCAGAATATGTAGCAGCTGCAAGCTGTTGCTCCCAGGTAATGTGGATTCAAAATCAGTTGAGAGACTATGGTATGAACTTCTTATCCACTCCTATTTATATTGACAATTCAAGTGCAATCAGCATTGTGCAAAACGCAGTGAAATTCCCAAAAACCAAGCATATAGAAATCAGATTTCACTTTATAAGGGATTGTAATGAGAAGAAGTTAATTCAAGTTACCAAAATACATACTGATGATCAGTTAGCTGATCTATTTACAAAACCTTTTGATGTAGGAAGTTTCACTTTCCTAATATCAAATATTCGTATGGTAAACATGGATTAATTTGTTTTCATTATTATCTAATTCATATGCTGATTTAAGGGGGAGTCACTGTTTCTTTAAAGAATGCCTAATTTCCAACTAACAGCTTCAGTATTATCTCAAGCTGCTAGTTCATTTTCTCGAACTGTTAGTTCTTTCACTTGATCTGTCAAAGTGTGCAGGGTAATTTGGTAAGTTCTTAAATGTGTGCGCGGGACCCAACCTTTTCAAAACCTTTAAAGGTCTCAGTTTCGTTCAGTTGTAACTACCAGTTACATAATCTCATACACCGGCCTTCTTTTCTCTCTGAACGATTCACACATTCTTCTTTGAAACCCTAGAATCTCCGTTTAATCTCCCATGGAGTTTGTCAAAGAACACAACTGCCTACCCTACTCTCTAAAGCACTATGAACTTCAACCGTTCCATGACATGATGGACTTTCTTAGACACTCCCATATCCATCATGCCCTCAATATCAATCCCACCATATACATCTCTCATATTGAGCAGTTCCGGAACCGTGCTTCTGTCCAAACCATCAATGGAGTTCCTTCTCTACTATCCAAAATTGATGGCACTTCCATCACAATAACAGAGGAATCCATTCGACATCATCTGCATCTTCAAGATGCCTCAGGTATAACAGACCTATCCCTAAATGCTTTACATTCTGGTCTTTACAATATTGGATATAGGGGTCAAGCTGATTCCTTTACTTTCTTTAAAGCACACTTTTCACCTAAATGGAAATATCTTGTGCATATTATTCAGCAGTGTATAAGCCCTAAAAGAACTGGTTGGTCAGAATTTTCCTCAAATATTGCCACTGCCTTAGTGTGCTTTTCAACATGCCAACAGTTCAATTTTTCAAATATGATTTTTCAGGGAATGTTAAGGCATCATTCCCTAAAGAATGGGAAATTTTTGATGTATCCTCGATTTTTGGCAGAGATAATTGCAAAAACTTGCACCAATTTTAACATACATAAGAGGATACATGTTTCCCATAGGCACTCACTATCTTCTATTAAAAGGCTTTTAAAGCCAAGTGCCAATTTTTTGAGTGTAGATGTTCCATTGCCTTCTGCAATGATGAACATCATTCCAAGAAACAGAGGAGAGGGTCCTGAGCAGGCTCAACCTATCATTACTGCTTCACCCCCAGGACCCAAACCCACTCCTCCTGATACACAAATGCCTTCTGCTCCTATTGATCAGCCAATATCCCTACTTAAATATCTATATAAAAGAAAAAGAGGTCCAGGAGCTCCTTCCTCCTCAGCCCTCAGACAAGAGCCAAATAAACCTGTGCAGAAGGACACTTCTGCACAGAATATCCAAAGGGAACCAATTGAGGACACTCCCATCCTCACTCAGGAGGTGGACTTCTCACCAGAGATAGTCCATATGGGTTCTGTGGCTAACACTACTGCTGTCTCTGCACAAGAGGCACAGGACAGTGCCAACATCATTAAGACCACGCCCATGGCAACAGCAAGTGTGCAAACACCAGCTGGAAGTCCCCAGAACCAATAACAGAGGGGCCCAGAGGTTTCTACTTCTGGTATTCATGCCAGTGATAGATCACAAGCACCACATACGTTTGCTGATCTTGAGGCTAGTCTGCAACTTATGATATTAACGGATCCTAAGCTGCAACCTGTTGTAGCTATGTTGGTATACCAAAAGTCCATCATTGCTGCACAGGGAGCACAAATCATTGCACTCAAGCAGGCTGAAGCGGCTCAAAATCAGAGAATGGATTATCTCCATAAAGGGTATACCCTCTGTGGAAATAAGATCATGCAATTAGAGCGATTGGTTCAAACCCAAGTGGCAAAGGTTGTAGGTCCTCCTGACCAAACCAATGCTTCCAAAAAGGGGGAGAATCAGGAGTTTCCTAAAGCAGTCCAAGCAGCTCCAACAGAATCAGTCCAAGCAGCCCCAACATTTCAACCATCTAGGCTAACAGTCCCAACAGCTTCTCAAGCTGTTAGCCTAGAAACTCAAGTTGTTTCTTCAAGACCAAGTGGAGTTGTCATAAGAGAAACAACTCAGGCTCCTAGCAGTTCAGTCCAAGCAACATCTTCTGCTACAAAAGATAAGGGCAAGGGTATTCTTATTGAGTCTCCAAAGCACAAAATTTCTTCCAGAGAAGCCCAGATTGCCTTCGATGCTTAAATTGCCAGAAAATTAGCAGAAGAACAAGATCAAGAGTTAGACCAGCAAACCCAGCCCCCAATGGAAGATGATGAAAGCTTAGGTGATTACCTGAGAGGGTTTATGGTCAAGCAAGGGGAAAAGAAAAGGAAGATGCCAACAGGGAATTCTAAGGCTGAGCATAGAAGATTCCTAATTAATTTTGCCTTTGCAGCAGGTATCCCAAAGAAAATGGCTCAGTCCATGAGCACAGAAAGGCTGCAAGATATCCATGACAAAGAGATGGACAAAAGAAAGAAAGCCAAAGACTCCCAAGATGTCCAAAGATCCCAAGAACCTGTTCAAACTGGTACAAGTGATGTTCAAACTGATGCCAGTGCCCCTGCTCCTTCTGATCAAGCTGCTGCTTCTATTCCTGAATCAGAGTCAATGTCACAAGCAAAGTTGGATTAAGTTAAAAAGGTGTTGTTTGAGCATCAACTGCAAAAGGTGATGGAAATAGAGAAATTGATAGACCAACATGACTTTACAAAGCCTTCCATTAACTATTGGTATGCTAAGTCAATGGACAACATTGACTTAAGATTTCAGTTTATAGTAAGAAGGGAATCTGGTCCAGAAGAAGAGTATAACAGCATCATGCATATGGCTCAAAGGATGACCAGAGAAGAGCTCACCACAATTCACAATGTTGGGTCTGTAACACAAGTAAGATCGGCTCTACCACAAGTAAAGCAAGCTGTCAAAGATCTGAAGAGCATTGTTGATCCTGAGTCTATAAGGGAAGATATAGAGAATGCAAATACACAGGGAATGAAGATCAAGCAAGTTGATCTGTTTGTCAAATCAAGGACTTACAGAATAAAATTTATAGATGGATCTGGTATGTTCTTCAATTTCGAATTCTATGATCTACCAAAAGCTATGCTACTCCAGATGAGATCTGTTAAGATATCTTGTGATAGAGAAGATATGAAGAAAGAATTTTTGAAGGCTGTCAATAAGAAACTTGCACAGTTGTAAGTTTTTGAAAGCCTTGGTTTGTAAATAACAGTTTACTTGTTTATTTCCTTATTTGTATAGAACTTAAAGTCTTGTATAAAGAATTTAAGTTAGGGGGAGATTGTTGGGAAATATTCAAAGTAGTTCAAGCTGTTAGTTAGACTTCTCATACTGTTAGTAGAATTTCTATGTAAGTACAAAGTTCATGCTGTTAGTTGAAGAATCTCGAGCTGCTAGTGCAAAAGTTCAAGCTGCCAGAGTAAATCAACTCAAGCTGCTCTGTTCAAGCTGTCAAGTGATTCAAGCTGCTCAACAGATTTACAAAAAGAAAGTGCTGATATTCAGGAAAAGATATCTACACGAAGATTCCAGCATATCTACTATCAGAGAAGTCAGAGTCCTTCAAGGAAACAAATCAAGAAGCAATATAAATACATAGAATATGTCTTTCTATTGTTTAAGAGTTTTATAGCATATTCAAGATCGTAATTTGCTTTTTGTTTGAGTTTTTCATAAGCCTCTAAGGTTGTAAAACCCTAAGAACAATTTGTGTTCTTCGTCTAATCAAACAGATTAGAGGTGATTGTAATCATTGAAGTCAGCAATACAAGCAATTTTGATTATTACTTTTGTTTATTTGATATTGATTCTGAAAGCTTTTGTTAAAATAATTAAGTGTTATTCCGCAAACTTCTTAATTAAACTTTGATTCAAAGCAAGATTATTGATTTATACTCTGATAAATTCAAATCAGTTAGTCTTGGTTAGTTAAGTTCAGATCCTGACAAATTTTTAAACTACTTGAAGCCCCTCCGGCTGAACTAGAAGAACCCCCTGTTGAAGGCCTAAAAGATTTTTTGAAGAAATTCCCGGCAGAGAAGTTTCAGAATCCAATTTTGGAAGAAAGATTTAAGATGGTTTTTAGGAAGAGGCCTAGGTCTTACAACAGAGGCTTACTAATGGAGCTAACTAATGTGTCAAAACCTGAGCAGGCTGAGTACAATCAAATAGTCTTCAGGGAGAAGAGGACAAAGGACAAATACTGGTCAAAATCAAAAATCGTAAAGCTTGTCAACATTCATTGGTACAAAAGAGCACGACTTTTCAATACCTCATTTGAAGTGCTCAGAGAAGTTGGAACTGTTCAGGAACTGCATGAAAAAGACCTAGACTTCGTGAACGTGGATGACGTTGAAAATCTGCACGACAAATTGAAAAACAGCATCAAAAAACGTCTAAATCATATGACAGCAGTTGCCGCTCTTACAAGAAGCATGAATCGCCGCTCAATCGTAATGTGCCTAAGAGACTTTCGAATGGCGACTGAGAGTGCGATGGTTAAAGTCAGTCTGAAAGCCTCGGAGCAAGACATCTTTCTGCTAGACCACTACCCAACGTACAAAGTTTTATTGGGAGGGCAGCCGGGAATCATATATTTGAATCAAAGAAGACGGAAAAGATTTATGCTCTTTGAGTATTTACCTTGTTAGTCTGACAGAACTGTCAGGTTAGTCAGAGCCGAGCTTACCAAAAGAATACAAGAAAATGATGCTCAAACAAATCCTGAACTTAAACGCAAACCTAAGGAGATTCAGGATATTCTCAGTGGCATAGAAATACTGAACGAGAGGCTACACCTAAGGCAAGTGACTAGACGGTTTGACGTCGTCCTTGGCCTCCAAGAAAATACATATCACGCCTGAGTTCACCCACATTGATCGAAAAGGGGGAGATTGTTAGATATTTAATTTCGATCTGGTGGATTTCTTTTGTAATAAATATTATTAGTTTATTTCCTTGTAATTTAATTAAAGACTTTGTTTAGTTATTTCTTTGTCTTACAAGTAGAGGGGGCTGTTATGTAATAGTTGGAAAGTTGATGTAATTCCCTTGTAAAAGGTTGACCGCCAAGGGTTTATCAATTGAGAAAATCAAATCTGTGAAAACAGCTGCCGCATATTTTGAGAGAAACATTTTCTAACATTTCATAATCATTCTTGCAATCATTGAGTTCTTATTCTTTTTGCTTGAATATTGATGAGGTAATATACACGAGTGCTGATTATATTCTTGGAAATCTTTTATAACGACGTTCACTCTGCCAATCTGTGTGCGGGTGATATGTTTTACTCAAATCTACTTGAGTACCTAATGCCTTTTGAAGAGAACGCCAAAATCGTGACGTGAAACGACTGTCTCTATCCGAAATGATGGAGATTGGTACTCCATGACAGGTAACAATATCGTTAATATTTGCGCGAGCTTTTCCATCTTGTAGCTATCCCGAATGGGTATGAATGTGCTGATTTTGTCAATCGATCGACAATGACCCAAATGGAATCTTGTCCTTTGGCAGTCTTGGGCAACCTTGTAACGAAGTCCATTGTAATTCCTTCTCATTTTCCATTGAGGAATTTCCGGTTGTTGCAACAGTCCCGAGGGTTTCTGGTGTTTAGCATTGACCTTTGCACAGGTTAATCATTTACTTACATATGAGGCAATGTCCTTCTTCATTCCTGGCTACCAGTAGTATTCTTTCACATCTTTGTACATCTTGTCTGACCCTGGGTGAATGGAGTTCGGGATTTATGAGCTTCGGTCAGAACCACATTCCTAAGATTGCGAATTTTAGGAATCTAGATTTGATTTCTAAAATAAAGCACCCCATCTGATTTGGATCAAATCTTTGCTCTAAATTATGCAATTCTTCATCCTTTACGTTTTCTGTCCTCATTGCTTCTTCTTGGGCCTCAAGGATTTTTGTCTTTAGACTGGACTGTACTTGCATAATTGTTGCTAAGATACATACCGGCTTAATCCCTTCATTTCTCCTTGACATGCCAGTCACTACATAATAAGGTTATAATTTTATGTGTTTCAGAGTCATCTTATGTTCATTTTAAGCACCAATACCTTTTAATTTCCATATTATTACTCCAAATTTATGTTTCAGGGTCAAGAGGAAAATGGAAGCGGCTCGAGAGAATTCAGCGCGAACCGAGCCGGAGGGGCGGCAGGCCTGCGCCAACCTGCGCTAAAAAACAGAAAGTTTGAGAGATCCAGAGCACTTCCAGCGCAACCTAGCGTACCCTTGGTCGTACCCCAGGCGCAGGGGCGGCGAAGGCCTACGCCTGGCCTACGATGGGTAGGCGCAAAAACGCGTTTTCAGCCCTGGAAACCTGTCATCTGACTCCTCTATAAATAGAGGTCGATGACAGCCATTTGAAGAGGGTCCCGAACGTGTCAAAAGAGTTGGCGAAACCCTGCCAGAGTGGATTCACAATACAAGTACGACTCTGGTGGTTCGCAATCTCATAAGATGTCTCCGATCAACACCATTGAAGAGCAAATGATGAGTGGCGAATCACCTTAGCCGTTTGCGGAGGATCTAATGCTAAGTTTACTTTACTTTAACATCTATATGTTTTGATGTATTCGTATTTATTGAAATATTCTATGTGTATTCAAATGATAAGCATTCAGTTATGATTACGATTATATGTTTTGATTGGTAAAGCAAGATAGTTCATAGTTGTATTATTATTTGTGCCGATTCCATTAGCTTAGGGATTAAGACAAGTAATGAATATTGCATGCGCGATGCCGAGTTATTGGTTAAAACATGTATGAGTAGTTTAACAGCGCAATTAATTATGTCTATGTGATTGTTGCATGAAATTCGAGTGGGTAATACTTATGTCGTGGTGATTCCGTGAATAGTTTTCGGTCAATTGATTGTTAATTTACAACGTTAGTTATTTGCCGTTACTTTTAGTCACAATTTAGTTGTAAATCATTAATCCAAACTAATCATCCAATTCAATCAATTCACAATTTAAAGTGCTTTCAATAAAACTTACAAAGCTAGCTGATTAACCCTAATTAGTAGATATAAGGATTATTTCTGCGGGTCACAACGACGGCTCGTCAGATTATGGCACCGTTACCGGGGAGTGGTAACGTTAGTTAGGCTAGAAGTTAGTTTTTTGGCCTAAGTTTTGAGTTTTAAGTTTAAGTATTGTATTTCAGTTATTTTTAGTCTTTAATTTCCTATTATTAGAAATCACATCAATATAAAAAAATTGAAAAAAGGTAATTGTAGTCCTCTACTATACGACCAAAAATATAATTAGTTTAATTAGGTAATTTAATTTAAAAGTTTTAATAGTTTATTCACACACGTTGATTGGCTAGAGGATTGCCGCTATAATTCGAACCCGAAATCGAAAAAGTAGCTAAATCTAACCGAAAGACTGTCAGGATTCAAAACAACAATTAATCACCGAGAATTCAAATGAACAAGAGGAAGAAATTCCCAAATTAGAAATTCCTAATTTAGAAAACCCTCCGATTTCGCCGTGAAATCGTGAACGAGAAGAACCCGAGCATATAGCTGCTAGGATGGGTGAGCAGACAAGACATACGTTTGAGTCAAATAACCGTCCAGGTGATGCGCCCGACCCGTCTCCGATTTGTTACCCTAAAAACGAGATCGAACCCGAAGTTCGACCTCAATTATTTCAAATTCTTCCGATCTTCCGAGGGATGCCAAGTGAGGAACCCTACGAACATTTAGCTGAGCTCACAGCTATTTTTGTAAGGCTAAACATGTTCGAGGTATAACCACCGACGGTTTAAAACTTCGATTATTTCCTTTCTCGTTGAAAGAGAAGCCGAAAAATTGGTTCGTATCCTTACCGACCAATAAAATTACAACATGGGATCAAATGAAGAGAGAATTCCTTAATGAATATTATCCCATTAGTAAAACAACTTAGAAAAGAAAGGAAATTACCGGATTTAAACAAAAGCCTGGTGAACAATTCTACGAAGCTTTTGATCGTATGAATGAGCTATTAAGAGCATGTCCACACCACGAATTACCCAAATGGATGCTTATTAAAACATTTTTTGATGGTGTGAGTCAAGAGAGTCGTAATATGGTTATTGTTGCTACAGGAGGCACCTTTTTAGCTAATGAAGACGATGAGGCTTAGGAGTTGCTTAGTCAACTTGGTAAAGGTGTCAAGGTTCAAACTGGTTCTGAAAACAACATAGGAGTTTAAGTTATGGGCATAGATAATGCCTGGAAACGTGAGGTTAAAAGTAAAATTTCAGAATTAGGCAAGAAAATGGATCAATTGATGAATGGTCTTTCAAACCCTAATGCATCAATTAACGACATCACATGCGGTGATCCATCTCATCATTCTGAAGCATGTCCTCAAGTGTAATCCACTGATGAATTCGCTAATGAAGTTTACAGTTTTAGAGCTCATAGGGAGAGGGATAAATCCATTCTCGGAAACCTACAATCCGGGGCGGAGAAACCATCCTAACTTTCGATGGAAAAATGATCAGCCACCGATCATCAATCCAAACCTATATATGAACCTCCAAAAAGAGAATTTCAATATGGTTCTACTTCTGCAGCTAAGGATGAGCGATATTATAAGTCAAATCAACGTTATCAACCACAATTCCAAGTGGAAACGAATATGACTTCTTCGCAATTTTCTGAATTCGCAGAATTTATGAAGCAGTAGTCACTTATCAGTACAAAGACCATGGAGATGTTGAGTAGCCAGATGGGTCATATAGCCAAGTCGCTTACTAGACGTGAAGAGGGAAAGCTTCCTAGCAATACTATTCTCAATCCTTCACATGCTCATCATAATACGGACAAAAACCGTGAGATAACTGAAGTAAATGAAGTATCTAAGATACCCACATTGAGAAGTGGTAAAGAGGTAGATAATAAGATTGAGATGCCTAAAGAGCAAGAGGCAGAAGAAGATACCACCACTGAAGTCGTGTACGAGGAGAAAGAGGATCCAAAGAAGGAGATTCCCAAGAAGGTTTCTTTCAAGGAACCAAATAAAGAAGAACTACCAAAGTTGGGGAGGCGGTGAAAAGAGGCCCACAACCAGGACACCTCAGTTCCTCCTCCTTATCCTGCTGCTTTAGAAAATCCAAAATCCTCCCCTTATGGCAAAAGAGGCCCATAACCAGAGGATCTGTGGGATTTGTTCAATCAAGTTAAGATCAATATTCCATTGATCAAGGCTATTCAGCAGGTTCCCTCTAATGCCAAATTCTAAAAGGATCTCTGCACACAAAACAGAAAGTATAAGGTCTCGCTCCCTAAGCAGATCAATTTAATTGAATAGTTAAGTGCAGTAGTTTCTAGTTTTCTACCTCCTAAGCTGAAAGATCCTGGATCACCCTTGATTCTAGTGACAATTGGGAATGTGTAGATTAAAAAGGCACTGCTTGATCTTGGAGCTAGTAAATATTTTACCTGGAAACTTGTTCGATAAACATGATCTAGGCCAGTTATAGACAACTGATATTATCTTACAGCTGGCAGATCGGTTAACCAAGTGCCCAAGAGGTATTCTATTTGATGTCATATTAAAAAGTTGAAGACATTTAGTATCCAGTTGATTTCCTAGTATTGGACACCGATAGTTCAATAGGAGATAATCAACCGGCTATTTTCTTAGGCAAACCTTTCTTAGCCTCGATTGATGCGCAAATTAAATGTAGGACGGGAGCAGTGGATATTGCCTTTGGTATTAAAAAATTAAGATTGAATGTGTTTAATGCTTCGAATGGCGTTGCAATCAATTTAGAGTGTTATCTTATAGACATGGTGGATGAACCTGCGCAACAGCATAGTTCGTTAATGAACACCAAAGATACTACCGAGTTATTCTTTGCTGAGAATGAACTAGCCAAATTGAATTCTCATGAGTGTGATAAGTTAGAGGTAGTCATGGAATCCACATTAGAATCGAAACAACCACCGTGGACCCACAGGACTGAAAAATTACCTACTGATTTTCCTCAGTCAGCAAAACCTTCAATAGAACAACCACCTGTTCTAGAATTGAAGGAGTTGCTAGCTCATTTAAAATTCATTTTTCTAGGTCAGAATGACACTTTACCTATCATAATTTCATCAGATTTGATTGAAGAGCAAGAGAAAGCTCTACTGCAAGTATTAGTCAAATATAAAGAAGTAGTGGGATGGATTATAGCTGATTTAAAAGGAATCAATCGCACTTTGTGTATGCACCGAATTATTATCGATCCAGAAGCTAAACCAGCACTGGATGCACAAAGGAGATTGAACCCTAATTTAAGAGAAGTAGTTAAAAAGGAAGTATTGAAATGGTTGGATGCTAGGATTATATATCCCATATCCGATAGCAAGTGGGTAAGTCCATCCCAAACTGTACCCAAGAAATCGGGAATTACAGTGAGTGACACTGTAACTCGGTGGTGAGTATGTATTGATTACAGAAAACTCAATGCTGCTACTTCGAAAGATCATTTTCCACTACCATTATAAATCAAATAGTGGGAAATTTAGCAGGACAAAAGTTTTACTATTTCCTCGATGGATATTCTGGTTACAATCAAATTCCAATCCATCCTGAAGATCAAGAGAAAACTACATTTACTTATCCATATGGCACCATTGCGTACCGAAGGATTCTGTTCGGACTATGTAATGCATCCACCACATTCCAGCACTGTATGATGGCTATCTTTTCAGATATGGTGGGTGGTTCTCTTCATATATTTATGGACGATTTCTCCATATTTTACAAAACATTTGAAGAGTGTCTAGAACATTTAGAGAGAGTCCTAAAAAGATGCACTGAAACCAACTTAGTGCTAAGTTGGGAGAAAAGCCACTTTATGGTAAAAGAAGGGGTAGTCTTAGGTCATATTGTGTCTGAAACAGTCATGGAAGTAGACAGAGCAAAAGTTTAATTAATTTCTTCACTTCCACCCCCCACCAATGTTAAAGGGTTAAGATCATTCTTAGGCCACACTGGTTTTTATCGGCGATTAATTAAAGACTTCAGTGAAATCTCAAGGCCGTTATGCAATATTCTATCAATAGATGTCGAGTTAAATTTTGAAGAGTCGTGCATGAAAGCATTTGAAAAGCTTAAATCAAAATTAACGGAAGCGGCAATTCTGTAATCTCCAGATTGGTCTCAACCTTTTGAGATCATTTGTGATGCTAGTGATTACGCAGTTAGTGTTGTATTAGGTCAAAGATTTAAGAAAAAGCCAGTGGTTATTTACTATGCAAGTAAAACCTTTAATGACGCACAAATCAATTACACCACTACGGAAAAGGAATTATTAGATGTAGTGTTTGCCCTAGATAAATTTTCAGATCATATATATGGGGGGAAAAAGTAATTGTGTACTCAGACCACAGTGCTTTAAGACATCTATTGGCAAAGAAGGATGCCAAGCCTCGGTTGATTCGGTGGATCCTTCTGTTGCAAGAATTTGACTTAAAATTAAGGATAAAAAGGAACATAAAATGTGGTTGCCGATCATTTATCAAGGCTTCAGTTAATTCCAACAAGCTCAACAGATCAAATCAGGGACTCCTTCCCTGATGAACAGTTATTATCTATATCAAGAATTCCTTGGTTTGCGAATTCAGTTAATTATTTCGTATCAGGAAGATTGCCAGAGCATTGGAACTCAAAACAGAGGAAATATTTCTATGCTCAAGCAAAGCAATACATTTTAGATGAGCCTGACTTATTTAAAATAGGAGCAGATCAAATCATAAGACGTTGTGTCCCTAATTCGGAACACGAGGATATTTTTAAACATTGCCATGCATATGCATGCGGTGGCCATTTCAGCGCAAAGAAAACTGGTCACTGAATATTGCAGTGTCGGTTTTTCTGGCCCACAATATTTAAGGATTCTTATGAATTTTTTAAAGGATGCACAAGATTCCAGCAAACCGGTGGAATTACAAAAAGGGATGAAATGCCCATGACCCCGATATGAATCGATGAAATATTTGATGTACGGGGTATTGACTTTATGGGACCCTTCCCTAAATCATTTGAATATGAATGTATCTTAGTTGCATTAGATTATGTTTCCAAATGGGTGGAAGCAGAAGCTACACGAACTAATGATAACCGGGTTATGTGTAAATTTGTTAAACGAAATATCTTTGCACGAAACTGTATTCCAAGGGCTATCATCAGTGACGGAGGGTCATATTTTAAAAATCAACATTTTGCTAAACTCCTTAAGAAATATGGAGTTAATCATATAATAGCAACGCCTTATCATCCGCAAACCAGCGGGTAAGTCGAGATCTCTAATAGAGAGATCAATAAAATCCTTGAAAAAACTGTAAGACCTGATCGTAAGGATTGGTCGCAAAAATTAGAGGATGCTCTATGGGCATACAAAACTGCATTTAAAACACCAATCAGTATGTCCCCATATAGACTTGTTTATGGTAAGCTTTGCCATCTTCCAGTCGAAGTAGAACACCGAGCTCTCTGGGCAATAAAAAACATTAATTTTAATTTACATGATGCCGGTGTCGATAGGAAATTTCAATTTAATGAACTGGAAGAAATTCGTAGAGAAGCTTACGAAAGTGCAAGAATTTACAAAGAGAAAACAAAAATTTTCCATGATAGGATGCTTAAAAATAAAATATATACTAAAGGAAATGAAGTTTGATTATTTAATGCAAGACTTAGACTATTTCCAGGTAAATTAAAGAGTAAATGGACAAGTCCATACATCGTAACTAATGTCTACCCACATGGGGCGGTAGAAATACAAGACCCAAAAGTTGGTGAACCATTTAAAGTCAATGGACATAGACTTAAATTATATGTTCAATGGGCCACCAATAATACGTTAGTCTCTGAATTAATCAGAGTACAAGATCCAAAAGTTAAATAATTAGTTTAGGAACAGTACGTCTGGCTGAGGACGTAAAACTAAGCGCTTTCTGGGAGGCATCCCAAAGTACTTTGATTATTTGAATTTATTTGTTTTTAGTGTGTTTATTTGCTTATGTTTAATTGTGTGTACCCAATTATGTTGGAGAGGATTCACCCTCCCGAACTCAGTTGTGTTTAGGTTTAAATGAAAATTTAGGCTTTAAATTAAATAATAGGATCCCACATCAGAAATTAGAACTTTAAATACGCAGACCGAATTATTTTGACCTGATATTACGAGCGTAAGTTTTGAAGAAATGGGTTTACAGACAAGTGCACGCCCCAGATCAAAAACTCCAGAGGCCCGGGCGTAGGGGGGGCGCAGCCCTGCGCTGGCCCTACGCCCCAACGCGTTTAAAATCTTATAAATACAGAGCTGAACACCCTAAATGTCTTAAACCCTAAATTACAATTCCAGAAACAACGATTTATCGATTTCTAAGCCTAAAACCTCTAAAAAATTGTCTTTTCTACGTCAAATATTCGATTCAACGCTAGTTTATCTCAAGGATTAGCAAGATATACTTTTTCTAACGCCCCTAGCTTCATTCTACATTAGTTGTTATATTTATATCATGTGTACATGGGATGAATGTTTTGGGGGTTACATTATTTTTATTGGAAAGGGTTTAATATTAATTTTTTATATACTCATTTAATTAATATAAATATATTTTTGCAAACTTTTTGTAAAAATCATTGTTTTTTCCATATATGCAATATATTGAAAATTTTTGTCTAAAGGGTTATTCTTAAATGGTTAAGATGTTTATTTATTGAAGTTCATGCATTTGATAGGATTAGTTGGGCACACATTGTTGGTGAGACTTAGGATTAGATTATTTAACAAGAAAAAGCGTGTTTAATTATCATGCGTTATTCATGTAGGAAACCCTATTTTATGAATCCTTTGTTTTTGCATTTTTTTAAAATATTGAAGTCATCCTAATATCACGCCAACGGTAACCGTTCCGTAAACACCCAAACACCTAGGATGAGAACCCACAACCCTCAAAACGTCCGCTTTGAGAAACCTCTCAATGCGAAATTCCCTGAAATACCCCCAAACACTAATACTGGCAAATCACTTAGGTTTCTCATAGAGCGTACCTTAAAAGAGGCCGACATTTATGATTTTGATATTATAGAGTTGTTTTAGCGTTTGGGGTGGGCTTGAGCTGTTATGTGGGAGTTACCATATATCACACTAGTTTGATCCAACAGTGGTTCGCAACTATGCGTAGAATAGAAAAAACTGAGGATCATGACTTTGTGCTAGTGGGGATGGTGGGAAATAAAGAAGTGTCAATCTTTAGGAATAAGTTGTATGATGAGTTTCTTTTAGACACTGAGACACCACGTCCTATGGATTTCTAGACACTAACTAATACCCAGGGGAGTAGAATGTGTAAAACAAATAAGTGGACTAACCAATGGGACAAAATGATAGCTACAATTTTTGGAACCCCTATTAGAGATGTCCGGACTTACACTGCTTTTAATAGAGGAGATTTATGCCCTTTGGCTAAGGTTATGTAGAAGTTAGTTATTTTTAACGTGCTTCCACGTCACCAAGACAATCCTTGTATTACACGGCCTCACGACCGGATATGTCATCATGCAAAACCTGTGGGAGTGTCATGTAACGGGTCAGGGAATGAACTACCCTCACTGTAGGATGCTTAATGAGTTATTTGTTATAGAAAAAGCAGTGTCAAAGAATTACCAATAAGGTTCCTTAACCCGAATATCATGTTGTTTACGAGGACTACTATTATAGGGTTAGTGTTTGAGCGCACCGAGGTAGGTTTCCAAATCCGTTGCCGTAAAACCGTCAAAGTGACCAAAGTCCCATTAAATGCCCCTGAATACCCGACTGAAGGACAAAGCACTAAAGGAAAAGCCAGGATGGAAGTCGACGAGGAAGATCAAAGACCATGGAAGAGGATCGAGACTATCGATATTGTATGGGATCAGGTTGATAAACTTAAGGGAATAGTTGGAGATTTGGTGAACAAAAGTAATATGCTGCTTAAAGAAATCGAGACACTTCGAGGAAGCCAAAAGAAAATTGATCAGCTGCTTCAAGTGCATTCTGACTGGCTCACCAATATCCAAATGACAGTTGGAGAATTAGAAGAAGTCCTCGCTCCTCCGGAAGAATATTGATTTTATTATTTGAGTATGATTGGTTTGTTTGTTGTGTGTGAAACAATACATTTGGTTTGGTTTTTTTCTGATGTGGTTTGCTATTTGAATTCTAATCGTACTTTATTTTGTTTTTATTTTTAAGTGTGGTGTGTTTATTTTAATTGAATTATTAAAAGTTGAATTTTATTTGAATATTATTTAATTATTTTAAATTTATTAATTATGAATAAGGAATGAGTACCGATTGATCTCTTAAAGATATTAACAAATTCTAATGTGAGGAGGATGTCCCAAAGGTCTAAGTTGGGAAGGGTAGGTTCTAACGACAAGTTAATTAATTAATTTAGCCCCACAAAATTTTTAGACCACATTTTATAACAAAAATTAGAGAGATACACAGCCCCGCGTACCAAAACAGTAAAAAAAATTACAAATTTAACAGAGTTGGGCGCCAGGGGGGGGGGGGGCGGGGGGGCGCAGCCCTGCGCTGGCCCTACGCCCCATCGAGATAAAACACCAAGATCAAGCCTCATTCTTCATTTTCACAAACCCTAGAACCCTCAACCTACGCTTGGTGTGCGGCCATACTTCATACACCAGATTTTATTGCTAAAAAGTTGCAAATGTAAGCCCCAAAACAACCACATTATCAAATAATCAAGGATTTAGGCTAAAACTCACTTCTTTGTGGGTAGTTTCATCTATTTTGAAGGATTTTTGGGTAAAGAAGTGGTGAAGCAAAAGGCTAGATTTTTACCAATTCAACCTTCCAATCACTAAGGTTAGTGTTTTTATTAAGCAAATGCAACTAATTTCATACTTTTTGAGGAAAAATAAAAGTTTGAGCTTCATGGTCATTCATGGAGTTTTCATGGTGATTTTGACTTTTTAGAGTCAAAGTATGTTAATTGCATGAATTTGATGATAAATCTGATGTATGTTGATGAGATATGTGTTTACTTGTTATCTTAGTTAATTTGCCATGGTTAATTTCTAGAAATTAATTTGGATATATAAAGTCGGTTACCTAAATGTGCATATAATGTTTGAATTATAAAATTTGGATAATTAGCTAGAAGATGAGTTTATGTGCCAAATGGAATTTTATTGAGAAATTGAATATGTGTTTGGCATTTTAGTTGTGGAAAATTATAGACTATATATAGAGTGATGCAAAGTTAGAGCGTACAAAGTATATATATGCATCTAAATTTAATTGAGCGTAATTTTGAATTGCATAATTGATTTATCTTATACATATTGTGGTTGGTTGGCAAACTTGTAGATGTCAAGGAGAACGCGACAAAGAACCCAAAATGTCAATGTGCCTATAGATTAGTCTCCGAACCTTTTACTATCACAACACCCTGAGAGTATTAGAACACACTTATTTTTGTATAAGAAATACTCGAATAAGGTGATAGTTGAGAAGAGGGTTTGGAGAGATGACTTTGAGGATTATGGGATTCCATACCTCTTTGACTATCTGGGTTGGGAGAGTGTGCTTGATTTGGGCGGCCCCGATTTTCATCAGGCCGATGTTGTAGAGTGGATGTCTACCCTACGAAGGGATACGGGTCGTTCACATAATGACTTTAGACTTATAGGAACTGTCCATGGTAGGGACGTGGCGATGGATGCAAAAATCATTCGCCAATTATTTAATGTAGATACGGGGGTAGGTCACGAAGGGTCTAACCAGCGGGGATATGAGTACAAATCTGAGGCCCATTTGGCCTTTAATGACATGACTTGGTCAGGGGAGTGGATGGAGCAAGTAAGTAAGGTTTTTATTCCATCATTTTTTAAATATGAGTCGTCCTCCTCTTATAGTCGTAGTTCGTTGACCCTGAGGTGTAAGGTGCTTCACAAGATCATTGTGAATAACATCTTGCCTCATGATAGTGACCTGTCGAAGGTCAGACGTAGAGATATCACGATTCTACATGCCCTCCTCAAGGGTAAGCCGAAACTGTCCTTCGCATGGACAGTCATGAATGATATATGGGCTATGTATGATACCCGCGAGAGGACGATCATCTCCCATGCTTAGTTGATCTCTAAATTTCTTGAGAGGACGGGTTCACTTTCACCCGATTCCTTGGTTTCCCCTGTTTCGGTGACATATATTAGAGTCGTCATGTTCCCTACCTTGATTTTTAGGGAAGTTGATGAACGGTTCGAGATATTCGACAAAGAGACAAATCAGTCGTATATCAAGGACTACACTAAGGACGAGAGGAGAGAGAGAGAGAGAGAGAGAGAGAGAGAGAGAGAGAGGAGAAGGCCGCTAATGAGGCAGATGTTCGACACGAAGAGCCGAACACAAGGGCGTCTACCTCGCACAGTCGAGGTAATGACGATGTTGATTTTCGCCGCGTCATGAGGCGGTTAGATGACTTAGTAGTGGGTCAAGATGAGTTCCGGGAGGACGTGACCCAGAGATTAGATGAGATGAATGGGCGAATGACCCATATTTATGATAGGGCCGATCACTTGTCGGGTCGGGTAGATCATATTCAGGACGGGCAGAGAGCCGTGGCATACGAAAATGCCTATTACCAGCACCATAACTGGGCATACTGGGATGGAGTCCGACATCACGCGGAATTCGTAGTCGGTATGCCATATCAATCATATAATGATTACATGATGCCCAACTACATGACCTACGACCCTGTCGTAGACACTTATCAGTGCTATCCGGCGCATGGCAAGCAGGAGCTCCCAGACCAGATCCCTACTCACTTGGTACCGCCTACAGCACAATTCACCACAGGCTAAAACCCGTATAGAGACTTCTTCTACAGCGTCTTCGGTCCTCCTCCGCCTCCTCCATTCGAATGATCGAGTACCATCTTTCCTTATTCTTTATTTTTCTGTCTTTTATTTTATTTTATTTCCGTTATGCATCTAATTTCTTTATCTTCAGTTTTGTTTATTTCTAGTTTTTAGCCGAGTCCTATTTAGTTTATAATGTTTACGTAGTCTGTCTTATCTTCCCCAATTGAGTCTTGTTTGCCCATCAGGCCATGGAACATGATGGTACATAGAAAATACATGTACAAGGGAACTGACTAGTGTTGATAGGATATTCTATAATTAAGAAAAGAGTCGTAATAAAAATTAAAATTTTTGCTATGTAAAGTGAATTCAAGTATGTTAAAATTTATTTGGGCTTAAATATAAGTAATGTGTCAAAAGATTTTGGAAACCCTTGCAGTAAGGGGGAGAACTTAGTCACGTTTTAGCCTAAAAGATTAGCTAATTGTAGTCTAGATGGTTCGGGAAACTAAGTCCGTAGGGTTACCATTCATGCCTAATCCCCTAAAACCATCTGGTTTGGGAGTGCTTGACCGAAATCTCTAAGGTCTACACAACACGGATCTATCTAGACGCGAGACCGTCAACAAGTGCGGAATCCTCGTTAACGGGTTGACGGAAACAACTCTCACACGGAACACGGAGACTATCAACGAGCTGTACGAACTAACAAGAACGCACCTACTAGAAGATTCTCTCCGAAAGAACACACAATTAGCTGATAAACTCGAGATCACCTATTTGCTTAATCCCTCACGAATTCTGCAAAAAGTCTCTTAATGATTCGAGTCTATCCCTAATTATAGAGGCTAATTCGAGTTTGCCATGGGCCAAACTCGAATCAGGCCCAAGGCCCATCCGAGTTTGTCCCCTCTGAGACTCTCGAATCTGCCTACTGGAACACATTCGAATCTGCTATAGATTCGAATCTGATTAACTTGTGAATTCGAATTTAACCTAAATTCGACTTTCACATATTAAACCTGTATTTGAAACTTATGTTTTTAACTTATGTTTGATTTTATCTTTGATCTTCATGTTTGAACTTCTTGTAATACGTTACATTAAGTTCAAACATACAATCAATAATAATTATCAAACATATATAAACATATATATCAAACACTTGCTAATACCACAATGTTGGATCACTTAGACTGCTATCGTCACACAGGGTGTACCAACAGACTCCCCCTTGACGATAGCTTCTAACAATTCACACATTTGATTAAGTACTTTGTTTATTATTTATTAAAACTGCTGCCAGCATACAAACCCTTTTCAATACATACTTTCACTACATTTTCATACTTTCTAGCCTCACTATCCATATGAGTGTCGCTTGAGATCTTATGAGCATGTAGCACTTGAAGGTCATCCTTAGAAAGGTTTACAAGGTGAAGGGGATCGTAGACTCTAAGAATCACTTTTTATTCAAAATCTTCCATCACAGCTTCTCCCGTTTCACTTTCCACATGCCACCAGTTTAGGTTTTTCATGACGTCCTGTGGCATTGGCTTGAGTGGTACCTTTCTCAAACATCTCACTGGTCTGTATTGTATTTTCATCCATGGACGCCCAGTCAGAGGATCAATTCGAGAATGGTCCATTACTCGTTTACCTATTCTCGGATTGAGACTTTCGAACTTCCTCGACCTTCCTTCTTTTCTTATGATTTTGGCAATTTTTTCAGCGTAAGGGTCGTTGCCGATGTTGATTAGCTCCTTCCAAGCTAACGCCTTTATCTCATTCTTCGGCAAGGAGTTGAACACTTTCAGAGTTTTTCTGAGGTACTGGAGACCATCTTTTCTTTTGATAATGAATAGCTGCAATTCACGATCAAAGAACCAGCTCAATATACTTCCTGACAGCTCTCCAGCACCAGGCACACACATCTTCTTCTTCAACTCTAACTCCTTTTGCTCTGCCCTGAACCATAGTTTTCTTTTCCATTCATTGGTAAGCTCTCTGGCAGGCTCTTGTCTTGATGAATCAACATTTAAAGTAGCATTGACTACTTCTATGTTAATCACATTATTTCCGTCTATCATATAAGTATCTGTGATTGGGTTTTGCTGAACGATGATCTCATTTGCTTCATCATCTTCATCAGCACAAACTTCATCATCGGATTTCCAATCTGCTATATCTTCGGGTACAAATTCTCCTTTTTCTAATTCCTCCATATCATCCTCAAAATCAAAGCCAAGGTCCATAGGGTCATCGTCGAGATCCATTAGTGCTTCAATCATCTCATTTATCTCCGAGTGGCTTTGGATGAACTGGCCTCTCCTTCTACAGCTCCCGATTGACTTGGCTCCCCCTGAGTCTCAGCATCCTGAGCAGCAGAAAAATCTACTGGCTCATTCTTTCTTTGCGTGCTGTGATCATTGCCATTGTCATCTTCATTATTATCATCATCATCCCTGGACAACTCCACTTGATCACGGCAGCTGATCTCCCCCTGAGCCTTTATATTTTTCATTAATTGCTCAATCAGGGAGCGCATCGATCTTATTTCGGTCGATTGATCAGCTACAAAGGTTTTCAGCTCCAAGTTCACTTCCTGAACCTTATCCACCATCTTCTTCAGGTCGACATTCTCATTATCTAGATTTGCATTATGATTCTGAATTTCACCGATAGCCGTTGTCAGGCCAAAGATTTGAATCTGCTGGAAGTCAACTCTGCTCTTGAGTTGCAAAAACCTTTGATTCTCTGCGTAGGTGGATGAGGTGGATGGAATGGATTGTATTGGAGTCGGAATGATGGGTGATGGGATGTATGGTTCAACAGGTGGTGGTGATGGTGGAATGGTAGATTGAGTAGGTGGATGTTGAGATACTTCAGGGTGGGCAGCTGAAGCTGAGGTAGCCCCCTGCATAAAACGATGGCGTTTTACCCATTGCCGTTGCACCAGAGGTACTACTTCTTCTTCATCTTCATAATCTGAGTCCTCCGACTCCACTGTAGATCTTTTCCTTCTTCCATCTTCCTCAGTGACAACCAATCGAGATCCATATGTCCTAATTTGAAAGGACGGAGCTGTAGTTACATTCTCTAGAGCCTCAATCTCAATCTCTTCCATATCTTTAGATTCAGTAGCTGAAGATGACATGTCATTACCGGTTTGCTCAGGTTGATATTCATCGACTTCTCTAAGAATGTCATCTTCTCCTTCCGGAGGCTCTAGCAATTGATCAACAAGCTCAGCTGTTATCTCTTCATTAGCATTAGGCCCAGATGCCCAGATTTCCTCCAATGTTTGGGCTATTTGATCAGATTCCGGTGGTGCACTTGAAGGCTCTGCCTCTTGTGCCTCTTGAGGTTGACTAGTAGAAGGCCTACTTGTCTGAATTTGACTCGCAGATGGTCTTTGGCGTCTCCTCTGTTGCTGAGCGCGCGGTTGTTGCTGTTGTTGTTGTGGCTGTCGAAGCTGAACTTCTACTTCCCCTGCCTAATTGGCATCATCGGGTGCTACAAAGTTCCTGTCTATTACAGCTCCAAACAAAGGTCGCTCTATCGGGACTGCTAACCTTCCTCTATGAGCAGAGCAATCAGCAAAAATCCTCTTATCGATAACCGCTACACTTTGAATCTCATTAAGCTGCGGCAAATGTGACAAAAAGTGTCGGATGAGCATCATTACAAAACGAGGATATAGAGAAAATCTTTGCTGCTCCGGAGCCGTTATTTGATGAACGAACTTCGAGAAGAACATCTCTGAAAAAAGCTGAAATTCTGATTATAAACCAATGCATTTATCCCAGATTGGATCTTTGATACGATATAATCAAATCCCGCTTTCTTCGCTGCAAAGCATACCATGAACACGTGGGCCAGATATCGCCATTGCCCAATGAGCCCACTCTTCATATAAGATGTCTTCGTAACATCTAAACTATATCCTATCCTTACAAAGGCAGCCTGCCTAATACTTAACGGAAAATCTATAGGCCCAGACTCTTGCTCCTGAGTTCCCAGCTGCAGAACTTGACGTAACATATCTGCAGAAAATACCAATGGCGGTACAGCTATCCTTGTCCTTAGTACTATTGGGGTGACAGTACAATCAACTTGCAGATGTTCATAAAATTGGCGTATATAAGGAATAACGATTTGTATGTTATGAGACAGTGCGAATGAAATTCTGGATTCCACCAGGAAATCCACCATCTGGCGGAAACCCTGCGCATCAGGGATATTATGGTCAGGGGGAATGACCATATTATGCTTAGGAACGAACACTCTATCTGCCATGACTGCACAACACATCAAATAAAATATTAGAATTATTAAACATGAATAACCTTGTTTAAATTCAGATTTGTTTTATTTTGAACTTGTGTAAGGACAAAATCCAACACATATGAATTTCTATAAGATTAATTAAATTTAAATTGAATAATTCACATAAAATGACAAATTCGAACAAACAGATTCGAAGTAACCCTTTTTCGAGTTTGATCACATTCGAATTTAATGACCTTCTCGAGTTTACTGACAAACTCGAGACTGGTCATGAACAGATTCGAAATAGTCGGCCCACATCATCACCAAAATCCATGATTTTAACCATTTTGGACTCAGAAAATCACATTCATTAGCCCTACTAGGTTCTAATCAAAGATATTTGCATTTAATTTGACTCTTTACCGGTCAAAACTTTGTAATTTTGAAAAACAAGTTTTCTACCAATAAACCTTCAAAATTCGGTGATTTTTGCCTAAATGGTGTATAAGACTACTTAAGTCTCGTACAAACCAGTTGTTTATACCTAGATCTGTGAGTAGAATCGAACCCACACGGAAGAAACTCGACAAATAGAGGTTTTTCTTGAAATCGACAAACTCGAAGCAAATAGATTCGAAATCGCCGGAGACAAACTCGAGAGTATAGATTCGAAAACAGATGACTTAATGGCCATTACTGTTAACCTATTTATACCCCCTACCTTCGAGTCTATTGCCACTTTCGAATCTATTGACAGATTCGAGATCATCCAAATTCGAGTTTAATCTAAACTCGAATTATCCCCTGAAACTTTGAAAATTTTGAAAATTTTGAAATAAATTCAACTTTTTCAATTTTATTGTGTAACGTAATAAACTATGCCAAATCTTCTACCCTAAGCACTAGATTTTCACGAAATGTTTATTTTATTCAACTATGAATGCACCCTCAGTAATTTTTGACCTTTTTCCTAAGTAAAAAGAAAATTAAAATAATAATAAGTAAATGTAAAAATAAAATTTTAAAATTTTGAACAAAAAATTAACTTACACTTAAACTACACTTATTAAAATTTACAACCTATACTAAACACTTAACAAAATATTTTTGACGAGCATAGTCAAAGAAAGGTTCAATCAGATAACGGTGTCAGTTACTCACTTTCAGTATTTAATCTTTCACACTTAGGAATTTTTGATTCCTTTGATTGTTCGGCAAGACATACCCGGTTAGCCGATTGTTGGTATTTTATCCCTTTAAACATTCTACATTTCTGAATATCCCTTGGCATTTTTATTTATCATGAAATTATCTTACGTGACTCAGACATAGACATACTTTTATGATCAAGGCATACATACAATGATTCTAACTTGTTGGTACTTGCAAACTTTTTTTAAAAGACAAACACCGGACACAGGTCTGTATTTTCATACAGCAAAGTGTCTTAGTTTGACTTAAGGTTTATTTTTAAAGCTAGCAAGACAGCGGTGACAGGTCTGTACCGACGTACAACAAAGTGACTTATCTTGCTAACCCGAATCAAATCAGAGGCAACAGGTCTGTACTTACGTACAACAAAGTTACATGTTATTGACTCTCAAATCCTTATGATTTTTCAATGCTTTCCATTTTAAGATGTATTTGATGTTGCTATACATCCCCAGAGAGTTTTCATACCTCATTTAGACTCAAAGTTTGTATGTCTCGTACACAAAAATTAAGACCGAGTGGTCATACATCTAAGTTAGTGACACGTTTGACTTTCTCTTGAATATTTTATTAGCCTTGGGACTCCCTATATGTATTATGCCTACCAACACATCAAACTAAAACAGAGTATAACACTTAAAATTTTAGGTGCATTATGTGTGAAAGACTAAACACTTAGAGTTTGTAACGACTGTGCTAATTTTCGTCACTTTGAACCTATGTATCTAAGACTTAACTCCTTTTCTGATATTCTCTTTTTTTGAATTTTATTATGGTTTTCTCTCTTTTTTCTTTTGTTTTTCATAAGAAATAGCAATAAAAGAATATAACCTATTTAACTTACTAAAAATAGAAACTATCCTAATTTTAGCAAACTTACTATAAAAAGAAAGAAAGACTACAACTATAAAAGGCAATAAAACTTCTACTAAAGTCAATTTACTCTGGGTTGCGCATTCCATTTAGCTGAATCAAATATTCAAATCGTGGCTTATCAAAGGCTTTGGTAAATAAATCAACATTATTATCGTCCGTTGCCACTTTTACCAATTTGAATAAGTTTTATTCAGCACAATCACGAATAAAATGATGCCTAATGTCTATGTGCTTTGTTTTGTTGTGTTTAACTGGATTATTTGTTATAGCAATTGTAGATTGGTTATCTATCCTAATAGGAGTTTGAGTGTAAGCCAAACCGTAATCCCGCAATTGTTGTTGTATCCACAGAACCTGTGAGCAGCAACTAACAGCAGCAACATACTCGGCCTCGCACGTTGACACGACTACCGATGTCTGTTTCTTGCATTGCCAGGAAACCAGTCTTCCTCCTAGGAATTGACAACCTCCAGTTGTTGATTTGCGTGTCAAGCTGCATCCTCCGTAGTCAGAATCCGTGAACGCCTCCAATTCTAGATCTCCCTCCGCGTGATACCAAAGTCCCAGCTTCGGTTTCGACTTGAGGTATCGTAGAATCCGCTTCACAGCTTTCATGTGCATCTCCTTCGGATTAGCTTGAAACCTAGCACAAATACACGCACAAACATGATGTCAGGTCTTGAAGCAGTTAAATACTTAAGTGATCCAATCATGGCCCGATATAACGTCGGATCCACATCGGTATCACTTTGAGTACCCGGTCCGAGATTGTGATTCACTTGAATCGACGTGCTGAAATGGGCAGTCAGTTTCGTCCCTTCCATCCCGAATCGTTCCAATATGTCATAGACATACTTCGTCTGATGGATAAACATACCTTCCTTCTTTTGGTCAACTTGTAACCCCAAAAAGAAATTTAACTCTCTCATTGCACTCATCTCGAATTTCGACTTCATCACCTTCTCGAAATCCTTGAACATTTGTTCGTCTGATGATCCTAAATGATATCATCGACATACACTTGTACCAAGATGAAGTGTTCTCCCTTTCTCTTAACGAACAGCGTACTATCTATCCTACCCCTTTCAAACCCGTTCTCTAATAAATGGTTGGATAGAGTCTCGTACCACGCCCTAGGTGCTTGATGCAATCCATATAGAGCCTTATCTAAATGATATACTCTATATGGATATTTTGGATCTGTAAATCCCGGCGGCTGTTCTACATACACCAGCTCCTTCACTTTCCCATAGAGGAAACCACTCTTAACATCTAGTTGATATACCTTAAAGCCCTTGAAGGAAGCAAAAGCTAGAAACAACCTAATGGCTTCCAGCCTTGCTACTGGCGCAAACACCTCATTGTAATCGATTCCCTCCTCCTGGTTGAAACCCTTTACAACTAACTTAGCCTTGTTGCGAGTGACTATACCCCGATCGTCTCTTTTGCACTTAAAAACCCATTTGGTTCCTATGGCAATTTCCCCTCGAGGTAATGGAACTAACTCCCACACTTCTAGTTTCCTAAACTGAGAGAGTTCTTCCTGCATCGCTTCTACCCAGGAGTTTTCCTTTAGTGCCATTTGCACATTCTTCGGCTCTACTTGCGAGATAAAACAAGAATAGAGGCAGGTATGATAGGCCTCGGAGTCATTTATCATCGACAACAACAAAGTGTTGTTATTTAAACTACTCCTAGTCCTCACACCCTCGTTAGGATTTCCTATGATGCTTTCTATGGGATTGTTCTTGTTGATCCTAGATGTCTCTATCTCGTCAACTCTCAGATTATCTCCTAAGTTAGCTCCTATTTCACCTAATGGGGGAACATCCTCAGATTCCACATTTTCCTCCTCGTGGACATTTTCCTCAGAGTTGGAATTTGTTGTCTGAGTCTGATTCTCAGTTGAAGGTGCTTCTGGATCATTGACTTCTGGAGATCTATCTTCAGTCAAAGTAGGCTTGGATGTGGATTGAAATGTAGTCCTCGGAAAGGTATGACCTTCGTCATTCAGATTCAGCGTCGCCATATCCTCTTCGATCGTACCTGCATTTTCATCCAAAGGAATGTTAAATGACTCAAATAATTTACCATAGTCAAATATCCATTCTGGACCTGTTTGGGGTTCATGTGTATAACTTGTGACTTCAATGTTATACACAATTTCCACTGTACCATTTGTTTTGTTAAAAACCCGTTTGTTTGGTGAGTTCGGCACATAACCTAGCAAATATCCTTCGTCAGCCTTTTCACAAAACTTAGGTTGATGTATTGTTCGCAATAGAGTGCATGGTACCCCAAACGGTTCGAAGCCAGTTAAATTAGGTGGCCGTTTATTCAAAATTTCATAACAGGTTTTGTTCAGAGATTTGACAGTTAGGACCCGGTTTAAAACATGACATGCGGTATTCACTGCCTCCCCCCAAAACATGGTAGGATGCTTTAAATCCGGAAGCATAGTCCTAGCTGCCTCAATCAATGTCCTGTTCTTTCGTTCGACCACCCCATTTTGTTGAGGCTCATACGGTGCACTAAATTGATGCACTATGCCCTTTGAGAGGCAATATACACCAATTACAGTGTTTTTAAACTCAGTTCCATTATCACTACGAAGCCTTTTAACCTGTGTTCCATAGGAATTCTCCACTTGGTCTAAGAACCCGATGAGCTTGGAAGCCGTCTCGTCCTTTGTACCTAGAAAGAAAACCCAAGAAAATCGTGAGTAATCGTCAGTGATAACTAAACGTAACAAACTACCTCCTATACTCCTTTTGTTGATTTGTCCGAAAAGATCCATATGCAACAAATCGAATGTAGAGGTTATGGAATTCTGAGTCTTGGACTTGTGTGCCTTCTTATGTTGTTTGCCCTTCTTGCATGGTAGACACTTGTCCTCGAACTGAAAACTCTTCATAGGCACACCTTGCACCAACCCATTCTTCATTATGTAGTTCATTTTTCTTAGGTGCAAGTGAGCCATGCGTCTGTGCCACAACACTGATTCAGTCTCCGAAGCTTTTGACATTAAGCAGATCGGACCCATCGAAGTTTTCGGCTTGTTCATATCGAGCATGTACAAGTCATTCTTCCTTGGAGCCCGCATCAATATCCATATTTCAGGTATCTTGAATCACGGTTTTAGCACTAACGCTTCAGTGTCAGTAAACAGCACTGAATTCTTCCTATCACAGATTTGAGATACACTAATGAGATTATGAACTAGTTTATCAACGTGATAAACTTGATCCAAGGTAACGTCCCATTAGTGACTTCTCCAGTACCAGTGATGGTTCCACCCTTGTTTCCTGCGAATGATACAAATCCCCGATTCCCACCCTTGAAGTCTGTAAGGAGACTTCTTTCCCCTGTCATGTGCCTGGAGCATCCACTGTCGACGAACCATTTGTTGTTTGGACCTGTAGTTATCTCCTGCACATAAAGGAAAATAGGTTAGTTATCACGGGGAACCCAAGCCATAACTGACTTGGTTATACCATTGTCGTCCACATATTTAAACTCTTTCAAATACCCATCTCGCCTTTCAGGTGACTTGGGTCATTGAACAGGAGTTTGTTGTGGTGCCGAGTGATGTAAATTCACTCTTTGCCGTTGAGTAGGCATATGTTGTGGAGCTCTTGAATAATTACGATTATATTGCATTTCAGATTGAGATCCCTGAGCTCTAACCGGTGTGTAATGTCTAACAGGAGTATGTGACCTAACTGGAGTGTATGCCCTGCTAGGTGTTGTGCTCCTATAGACTTTTTGAGGTCCTGACCTAGATTGATTAGGGACTCTATTCGGTGAATTAGTCCTAACCACTTCATTCGGTCTACCTCTTACCGATATTTGTTTCAAAACTTGTTTTGGTGTAGCCTGCACAATTTTCTCGGTACTATGAGAATTACTAGTGCTCGCCACACTTGTTGAAGGTTTAGGTTGTTCTGGCTTCCCTGTCATAGGTGTAGTGTCAACTTTCCTATGCGGACAGTTAGAAGCGACATGTCCCCTCTCGTGACATCTAAAGCATGACATCTTGTCAATTGGCTTCTTGTGTGAGCCCTTTGACTTAAGAGTGTCACTAGTGTCTGGTTCTTTTTGAACATCTATTGTGACTGGTTCATCATCCTGATCATTAAAATCAATTTTTTGTTTTCCTGCAGGTGTTTCACTAGAGGAAGACACAAATTTGACTTTCTTAATCTTGACGTTTGTATCAGTCACCTTAGGTGTATTTTCTTTTACGGGCTCAGACACAGGTGCAGGTATGTCCTCTAAATCTACTGATGTCTCAGTTTTCTCCTGAGGTTGAGGCACGTAGTTTGCATTAAAAGGAGGAGGAATCTCATGAAATCCTAGACCTACAGGCTTTTTAGATTGGCGTTGAGCCTCTAAAACTTTCCCTAGGTTCAGACTTGAGTTCCTAAACTTTTCTTGCTTACTATTGGCCTCTGCTACCATCACCTTAGTTTCAGCTAGCTCTATGTCTTTGTTCTTAAGATCTTTGGTCAAGGCCTCTACATGCTCATACATCAACTCTAATCTAACACACTACTCACTCAGCTTGTCTTTCAGAACTATTACATCTTGAGCATCAGCCTTAAGTTTATCCCTAAGATCTTGCTTAATGTCATTCAGGCTAGCATTATCAGATTTTAAAGACTCATTTTGAGCAGATATGTTTTTATGTGATTCTAATACTAGATTCAACCTGTCGTTAGAACTAACACATAACATGCATAATTCATGAAAAAGAGAGTAAGTCAGACTAACCTTTGTGTGGTCGGATTCCACGTTGGCCATTTGAGCGGCAAACTCCAGAAGCGTCTGATCATTCGTCTTCTCCACCCACATCGGACTGCTGTCCCTTGTGGTCTGCTCTTCCCCTTCACATCTATTCTCAGTGACTTCAGCCATGAAGGCTCTAGCATTAGATTCCGGATGTGAGCTCCAGTCGTAAGTACCATCCATCTGTCTGTCTGATGTTACGTTTGATAACAGACCTGCTATGTTGGCTTGACTGGATGATGAACTTGGAAGGTATCCCTGTTGAGATTGGTTCTGAAACTGCCCTTGATGCTGATTCTGCCCTTGGTAATGATCTACCTTTGGTCTCTGACACTTTCTTGCGAAGTGTCCCAAACCTTGACAGTTATAGCATTTAACCTTTGACTTATCGAAGCCAATCCCCTTATTATTTATATTCAGATTCCTCCCAGTCCGTTTGATGAATCGCTTGTAAGGTTTACACAACACGGATCTATCTAGACGCGAGACCGTCAACGAGTGCGAATCCTCGTTAACGGGTTGACGGAAACAACTCTCACACGAAACACGGAGACTATCAACGAGCTGTACGATCTAACAAGAACGCACCTAGTAGAAGATTCTCTCCGAAAGAACACACAATTAGCTGATAAACTCGAGATCGCCTATTTGCTTAATCCCTCACGAATTCTGCAAAAAGTCTCTTAGTGATTCGAGTCTATCCCTAATTATAGAGGCTAATTCGAGTCTGCCATGGGCCAAACTCGAATCAGGCCCAAGTCCCACTCGAGTTTGTCCCCTCTGACACTCTCGAATCTGCCTACTAGAACACATTCGAATCTGCTATAGATTCGAATCTGATTAACTTGTGAATTCGAATTTAACCTAAATTCGACTTTCACATATTAAACCTGTATTTGAAACTTATGTTTTTGACTTATGTTTGATTTTATCTTTCATCTTTATGTTTGAACTTCTTGTAATACGTTACATTAAGTTCAAACATACAATCAATAATAATTATCAAACATATATAAACATATATATCAAACACTTGCTAATACCACAATGTTGGATCACTTAGACTGCTATCGTCACACAGGGTGTACCAACAAAATCTTGCTACATGGACCATCTAGATAAATTACGATTGGAAATAAAATTGATAGAAGCATGGTGTTAAAAGGATAAAGTTGTCAGAAACATTCATAGAGGGAAAAGATGGTCAAAAGACCCACGTGTGTTAAGTTTCGTAAACTTGAGCTAAAAGGGTAATTCCAAGAGTGAGATACATTATATAAATTCTAAGGGAAATACATTTTAACTGAAAACATCTTCGATTTACATGTTAAAGTTTTAATGCATTAGTGCGAAGGCTAGCTTAACATAGAATTCCTAGAGTCGCTGCTAATTCACGCTCGGTACATAGTTAGTTCTGATTCATAAGGCTTGTTCAGGGACGACCAAGAGTTAAGTTGGGGAGGTTTGATAAGGCTATAATTTTATGTGTTTCAAAGTCATTTTATGTTCATTTTAAGCACCGATACTTAGTAATTTCCATATTATTACTCCAAATTTATGTTTCGGGGTCAAGACGTCAAATGGAAGCAGCTCGAGAAAATTTAGCGCGAACCGAGCCTTAGGGGGCGCAGGCCTGCGCCACCCTGCGCTGCAAAACAGAAAGTTTGAGAGATCCAGGGCATTTCCAGCGTAGCCCAGCGTACCCCTAGCCGTACCCCAAGCGCAGGGGGGGGGGGAGGGGCGCAGGCCTTCGCCTGGCTTGCGCTGGGTTAGTGCATCAATGCGTTTTCAGCCCTGGAAACCCAAAATCCGACTCCTTTATAAATAGAGGTCGATTGCAGCCATTTGAGGAGGGTCCCGAATGTGTCAAAATAGATGGCGAAGCCCGGCCGGAGTGGGTTCACAATACAAGTACGAATATGGTGGTTCGCAATCTCACAAGATGTCTCGGATCAACATCATTGAAGAGCATACGATGAGCGGCACCATAGCCGTTTGTGGAGAATCTACGACTAAGTTTAATTTACTTGAATTTCTATATGTTTTGATGTATTCGTATTGATTAAAATATTCTATGTGTATTGAAATGATAAGCATTCGGTTATGATTACGATTATATGTTTTGATTGGTAAAAGTAAATAGTTCATGGTGGTATTATTCTTTGTGCCGAGTCCATTAGCTTAGGGATTAAGACAAATAATGAATATTGCATACGCTATGCCGAGAGTTATTGGTTAAAACATGTATGTGTAGTTTAACCGCGCAATTAATTATGTCTATGTGATTGCTGCATGAAATTCGAGTGGGTAATACTTATGCCTTGGTGATCCGTGAATGGTTATCTTTCACTTGATTGTTAATTTACTACGTTAGTTATTTTCCATTACTTTTAGTATTAATTTAGTCGTAAATCATTAATCCAAACAAATCATCCAATTCAAGCAATTCACAATTTAAAGTGCTTTCTGACAGGCCGTCGTTGTGACCCGCACAAATAATCCTTATATTATATCTACTATTTAGCTAGAGAAGTAAGGGTCGAATCCACAGGGAGTGCATATGTAATTAGGGTTAGGTTATTAGCCTTATAAGTTTATTGAAAGCACTTAAATTGTGAATTTGTGGATTTGAATGATTTGTTTAGATTAATGATTTGCTATCGCTTTGTAACTTAAATTAATGGAAAAATAACTAACGTAGTAAATAAACAATCAAGAGACGAATAACCATTCACGGGATCACCACGACATAAGTATTACTCAATATAATTTCATGCAACAATCACATAGACATAATCAATTGCGCGACTAAATTACTCAAACATGTTTTAACCAATAACTCTCGGCATAGCGTATGCAATATAAATAATTGTCTTAATCCCTAAGCTAATGGACTAGGCACAAATAATATTACCACGATAAAATATTTTGCTTTTACCAATCAAAACATACAATCATAATCATAGCCGAATGCTCATCATTTGCATACACATAATTGGTAATTGATATATTTTTAATGGTTTACTTTGACGGGTCGATCCGGGCGGAAGACATTTCTGCAAAGATGCAATATTATCGTGGGTATTCACATTTAATGGTTTTCTACTAACATTTAAATAATTGTCCAAATTTGTACTAAAATGAACATTATATTAACTTGCTGTCATAACCATTTAATAATGGAGAACTACAACAGGTTAGTTTGTGTCATATATGAAACCATACTTGTGTGATGCTAAGAGATTCAAGCTGTTTTTGTGATATTAAAATAACAAATATGGTTTCATATATAACTCCAGTATAACCAGTATAACCAGTTGTATAAAGTGGGTGTACAATGCATTTTAACATATGGTATGTTATTACTTGCAAATAAACAAATGAGTGTAATTATAATGGTTCAATTGGATGTAGATTGTTTGTTCTAGAGGTGGCATGAAAAAAATGTTTTATCATCACATGGTTTAACAAGGTTTAAGTTCTATATCCAGGTTAAGTGTGAACAAGCATATCGGCGAAAGACAATGGTTTCATATATGACACAAACTAATCAGGTTAGTTCTCCAAACATTACATTGGTGGTGGAAACATGATACAAAATTTGTCCAAATTAACTAAATAAGACACAAACTAACCTGTCTCACTCCAACGACCACGTACTCGTTGACGGTCTCGCGTCTAGATAGATCCGTAGAGTCAAGACCTTACAAGTGGTATCAAAGCCAGTTCTATGACCATTTGCAAGTCGATTGCACTGTCACTCCGACAGTTCTTAGGACACGGATTGCTGGTAATCCGTAGGTGTTTTCTGCTGATATTCTACGTCAAGTGCTTCAATTGGGCACTCAGTAGCAGGAAGATGGGCCTATTGATTTCCAATTATCAATCAGGCAGACAACATTTGTACGAATGGGGTATAGTTTAGATGTTACTAAGTCTTCCTATATGAAAAGTGGATTAATTGGACAATGGCGATATCTCGCGCATGTGTTCATGGTTATAATCGGAAGTTCAGTTTTTCAGAGATGTTCTTCTCGGAGTTCGTTCATCAGATAACGGCTCCGTAGCAGCAAAGATTTTTTGCTTTACCCTCGTTTTGTGATGATGCTAATCCGGCACTTCTTGCCAAATTTGCCGCATCTTAACGAAATTCAGAGCGTCGCAGTCATTGATAAGAGAATATTTGCCGATTGCTCTTCTCATCGAGGAAGGTTAGCTGTCCCTATAGAAACACCTTTGTTCGGTGCTATAATCGACCCGAATTTTGAAGCCCCTCAAGATGCCAACTGGGCAGGGGCGGTGGTGTCAAGATCTAAAATATGAATTACCAAGACTAACTGATTTGAATTTATCAGAGTATAAATCAATAATCTTGCTTTGAATCAAAGTTTAATCAAGAAGTTTGCAGAATAACACTTCATTATTTTGACAAAAACTTTCAGAATCAATAATAAATAAACACACAGGAATTAATCAAGACTGTTTGTATTGCTGAATTCATCAATTACAATCACCTCTAATCTGTTTGATTAGACGAAGAACACAAACTGTTCTTAGGGTTTTACAACCTTAGAGGCTTATGAAAACTTAATCAATAAAGCAATTACAGACTCAAAATATGCAGAAACTCGTCTCATTAATAGGGCGACCTATTCTCTGTATTTATATTGCTTCTTGATATGTTTCCTTGACGAACTATGACTTCTTTGATAGTAGATATGCTGGAATCTTCATGTAGATATCGTTTCCTGAAAATCAGCACTTTCTGTTTCTGAAACTGTTGAGCAGCTTGAATCTCTTGACAGTATGAACTGAGCAGCTTGAGTAGTTTTGCTCTGGCAGCTTGAACTTTTACACTGGCAGCTCGAGTTTCTTCAACTAGCAGCATGAACTTTGGATTTACAAGTAAAATCTACTAACAGTCTGAGAAGTCTAAACTAACAGCTTGAATGTACTTAAACTATTTCCCAACAATCTCCCCCTAACTTAAATTCTTTACACAAGACTTTAAGTTCTATACAAGAATTGGAAATGAATAAGTAAACTGTTATTTACAAACCAAGGCTTACAAAAACTCACAACTGTGCAAGTTTATGATCTATAGCCTTCAAAAATTCTTTCTTCATCTCTTCTTTATCACAAGATATTCTAGCTGATTTAATTTGCAGCAGCATATCTTTTGAAAAATTGTAAAAATCAAGATTGAAGAAGATACCAGATCCATCTGTGAATTTGATTCTGAATGTCTTTGACTTGACAAACAGATCAATCTGCTTGATCTTTTTCCCTTTCTTTTCAGCATCTTCTATCTCTTGTCTTGCAAACTCAGGGTCAACCACTGTACTTAGATCTTTGATGAGTTGCTTGACTTGAGGAAGAGCAGACCTCACTTGTGTAACTGACCCTATATTGTACATCTTTATCAATTCATCTCTGGTCATCTTGTAACTATCTGCCAAAAAGTGTCATACTCCTCTTCAGGTCCAGACTCTCTTCTGATTACAAACTTCATTCTCAAGTCACAGTCATCCAGTGACTTAGCAAACCAGTAGTTGATTTGAGGCTTTGTAAAATCATGCTGATCAATCAGCTTCTCTATCTCCATAGCCTTTTGTAGTTGTTGCTCAAAGAGCACCCTTTTAGCCGATGAAGGAATAGAGACAACTGCTTGATCAGAGGGAGCAGGTGCACTGGCACCAGCTTCAGCTTGGACTGATTGGGTTGATGGTTGGACTTCTTGGGATGGTTGAGCTTCTGGAGAGACTTGTGTTCTCTGTCTTTTGTCCATCTCCTTATCATGAATCTCCTGCAGCCTTTCAGTAGACATGGACTGAGCCATTTTCTTTGGAATACCTGCTGCAAAGGCAAAATTGATAAGAAATCTTCTATGCTCAGCCTTGGAGTGCCCTGTTGGCATCTTTCTTTTCCTTGCTCCTTGCTTGACTACAAACCCCTTTAAGTAATCACCTAAAGTCTCATCATCATCCATTGGGGTTTGGGCTTGCTGCTCTAATTCTTTGTCTTGTTCTTCTGCTAATTTTCTGGCAACTTCAGCATCAAAGGCAATTTGGGCTTCTTTTGAAGAGAATTTATGCTTTGGAGACTCAATGAGAATGCCCTTGCCCTTGTCTTTTGTAGCAGATGTTGTAGCTTGGACTGTGCTTGATGGAGCTTGAATACCTTCCCTGATTACAACTCCAGTAGCTTTTGAAGGAGCAGCTTGAGTTTCTAGGCTAACAGCATGAGAAGCTGTTGGGACTGCTAGCCTAGAAACTGGAACTGTTGGTGCTGCTTGGACTGTTGTTGTTGGAGCTGCTTGGACTGATTTGGGAACCTCCTGATTCTCCCCCTTTTTGGAAGCATTGGTTTGGTCAGAAGGACCCACAACCTTTGCCCCTTGGGTTTGAATCATCTGCTCTAATTTCACAATTTTATTTCCACAGAGAGTGAAGCCTCTGTGTAGAAAATCCATACGCTTATTTTGAGCATCCTCTGCCTGCCTGAGAGCAAAAATTTGAGCTCCCTGTGCAGCAATGATGGACATTTTATGGTCCAACATAGCTACAACAGGTTTGAGCCTGTGATCCGTTAAGAGCATTTGTTGCAGACTAGCCTTAAGATCAGAGAACACCTGAGGTGTTTGTGATCTATCGCTGACATTAAGACCAGAGGTAGAAACTTCTGGGCCCCTCTTTTCTTGGTTCTGGGGACTTCCAGCTTGTGTTTGCACACTTGCTGTTGCCATGGGCGTGGTCTTAGCTATGTTGGCACTGTCCTGTGCCTCTTGTGCAGAGACATCAGTAGTGCCAGCCACAGAACCCATATGAACCATCTCTGAAGAGATGTTCACCTCCTGAAAGAGGATGGGAGTTTCCTCAATGGGTTCCCTTTGGATATTCTGTGCAGGAGTATCCTCCTGCACAGGGATATATGGCTCTTGCTGATGGGAGGAGGAGGAAGGAGCTCCTGGTCCCCTTTTTCTTTTGTATATGTTTCTGAGTGGGCGTGTTGGCTGTACAAAAGGATCAGAGGGAGTTTGTGTATCATGAAGAGTGGGTTGGGGTCTTGGGGGTGTAGCAGTAATGTTAGGCTGAGCCTGCTCAAGACCCTCTCCTCTGTGTCGTGGAATGATGTTCATCATTGCACAAGGCAATGGAACATCTATACTTACAAAATTGGCACTTGGCTTTAATAGCCTTTTGATTGAAGACAGTGAGTGCCTATGGGAAACATGTATCCGTCTATGTAAATGTGAAGATGTGCAGGTGTGTGCAATAATTTCTGCCAAAAATCTAGGATACATCAAAAATTTCCCATTCTTTCGGGAATGATGCCTTAACATCCCCTGAAAAATGATGTTAGAAAAATTGAACTGTTGGCCAGTAGAAAAGCACACTAAGGCAGTGGCAATATTTGAAGAAAACTCAGACCAACCAGTTCTTTTGGGGCTTAAACATTGCTGAATAATGTGCACAAGGTATTTCCATTTAGGAGAAAAATGTGCCTTAAGAAAAGTAAAAGAATCAGCAGGGCCCCTATAACCAATATTTTGAAGACCAAAATGTAAAGCTTCAAGGGTTAGGTCGGTTATACCTGTGGCATCTTGAAGATGCAAGTGATGTCGGATGGATTCCTCAGTGATATGGATATCAGTTCCATCAATCTTGGAAAGGAGGGTAGGCACTCCATTGTTGGTTTGAATAGATGCATGGTTCCAAAACTGTTCTATATGGGAGATGTATATAGTAGGGTTTATGGATAGTGCATGATGAATATGGGAGTGCCTTGTATGGAACGGTTGGAGTTCAGCATGTTTCAGAGTGTATGGGAGGCAGTTGTGTTCTTTTACGAACTCCATGGATGAACAAACGATGGTTTTAGGGTTTGAAAGAAGAATGTGTGATTCGTTCAGAGAGAAAGCAGAAGGCCGTGGAAGAAGAATATGTAACTGGTAGTTACAACTGAACGAAACCGGGACCTTTAAAGGTTTCGAAAAGTTGGGTCCCGCGCACACATTTTGAAAATTACCCAAATACCCTGCACACTTTGACAGATCAAGTGAAAAGAACTAGCAGTCCGAGAAAATGAACTAGCAGCATGAGAAAATACTCATGCTGTTAGTGTAAAATTGTGCAACTTTTCAATGGAACAGTGTCTCCCCCTTAAATTAGCATACTGAGTAGATAATAATGAAAACCAATTAATCCATGTTTACCATACCAATATTTGATACTAGGAAAGTGAACCTTCCTATATCAAAAGGTTTTGTAAATAGATCAGCTAGCTGATCATCTGTATGTATTTTGGTAACTTGGATTAACTTCTTTTCATTACAATCTCTGATGAAGTGAAACCTGATTTCTATATGCTTGGTTTTTGGGAATTTCACTGGGTATTGCACAATGCTAATTGCACTTGAGTTGTCAATATAAATAGGAGTGGATAAGAAATTCATACCATAGTCTCTTAGCTGATTTTGAATCCACAATACCTGGGAGCAGCAGCTTGCAGCTGCTACGTATTCTGCTTCAGTGGATGATGTGGAGACAGTTGTTTGCTTTTTGCATTGCCAAGAGACCAGTCTTGCTCCTAAGTATTGACATCCACCAGTTGTGGATTTCCTGTCAATGTTGCAACCACCATAGTCACTGTCAGAATAAGCAGTTAGTTCAAAAGGAGATTCTTTAGGATACCATAGGCCTAAATGTGGTTGGCCTTTAAGATATCTAAAGATTCTTTTAACAGCAACCAAGTGAGAATCCTTTGGAGAGCATTGAAATCTAGCACACACACAGACAGCAAACATAATATCAGGTCTTGAAGATGTTAGATACATGAGGGATCCTATAAGGGATCTGTATAGATGAATGTCCACATCTATGCCATCTTTGTTTGTATGGAGCTGTTTATGAGGATCCATTGGAGTGCTTGCAACCTTTGTGTCTTGATAGCCAAACTTTTCCAGTATGTCTTTGACATACTTTGATTGACTTAAGAATAGACCAGTAGGCTTCTGTTTAACCTGCAGCCCTAGAAAGAATGTGAGTTCCCCCACTGAACTCATTTGAAACTTTTTGTGCATTAGGGCCTCAAATTCTTTGCACAAACTATCATTAGTTGAGCCAAAGATGATGTCATCAACATAGATTTGGACAAGTAGAATCTCAGCTTTGATGAATTTAGTGAAGAGTGTTTTGTCCAGAGTGCCTCTCTTGAATCCATTCTGTAGAAGATATGATGACAGTGTGTCATACCATGCTCTGGGGGCTTGGTGAAGACCATAGAGAGCTTTATCTAGCTTGTACACCCTGTCTGGATACTTGTAGTCTTCAAAACCAGGAGGTTGACACACATACACTTCCTGTTCAATTGTCCCATACAGGAAAGCAGACTTAACATCCATTTGATACACTTTAAATCCTTTGAAACTTGCATATGCTAGAAATAGTCTGATGGCTTCAATTCTTGCTACTGGAGCAAAGACATCATCATAATCTATTCCTTCTTCTTGAGTGTACCCTTGTGCTACTAGTCTTGCTTTGTTCTTGATGACTATCCCTCTCTCATCCTTCTTGTTTCTGAACACCCATCTTGTACCTATTGCTCTCTTACCTTTAGGAAGATCCACCAGAGTCCATACATTCTGAATTTTGAACTGTAAAATTTCTTCTTGCATGGCTTCAATCCAGGATGAATCTTTTAGTGCTTCTGATGCCTTTTTGGGTTCTAGTTGAGACATAAAACAGGCATGTTCAAAAGCAGCTAGACTGAATTCAGAAACTCCTTGTTCAGCAGCAGCAGTCTCATTTTGAACCATATTCCTTGTTTGAACAGGAGTGCTTGGATCACCCAGTATTTGATTGAGAGGGTGATACTTGTGAACTCTTAGTGTGGGCTCTCTCTCTGTTTGAAAAGAAGTTCCAAGGTTT
Source organism: Centrapalus pauciflorus (assembly GCA_020465985.1). Lineage (NCBI taxonomy): Eukaryota > Viridiplantae > Streptophyta > Magnoliopsida > Asterales > Asteraceae > Centrapalus > Centrapalus pauciflorus. Next base: position 261,129 of record JAANYP010001973.1, on the reverse strand, counting down.
GTATCATCTCCATCAGAACCAGTGAATGGTTTAGTTTCGGGAGCAGCTTGAGTTTCTAGGCTAACAGCATGAGAAGCTGTTGGGACTGCTAGCCTAGAAACTGGAACTGCTTCCTTTTGTGATGGAGCTGTGCTGTCAGGACTTGGGAATGGCACTTCAGTGTCTGGATTTGCATTAAGTGGAGCATTCAGGACCCCTGGAGGATCACATGACAGAAGTGGTAGAGTGGTGAAATCATCCCAACTTGTTGAATCTGCAGCAGTCTGAAACTTTGTGCCAACAGCATGAGAAATTGTATTGGCAGCATGAGAGTTTGTGTTAGCAGCTTCAACCCTGTATGCATCAGCTTCTGCAGTATACTCAACAAAGCTCAGAGAATTTGTTAGTGAATCTAAATCAAACAACCAATCAGGACCAGTGCCTTTGATATTAGCAGTATTTTCATTAAATTCAACATTGGCACTTTCTTCAATTGTTTTAGACACACTGTTGTATACTCTATAGGCTTTGCTTTGAATTGAGTATCCTACAAAGAATCCTTCTTCAGCCTTACTCTCAAACTTCCCTAAGTGAGTCTTAGTGTGAAGAATAGTACATGGGCATCCAAAAGGCTTGAAGAAAGCTATTAGGGGACTTCTGTTATGGAATAACTCATAGGGAGTTTTTCCTTGAGATTGGACAACTTGAACCCTATTTAGAACATAACAGGCTGTATTAACAGCTTCTGCCCAGAAAGTCATTGGCAGATTTGAATCAGCTAGCATTGTTCTAGCAGCCTCAATTAATGTTCTATTCTTTCTTTTCAGCTACACCATTTTGCTGTGGTGTTCTAGGTGCACTATATTGTCTAGCAATGCCTTTGGACTCACAGAAACTGTTTAGAATTTGATTTTTAAATTCAGTTCCATTGTCTGATCTTATCACCTTAACTTTGGAATTGGATTGGTTTTCTATCTTAAGGACAAAAGACTTAACTAGCTCAGCAGTTTCATCTTTGGACCTAAGAAAGTAAACCCAAGTAAATCTGGTGAAATCATCAACAATGACTAAACAGTATGCCCTTTTATTCAAACTCAAAACAGATGTTGGACCAAATAGATCCATATGTAACAACTGAAGAACAGATGAGATTGAAGTTACTTCTTTGGCCTTATGAGAAGTTTTGTGTTGCTTACCTTTAAGACATGCTACACAATGATCATCACAAATGAACTCCTTTTGTGGTAATCCTCTTACCAGATTCTTTTTAACTAAATCATTCATGGACTTGAAGTTCATGTGACACATCCTTCTATGCCAAAGAGCAGACTCATTTGATGATGCTTTGGATATTAAACAGCTTAAAGTATTTGATTTAGTCAAGAGATCTGTGTCCAGGCAGTAAACATTGTCCTTTCTTGGTGTTCTTAGTAAAACAAGTTTTTCAGGAACTTTGAAATCCTTTGAAAGAACAATGCACTCAGAATCTGTGAACAGAACAATGTTTTGTTTGTCACAGATTTGAGAGACACTCAATAAATTGTACTTAAGCTGTTCAACATACAGAACATCATGGAATGTCATGTTGCCTGCATTAACAGTACCTTTACCTGTAACCTTACCTCCCTTTGAGTTGCCTCCAAATGCAACAAAACCTCCATCAACACCTTTGAAATTTGACAAGCATTCAGAATTGCCTGTCATGTGCCTAGAGCATCCACTGTCCAGATGCCATCTTGTTCTATGAGGAGACCTGTGGTTGCCCTGCACAAATAACAGCTTAGTTAGTAGTGGAGTAAACCCAAACCAAATTGGTTTTGGGTTGGCCTTGTACATTGACATAACTAAAAACTGTTTTTGACTTCTTATATTTGGTGAGATCTACTGATGGAGTCTTTGGAGAGTATTTAGTGATAATATGAGGTATCCAACTATTTTGATCATCTTTTCTTCTGACAGTCTCAGATGATTCACTAGCAGCTCCAGTTTGATGCCCAGCAGCTTGAGCTGTGTTTGTAGTGCTAACAGTTTCAGTTTTTGCACTAACAGCATCAGATTTTGACTTAGCAGTCTGATCTTTTGCATTAGCAGTTTGAGCAACAGATTTGTCCTTGACACACCACATTTGTTTAAAACTTGATTTAGGCTTTGCCAAAACTTGTTTTTTGATGTGTGGACTGTTTTTTATTACTTTTGAGAATCTGTGATCAACTGTTTTCTTTGGAGCTGCTGTGGAAGGTTTCACTTTTGAGTGCTTTGCCTGATTAGGATTTGATTTTGTGTGATGCACAGTCTGTTTTGCAACAGCTGGTTTGTAAAAACAATCCTTGGCTAAGTGATTCTTCCTTCCACAGTGAAAGCATCTTTTGACAGTTTGAATTGGAACACCAAACTTTTCTGTCAATTTCTGGTTCTTGTTTCTCTGGTTTCCTCTTACCTGCTGTTGTTTAGGAAACTTTTGAACACCATGCTTTTGGCATGTGCAGATAGAAACAGTTTTACCTCTTTTAGTTCCTTTTGATGAAGATGCAGTGTTACAGTTAGAATGTACAGACACTTGTGGAGTAGCATTGCAAACACTCATCTTCTCTTTTCCTTTCTTACTGGGAGCTTGGACTTCTATGGGTGCACTCTTTGTGTCACAGTCTCTATTTTGACTCTTATCTTCTTTTAATTCAAGACTGTTATCAAGGATAGGATCTACAATAGTCATAGACTCATCTAGTGGTTCTTTGACAAGTCTGTCAGCAACCTCACTCATTGGATGAATGTACTTGTTATTGTATGGAGGTGGAGTAGCTCTATATCCTATTCCTTCTTTGGGATTGACCTGAGATTTCACTCTATCTTTGAATTGAACTTCCATTAGGTGTTATAGCTTTTGTTTTGCTAACTTGAAGTTTCCTAGATCTATGTTAACAGATTGTAGCTTCTTATTAGCCTCAAACACCTTTTGTTCAGTCTCTTCTACCTTTTTATTTAGAGATTCTATTTTCTTATTTAGCTCCTTTTTCTCCCACTCATGATAGGTTCTATCATACCCCATTCGAATCTCATTGTCCTTATAATCATTTATCCGTTTTTCCATATCTTCTATGGCCTGCATGTATTCATATCTCCTTTCTTCCATCTTAGCTAGAGTTTTGCACATGCTCTCATTATGATCTCTGTACTTTTTAACCATATTTTTGCATGATTGAGAGCAGAGTTTAGAATTTACCTCAGATTGTAGTTCAGTGGAGGAGACATTTGATGTTTCTGCCATAAGTGTTTGATTTTGAAATTCTTCCTCTGTCTGATCACTCCTGTCAAACACATTGTCTTCTTGAGAGACAAGTGCTGTGGATGATGATGCTTGGATAGGCTGTGGAGTCCTTGATGGCTGTTGACCTTGAGATCTACATTCTCTGGCAAAGTGACCAAGCTTATGGCATTTATAGCATTCCACTTTTGATTTATCAAAAGATGGTTTGCCTTCTGTCTTGGCTTGAAAGTTGGCCCTACAAGTTCTTTTCAGAAATCTTTTGGCTCTCATGGTCAGCATTGCATGTTGCCACTTTAAATCCATCTCTTCAAGATCATCTGGATGAATTTGTTCCAAGTCTTCAACATTTAGAGCAAATAATCCATCATTGGCAACAAAAGCCTCATAGTGAGTTTCAGCAGAATTGCCATCACCACCTAAACAAGGATCACAGTTATTAGATTTTTCAGAAGATAGAAGAGCAGTGTTGTGATTATTAGAAAAGGATTTCTTTTTAGCATCAATCTCAGTCTCAAACACTCTTAAACTGTTATACAGATCATCCAATTCTATCTCATCAAGAGTGTCTTTTGTTCTCCATTGTGCAGCATAGACTGTCCATTCTTCTCCAAGAGATCTGAGAAATTTTCTGTTGACTTCATCTTGATCCAGATTGACCTTTGCACTTTCCAGTTCACTTATCAGTTTGTTAAACCTGTCAAAGATTTGAGTAAGGTTTTCATTCTTGCCACCAGAAAAGTTTTCATACTGCTGTTTCAAGAGGTCCTTTTGATTTCTCTTGGTACTGGCATTACCACCAAACCTCTTCTCTAAGGCATTCCAAAGAGAGTGAGCAGTATAAAACTTTTTAAACTGATGTTGATAAGCATTAGGAATGGCTATTTGTAATAGTGTAAGTGGTTTCACTTCATTCATTCTAGCCTTCCTTTCAAGTTCAGTTTTTGGAGGAGTTTTGACTGGTTTTCCCTCATCATCAAGTTCTGGATCAACTACAGGAGGAAATTCAACAGCTTCCCATATGGCATAATCAATGAATTGAATATGCTGTTGAATCCTGAGTTTCCACATCTCAAACTCAGTGGGCTTGAGCATAGGCACTTTGAGTCCTTGCCCAGATCCACTGCTGCTATTTTCAAATTCCATTGTAAAAGATTAAAAATTTAAAAGAAAGTTTTTGACTTTGAAAAACAAAGAGTAACCTGGTTTGAACAACCTGGTTTGACAAACCTGGCTCTGATACCACTTGTCAGGATCTAAAATATGAATTACCAAGACTAACTGATTTGAATTTATCAGAGTATAAATCAATAATCTTGCTTTGAATCAAAGTTTAATCAAGAAGTTTGCGGAATAACACTTAATTATTTTGACAAAAACTTTCAGAATCAATAATAAATAAACACACAGGAATTAATCAAGACTGTTTGTATTGCTGAATTCATCAATTACAATCACCTCTAATCTGTTTGACTAGACGAAGAACACAAACTGTTCTTAGGGTTTTACAACCTTAGAGGCTTATGAAAACTTAATCAATAAAGCAATTACAGACTCAAAATATGCAGAAACTCCTCTATATAATAGGACGACCTATTCTCAGTATTTATATTGCTTCTTGATATGTTTCCTTGACGAACTATGACTTCTTTGATAGTAGATATGCTGGAATCTTCATGTAGATATCTTTTCCTAAAAATCAGCACTTTCTGTTTCTGAAACTGTTGAGCAGCTTGAATCTCTTGACAGCATGAACTGAGCAGCTTGAGTAGTTTTGCTCTGGCAGCTTGAACTTTTATACTGGCAGCTCGAGTTTCTTCAACTAGCAGCATGAACTTTGGATTTACAAGTAAAATCTACTAACAGTCTGAGAAGTCTAAACTAACAGCTTGAATGTACTTAAACTATTTCCCAACAGGTGGAAGTTCAGCAGCAACAGCCACAGCAACATCGTCAACAACAACAAAGACCTCAGCAGCGAAGAAGACGCCAAAGGCCTTCAGCGAGTCAAACTCAGGCAGATAGGCCTTCTACTAGTCAAGTTCAAGAGCCACAAGAGGCTGGACCTTCAAGTGCACCAGTAGTATCTGTTCCAACATCTGATCAGCTATGTCAAACACTGCACGAGATTTGGTAAGCGGGTCCAAATGCAAATGAAGAAATTACGACCGAGTTAGTTGGGCAATTGTTAGAGCCTCCGGAAGGAGACGTTGACATTTTGAGGTGCTTCACAAGATCATTGTGAATAACATCTTGCCTCATTATAGTGACCTGTCGAAGGTCAGACATAGAGATATCACGATTCTACACGCCCTCCTCAAGGGTAAGCCGAAACTGTCCTTCGCATGGACAGTCATGAATGATATATGGGCTATGTATGATACCCGCGAGAGGACGATCATCTCCCATGCTTGGTTGATCTCTAGATTTCTCGAGAGGACGGTTTCACTTTCACCCGATTCCCTGGTTTCCCCTGTTTCGGTGACATATATTAGAGTCGTCATGTTCCCTACCTTGATTTTTAGGGAAGTTGATGAACGGTTCGAGATATTCGACAAAGAGACAAATCAGTCGTATATCAAGGACTACACTAAGGACGAGAGGAGAGAGACCAAGAGAGAGAGAGAGAGGAGAAGGCCGCTAATGAGGCAGATGTTCGACACGAAGAGCCGAACACAGGGGCGTCTACCTCGCACAGTCGAGGTAATGACGATGTTGATTTTCGCCGCGTCATGAGGCGGTTAGATGACTTAGTAGTAGGTCAAGATGAGTTCCGGGAGGACGTGACCCAGAGATTAGATGAGATGAATGGGCGAATGACCCATATTTATGATAGGGCCGATCACTTGTCAGGTCGAGTAGATCATATTCAGGACGGGCAGAGAGCCCTGGCATACGAAAATGCCTATTACCAGTACCATAAGTGGGCATACTGGGAGGGAGTCCGACATCACGAGGATTTCGTAGTCGGTATGCCATATCAGTCATATAATGATTACATGATGCCCAACTACATGACCTACGACCCTCTCGTAGACACTTATCAGCGCTATCCGGCGCATGGCAAGCAGGAGCTCCCAGACCAGATCCCTACTCACTTGGTACCGCCTACAGCACAATTCAGCACAGGCTAAAACCCGTATAGAGACGTCTTCTAAAGCGTCTTCGGTCCTCCTCCGCCTCTTCCATTCGAATGATCGTGTACCATCTTTCCTTATTCCTTATTTTTCTGTCTTTTATTTTATTTTATTTCCGTTATGCATCTAATTTCTTTATCATCAGTTTTGTTTATTTCTAGTTTTTAGCCGAGTCCTATTTAGTTTATAATGTTTACGTAGTCTTTCTTATCTTCACCATTTGAGTCTTGTTTGCCCATCAGGCCATGGAACATGATGGTACATAGAAAATAGATGTACAAGGGAACTGACTAGTGTTGATAGGATATTCTATAATTAAGAAAAGAGTCGTAATAAAAATTAAAATTTTTGCTATGTAAAGTGAATTCAAGTATGTTAAAATTTATTTGGGCTTAAATATAAGTAATGTGTCAAAAGATTTTTGAAACCCTTGCAGTAAGGGGGGGGGAACTTAGTCACGTTTTAGCCTAAAAGATTAGCTAATTGTAGTCTAGATGGTTCGGGAAACTAATTCCGTAGGGTTACCATTCATGCATAATCCCCTAAAACCATCTGGTTTGGGAGTGATTGACCGAAATCTCGCTACATGGACCATCTAGATAAATTACGATTGGAAAGAAAATTGACAGAAGCATGGTGTTAAAAGGATAAAGTTTTCAAAAACATTCATAGAGGGAAAAGATGGTCAAAAGACCCACGTGTGTTAAGTTTCGTAAACTTGAGCTAAAAGGGTAATTCCAAGAGTGAGATACATTATATAAATTCTAAGGGAAATACATTTTAACTGAAAACATCTTGGATTTACATGTTAAAGTTTTAATGCATTAGTGCGAAAGCTAGCTTAACATAGAATTCCTAGAGTCGCTGCTAATTCACGCTCGGTACATAGTTAGTTCTGATTCATAAGGCTTGTTCGGGGACGACCAAGAGTTAAGTTGGGGAGGTTTGATAAGGCTATAATGTGTTTCAAAGTCATTTTATGTTCATTTTAAGCACCGATACTTAGTAATTTCCATATTATTACTCCAAATTTATGTTTCGGGGTCAAGACGTCAAATGGAAGCAGCTCGAGAAAATTTAGCGCGAACCGAGCCTTAGGGGGCGCAGGCCTGCGCCACCCTGCGCTGCAAAACAGAAAGTTTGAGAGATCCAGAGCATTTCCAGCGTAGCCCAGCGTACCCCTAGCCGTACCCCAAGCGTTGGGGGGGGGGGGCGCAGGCCTTCGCCTGGCTTGCGCTGGGTTAGTGCATCAACGCGTTTTCAGCTCTGGAAACCCAAAATCCAACTCCTTTATAAATAGAGGTCGATTGCAGCCATTTGAGGAGGGTCCCGAATGTGTCAAAATAGATGGCGAAACCCTGCCAGAGTGGATTCACAATACAAGTACGAATATGGTGGTTCGCAATCTCACAAGATGTCTCGGATCAACACCATTGAAGAGCATACGATGAGCGGCATCATAACCGTTTGCGGAGAATCTCCGACTAAGTTTACTTTACTTGAATTTCTATATGTTTTGATGTATTCGTATTGATTAAAAAATTCTATGTGTATTGAAATGATAAGCATTCAGTTATGATTACGATTATATGTTTTGATTGGTAAAAGCAAATAGTTCATGGTGGTATTATTCTTTGTGTCGAGTCCATTAGCTTAGGGATTAAGACAAGTAATGAATATTGCATGCGCTATGCCGAGAGTTATTGGTTAAAACATGTATGTGTAGTTTAACCGCGCAATTAATTATGTCTATGTGATTGCTGCATGAAATTCGAGTGGGTAATTCTTATGCCTTGGTGATCCGTGAATGGTTATCTTTCACTTGATTGTTAATTTACTACGTTAGTTATTTTCCATTACTTTTAGTAACAATTTAGTCGTAAATCATTAATCCAAACAAATCATCCAATTCAAGCAATTCATAATTTAAAGTGCTTTCTGACGGGCCGTCGTTGTGACCCGCACAAATAATCCTTATATCTACTATTTAGCTAGAGAAGTAAGGGTCGAATCCACAGGGAGTGCGTATGTAATTAGGGTTAGGTTATTAGCCTTATAAGTTTATTGAAAGCACTTAAATAGTGAATTTGTGGATTTGAATGATTTGTTTAGATTAATGATTTGCTATCGCTTTGTAACTAAAATTAATGGCAAAATAACTAACGTAGTAAATAAACAATCAAGAGACGAATAACCATTCACGGGATCACCACGACATAAGTATTACTCAATATAATTTCATGCAACAATCACATAGACATAATCAATTGCGCGACTAAATTACTCAAACATGTTTTTGACAATAACTCTCGGCATAGCGTATGCAATATAAATAATTGTCTTAATCCCTAAGCTAATGGACTAGGCACAAATAATATTACCACGATAAAATATCTTGCTTTTACCAATTAAATGACTCTGAAACCATATAAATTATAGACTCATCAAATCTCCCCAACTTAACTCTTGGTCGTCCTCGAACAAGCTTTAGAATCAGAACTAACTATGTACCAACTATATTAGCAGTGTGTTCGAATAAATCTAGGTTAAGTCAGCCTTCGTAATAATGCATTAAATTTTTGAATATTAGCTAAAGAACATTTTCAGTTAAAACACATTCTCTCTAAGTAATTATAATGTATCTCACTTTTGGAAATTACTCTTTTAGCTCAAGGTTACAAGCTTAAAACACGTGGGTCTTTTGACCATCTTTTCCCTCTATGCATGTATACGATAAGATATTACTTTTAATTATCATGCTTATATCTATTTTCTTTTTTTTTTTTTAACTTGAGTTTTTACCATAGCTTTTCTAGTTGGTCCATGTCGCGGGATTTGGGTCAATTGCTCCCAAACCAGATGGCTTTGGGGGATTAGGCATGAATGGTACCCCTAAGGGCTTAATTTCCCGAACCAACTAGGCTACCCTCGAATCTTTTGAGGCTAAAAACATGATTAAGCTCTCCCCCTTATTGCATGAGTTTTTCAAAATCTTTTGACACAATACTTTCATTTAAGCACAAATATATCTTAACTTACTTGAACTCAACTTACACTAAAATACTAATTATTATCACGACTCTTAACATAATTCTAGAATTTCTTACTAACACTAACTAATTGTGGGTACAATTTTTCTATGTATCATCATTTTCCACGACCTGATTAGCAAACAAGAACGATCGGGGACATTTAAAAGACTACATTGACACTCAGAATCCACATTCAATAGGACTCGCCAAATGAAAATAAAACACACACAATTACTGAAATAACAAAAGTTTAAATTCTAACCCAAACAAGCAAATCTAAATATGATAAATGTGAAGAGCAAGGAACGATGGTACCTGATTACTAGGAATGAGGAAGAGGACCAAAGATATTATTTAAGAAGTTACCAGCCTGAAAATCCTCGTGATGTCAAACCTCCTTTCCAATATGCCTAGATCTGATGTTCATGATATTTCGTAGCTCTCTGCCCAGGTGGTCAAATTTTAGTCTAATAATAAAATTTTTTTGTGGGGGCTTATTAGATCATATTAAACATTTCATAGAGCCTACCCTCCCCAACTTATTTAGACCATTGTGACGTCCTCGTCATATAGACACACTTATAATGAGCAGAAAATGAACACAATCACAATCTTAATAGGATTCTTTGCTTATTTAGTATAGATTAAACTAATGTAAAAATTAACATTCATTAAACTAGCACACTTGCAAAAATATAAATAAACTTAAGTCTAGAAACAACTAAAATTGGATTGGAAATTCTCCCCAAGTTAGTTGGTAACACTAGAGTAATTAAACTAAAACAAAGAAATAATTAAAACTAATCCACCTTTTCGTAGGGAATCACGATTGCACATAGCACGTGAAACAAGCCGTTTAACGCCTTAGTATCCTAAGTGGACGAGTGTTATCTCGTGAGGGTTTCCAGAGCCACACCCACAAAGTTCTCTGGGTTGCCTCCCAGGAAGGGCTAAGTATTACGTCTTCAGCCAGACAAACGGCTCCTATACTGGCCTAATTATGCTTGGGATCTTCTTAACCTGATTAGTTTAGAGACTAGCATATTATTGGTTGCCCATTTAACCTGTGTCTAATGGAAACCATGGTATTTTGAAAATTGATAATAATTGTTCATCACGGAAGGAGTCCCTAATGTGATCAGTTAAGTACACAATTACTTTTGCCCCCCCCCCCCCCAAATATATGATCTGAATTTATCAAGGGCAAATAATACGGCTAGCAATTCCTTTTCCGTAGTGGTGTAATTCATCTGTGCGGGATTCAGCCTCCTTTGTGTGTGTCTAACTCGTTTAGCTCCCGGATCAACAATGATTTGATGCATGCACAAAGTACTATTGAATCCTTTTAAGTGTGCTATTGTCCAACATACTACCTCTTTATACTTTAGTAGTACTTGTAGTAGGGATTTTTTTTGCGCCTCGATCAGATTTGATGAAATAATGACTCGTAGAGTGTCATTCTGACCTAAGAAGGCATACTTTAAATGTACGGGCAAGGTTTTTAATTCAAGAACAGGTGGTTGTTCTATTGAAGGCCTTGCAGATTGATGAAAAATAGTTGGCAACTTTTTAGTCTTATGGGTCCACGTTGGTTAGGTTTCAATGTGGATTCCATGACTGCCTCACGTTCATTGCATTTTTCAGAGTTCATAATGGCAGTGTCGTGTTCAGCAAGGAATAATTCGGTGGTATCCTTGGCATTGATTAGTCAACCATGCTGCTTAAGCTCATCCGCCGCATCTATCATGTAACATTCAGAATCGAATGAAGCAGCAGTGGAAGCATTGAACACGTTTAATCGTAGCTTGGGATTCCCAAAGGCAATATCTACAGCCCCTGTTCTACAATTGATTTGACCATTAATAGTGGCTAAGAATGGTCTACCTAAGATAATGGATGGCTTGTCTCGAAAAGAACTCTCTGTATCCAAGACTAAGAAGTCGACCGGATAGTAAAAGTCTTCAACTTTTACTATAACATCCGATAAGATACCCCTTGGATATTTTGTTGTCCGATCCGCAAGTTGAATAGTAATGTATGTGGTTTGTACTGGCCTAGATCATGTTTGTCAAACAAATTTCCCAACAAAATATTTACACTGGCTCCAAGGTCGAGTTTTGTCTTTTTAATTTTCACATTGCCAATTGTCACTGGAATAAAAGGTGATCCAGGATCTTTCAGCTTTGGAGGCAAGGAATTAGAGATCACTTCACTCCCTTGCTTAGTTAAATTGATCTGCTTGGGAAGCGAGACCTTGAAAATTCTTTTCTGCGTGCAAAGATCTTTCAGAAATTTGGCGTAAGAGGAAATTTGCTGAATAGCCTTGAGCAATGAGATATTGATCTTGATTTGATTGAATAAGTCCCATAAATCCTCGGATTGTGGACCTCTCTTGGCATACGTAGACGAATTTAGATTTTCTAGAGCAGCGAGGTAAGGAGGAAGAGATGTGGTATCCTGATCCTTAACCCCCTCCCCAACTATGGAAGTTGGGATCTCTGTGTTAATTGGTTCCTTGAAAGTAACTTTCTTAGAACCTTCATTCTTTTTAGGATCCTCTGTCTCTTCATATACGACCTAAGTGTCGGTGTCTTCGTCTTCCTCTTGCTCTTTTAGCATTTGGATCTTATTATCCACCTTTCTACCACTTCTCAGGGTGGTAACCTTAGATACTTCATTCACTTCATACTTCTTCTCTTTACCATGTGCATGCGAAGGGTTTAGAACAATGTTACTTGGAAGCTTTCCCCTCTCTCGTCTTGTGAGCGATTCGGCTATCTGGCCAATTTGGCGACTCAACATCTCGTTAAAAGCCGTTTGTTGTTTCATGAATTCTGTGAGCACTGAAAATTGTGGAGAACTCGTATTCATCTCAACATGAAAGTGAGATTGATCACGTTGGTTTGGATTGTAATCTCGCTCATCCTTGGCAGGAAAAATTGAACCCTATTGATATTCTCTTCGTGGTGGTTGTGGTTCATACATTGGTTTAGATTATTGATCGGTAGGTTGATCATTTTTCAATCGAAAAATAGGCTGATTTCTCCATCCCGGATTATAGGTTTTCGAAAAATGGGTTATCCCTCTCCCAATGCGCTCTAAAACCATATACATGTTTAGCATATTCCTTAGTGGATTGCACTTGAGGACAGGTTTCACAATGATGAGACGGATCTTTGCATATTATGCAGTTAACTGATGCAGCGGGGTTTTGGCTAAGACCCTTTATCAGTTGATCTATCTTCTTTCCGAGTTCTGAGATTTCAAATTTTACTTCAAGTTTCCAGGAATTGTTTATACCCATCACCTGAACTCCAATATTATTTTCAGAATCAGCTTGAACTTTGAGACCTTTACTGAGTTGATTCAGTAATTCCCGAGCCTCATCATAATCTTTAGCTAAGAATGTGCCACCAGTAGCGGCGGTGATCATGTTCCGGCTTTCTTGACTCACACCATCAAAGAAAGTTTTGACGAGCATCCATTTTGGAACTTCATGGTGTGGACAAGCTCTTAGCAATTCGTTCATCCGATCAAATGCCTTGTAAAAATTCATGCAAAAATCACATTGACATAATCAATTGCGCGACTAAATTACTCAAACATGTTTTAACCAATCACTCTCGGCATAGCGTATGCAATATTAATACTTGTCTTAATCCCTAAGCTAATGGACTCGACAAAATTAATAGTACCACGATAAACTATCTTGCTTTTACCAATCAAAACATACAATCATAATCATAGTCGGATGCTCATTATTTGCAAACACATAATAGATCTCACTCAATACAAATAGATCAAAGCATGAGAAATTAAAGTAGAGTAAACATAGCCGTAGATCCTCCACAAACGGCTAATGGGATTGCCGCTCATCATATGCTCTTCAACAATGTAGATCTGAGTCATTGCATAGCTTGCGAATTACCGTCTTTGTTCTCGTACGTAGATCCACTCTAGCAGGACTTCGACACACTTTCACACATGTCGGGACTCTTCTCAATGCCTACCATCGACCTCTATTTATAGACGAGTCGATTTTAGGGTTTCCAGGGCTGAAAAATGCATTTTTGCACTGACCCAGCGTCGGCCAGACGTAGGCCTACGCCCCCCTGCACCAGGGTGCGGATAGGGTTACACTGGAACTAATCTGGAACTTTTGGGGCGCAGACCTGGGGCGCAGGGTGGCGTAGCCCTGCTCCCCGACCTGGTCGGTTCGTGCTGACTTTTCTCGTGGTTCTTTGAAATGACTTCCAGACCCTGAAACACAAATATGATATAAAAGAATGGATTTACGAAGTATCGATGCTTAAAATGAACATAAAATGACTCTGAAACCATATATATTATAGACTCATCACTTTCAATAAAACTTACAAAGCAAGCCGATTAACCCTAATTACATACACACTCCCTTCGGACTCGACCCTTACTTCTCTGAGCTAAATAGTAGATATAAGGATTATTTGTGCGGGTCACAACGACGGCCCGTCACTACACCAGCTCCTTCTTTGTGCCTTTTTACTTCGCATTCAAAATCACTAAGAAAATCCATCAAGTTTGTTTTTCTAACAAAATCTTGCACCATTAATCCATGTGCTCGCAAACTCGCAGGTTTCACCTTCTCCTTTTTGCTCAAGGCATCGGCTACTACGTTAGCCTTGCCCGGGTGGTATCGAATTTCACAATCGTAGCATTGTCAGGATTGGATGAAGAAGAAATGAGGTTCGACTTCAAAGATGTACCTGATTGGAAGTCAAACGATGAAGAAGCCGTGAATAAACATAACAATGTGATAGATCTAGATGTGCTGAGATCTGCACTAATTGATTAATCAGATTCTGAAGTGTGAAGTGATTGATTTAGCTTGGAAGGACCTTGTAAATCTAGGAAGATGATTCTTATGCTGAAGTGTTTGCAAAAACTATCAGAAGGGAGGGTCGTTCTGGAAGACTTGAAAGGTTAATCCAAGAGTTTGTAGATGAGTTGTGGTTCAAATAAGAATAAATCCTCTGACTGGTAGGACATGGACTAAGATAGTCTACAAACCGGTGAGGATAGCGAAACTGGAGAGGCAGTCATGGAGAACAAAGAAGAAAAGGTGATTTTGAGAGTCTACGATCCCTTGCTCCTTGTCAATCTATCTAAAAATGACCTGCACAGACTTCATGATCAGGGAATTTATTTTGATGAGAATTGGAGATCTGGAGGCATGTAATTTCAGAATGTTGTCAAGGTGTGTGTTGAGCAGGGACTCCATGCATGTAGTAACTTAAATAAGTCTAGTTCTATAGAGTAATGAATATCTACTAGAAGCTATTGTCAAGGGGGAGTCTTTTCATATACCCGTTGTGAAAATAGCTGTCTAGTTTCGGTATTCGTAGTCTATGAATCTGATAGTCTATTGCGATCAATGAACAACAACTAGAAGCTATCGTCAAGGGGGAGTCTGTTGGTACATCCGGTGTGACGACAGCAGTCTAGTTTTGTTATTGATAGGTTTATTGAAATAGATGAGGCTTTATGAATACAAGTCATGTGTGTTAGTTCATGATTGTGTATGATTTCTACATTTGGACGTTAAGTTCTAGACTGTGATGTTAAGTTCTAAAAGGTGCAAATAAGTTCTAGGAATAAGTTCTATGAATAAATTCTAGGATAAGTTCTAGGAATAACTTCTAGGTGCAAAAAAATTCTAGGAATAAGCTCTAGGAACAAGTTCTAGGATAAGTTCTATGAATAAGTTCTTGGAATAAGTTCTAAAATAAGTTGTAGGATAAGTTCTAGAATAAGTTCTACCAGAGCTGCTCCAAGAGTTAAGTCGATATGGAATTCGACTTGTCTCAATGGGGGTAAACCGGGTAAATCTTCTGGAAATAGCTCGGGGTAATCTTTCACCACCGGAATATCCTGAATTTGCTTCTCCTTAGCCCTTTTATCCACTACATGTGCTAAATAAGCACAACAATTCTTCCTAAGGAATTTTCGTATCTTGATACTAGACACGATTTTGAAATTTCTACTTGGCTTATCTCCGCGTATAAGAAACGTTCCTCCATTCTCTAGGGGTAATTTGTTGATTTTTCGGAACAACAAATTTCCGCTTGATGCTTGTATAACCAATCCATACCTACAACCACATCAAAGCTTCCTAATTCGATTGGGATGAGGTCGATGTCAAATACCTTATTATTTAAATTCAAATTACACCCAACTAATACATCCTTGACCTTAAGTGCTTGACCATTAGCAAACTCAATTATGTAGGAATAAATAAAGTTCTTGGCTTCTACATTAATTAATGGTCTAAACACTAATGAATCAAAACTTCTATCTGCTCCCGAATCAAATAATATAGATGCATAGTGGTTGTTCAAGAGAAACGTACTAGTCACCACATTTGGGTCCTGCCTTGCTTCTTCAGCCCCTAGAGCAAAGACTCTTCCTCTAGCTTGGCCCGCCTGATTCCGATTGCCATCAGTACCTCTATTAAATCTTGGGCAAGTATTTCTAAAATGATCTTGGCTTCCACACTCGTAGCAAGCCCTTTTTCCGATCCTTGATTATTTCCTTCTTCCATCCTTCACGACCCTACTATTCTTGGTAGCGTGACCTGCCTTCTTGCAGTTGGTACAGTATGAACAGGGACCCTCATGATCATAGCTGCATTTATTAAACGTGGGTAACGTGACGTGTACGGCTGAGGTTCCTAAGTCTGCATCCCATAATTTCTTGATGTCTTTCGCTTCTTGTTCGAACTTCCACCTTGTTTCATCTCTAATTACCTTTCCCCATTTTTCTTGTTGCTAGAGGTCTTTTGTCCCAAAGTTCCAGATCTTACAGCATCATTTGTCAGAGTTGTTGCTAGAGCTACTGCACTTTGAATGGTAGAAGGTTGCGCCGCAATGACATTTCCTCGGATCACTAGTGGCAACCCTCCAGATGTAGCGTTCAATCCTTTTCTCCTCGGTGTAAGCATATGAGGAACCAACCTTGCATGATCGTGGAAACGAAAGTTGTACTTCTTAATCTCCTTTCCTTCAATGGTGTGATTCCAGAATTCTGCTTCCAACTTCTGAATTTCGCTCTTTTGTCAAAATTCTTTATTTAGGAATGCTGTGAATTCCTCCCACGGAATTCGGTTTGCTGCATCTCGACCACGAGTTCGTACATGCAAATTCCACCAGGTTAATGCTCGACCTTGGAGTCGTGCAGCTGCAAATTCTACTTTGCAATCTTCCGCACACTGAGGTATGTTTAGCACAGATTGATGCCTTCAATCCATGTAATTAATCCGGTTGCTCCTTCAGTTCTGTGAAACTTCTTAGGCTGACAAGACATGAAAGCCTTGTATTTTCTGTAGGTCCCAAACGGTTTCCCTAGTATGTCTAAGCTGTAGAGGAGGGATGAACACAGCAAATTAAAACTCAACACACTTTTCTCAACGTTTGTGTATATTATCAACAAGTGCTAATTACCAACACGCTTGAACTGCGGAATGGTTCAAGCTGAGATGACATATACAACAGATGTTTAACTAATCTAAGACACACTCAGACTAGGTACAATGAATACACTCACTAAGATGAACTCACTGTTTACAAGACACAGATGGACAGCTTAAATAAGAACAGCTTGAACACACGTTACTATTTTTATTCAAGTAGATTTGCATGCTTGAAAAACACACCTCTATGAACTATCTGAATTTCTCACTCTTGGTTATCTCACATTCCTTAAAAGCTTCCTTTTATACTCTGACTGAGACTCTCAGTGAAGCTTCCTCATTCGACAAGGAGATGGTGGGATGACTTTCCAAAAAGACAAAACAAATTTTCACCACATTCTGATAAAGCAGACTTGTCTCTACATGGCAAATGCTTTTTGTTTTTCTTTTTGTCTCTGTTGCAGAAGGCTTTAACCAAAAGAGGAATGTCAACTTTGATCCTTTCATCTTCTGTTAAGGCCATTTTGATATAAGAAATGGTCTGTCACCCATTTTAAATATCCACTTTGTCTTCATGTAACAGAACAGGAAAGGTAGTCTTTTGCAGCTTCTGTTTTCCACATTTTCTTCGACTTTGTAAACTGATCTTGTAATCCAAGACAATACATGAGGACTTGGAAACATATTCCGTAAAGTGATTAGCCTGTTCACAAAGAACAGAACACTTAGAATTTGTCCAAGCTGCTCAACAGGATATGTCCAGCCTGATCAACAGAATAGAACAGCTTGGACAATCCACCTTAGTAACAACAAATGCAACAGGGTAAACAACTTCGACTAATATTGGGAATCACTTATGAGGTTTCAATAAAGCATTAACAGGCCTTAAATTATATCTTCAAGTGCATCAAACAGGTTTGATTCAAAATCTCCCCCTAATATGTTGAACAGGTTTGACTGAGGCCTTTGTGCCTAACAATCTCCCCCTATTTGCAATAATCAGTCTAAGCTGATTCTATCAATAATCACTATATATTTTTACAATACACTTTGGTGAAATAAAATTACAACATTTAATTAAAGTAATGGATCATTTTATATATATTGATTTTGATTACAAACAACATATGTTCTTACAAGAGTACAACTAATGTAGTAAAGTAGATTACAACTAATGTAATAGAAAAATTACAACTAATTTACTAGAGTACAACATATGTACATAACGAGATTCAACATGTTGGACTACTGATGGTGGGAGCAAGTAATGACAAGCATGTCCAACTGATGGACAGCTTCCATTCTTCATCTACTCAGCAGCAGATGGACCTCCAAGCTGTGGTGGTTCTACTTCTTCGAACATTTGATCGAAATGCTCCCTGATTTCTTCAATTTCCTCTATTTCATTTCGTAGGAACATGAATTTGGGATGTTGAAGTTGTCCTCACACATGGAACCCTTTGAGTTGTTCCTATCTAGTTGCTCTACATCTTACAGATTTTTTAAAGGAGTTGGCAAGTCTTAAAGCAATGAGCTGCTTAAGACCAACCTTGAGGAAATCTGATGCTCTCTGGAAACACTTTTTCTTTGATAGGGGATCACCTTTATCAATCATTTTCAGGAGTTCTTCCAGCTCAGTATCCTTTCTCCTTCACCTGGCCTTTATCTTGGGCTCAACCACTGTGGTACCCTTGATTTGTTCTTCTGTAATCAAACCAAGATTCTTTACTCTCTCCATTAACATTTTGACACATGCCTTGATAGTCCTAGCAGTTTCAGACTTAGACTGGCTCAGGAAAACTGCCAATTCCACCCTTTCTCTGAATCTCATTTGAGCAACATCAGTGTGTTCATATGCTTCTAGTTCTGGACCTTCAGCACCCATTCTGGTTATTTGTAGTTTCCACTGTTTGCCTTTCTTTGAAATAGGAACAGCTTTGACAATTGTTTCCTTGGCAAGCCTTCTGTTTGCAACATCAAAGAACTTCTTCCTTTCCAGGTTGTCAAAGTGAATCTGGGCTGTTGCAGAGGAGGATGCTGGCTTAGACTTGATCACAGAGACCTGAGCACCCTGTTCTTTCTCTCCGTCCTTCTCAACCACTGACTCTTTGGCAACCTCTAGCAGTTTTCTTTGGACATCCAAGGAAGGCAATTTAACTTTTCTTGCGTCCTCGTATGCAAAGGCTTTTTCCGCTTTTGCAGAGGCTTCATTTTTCATTAGCTTTTCAAAGGCTCGAAGCTGCTCTCCTTTATATTCATAATAGGTCTCCATAGGAACACCCATTTCTTTGGTCCACTGAGACTTTCCTCTTTCCTTTAGCTGTTGTGGTTGGAACAGCTTTAGGTTCCTCTTCCTATTCTTTTTCTGTTTGCTCCAGTATTAGATGTCTCCTTCTCCTTGGCCTGTCCTCAGGAATGGATTCCTCCCCCTTAGATGGAGGAGGGTTTGGAGATCCAACCTGAGTAGGCGGAGCAACTTCATTTGTTTGGGAGACATCCACAGTAGGGCCTGTTTGTGAAACACCTGCTGCTTGTCCCATTGCGTATGTGCATCGACTACAGAGAACTCAACAAAGTCACAATCAAAAACAAATACCCTTTGCCCCGGATTGATGATCTCTTCGACCAGTTACAAGGCGCAAGCTACTTCTCGAAGATTGATCTTCGTTCGGGTTATCATCAACTCAAGGTACATCCAGATGATATTCCCAAAACGGCGTTCAGAACTCGTTACAGACACTACGAGAGTCTGGTAATGCCATTCGGTCTCACAAACGCGCCGGCTGCTTTCATGAATCTCATGAATCGAGTCTGCCGGCCAATGCTCAATAAATCTGTCATCGTGTTCATTGATGACATTCTCATCTATTCAAAGACCAAAGAGGATCATGCTGCACATTTGTGAGAATTGTTAGAGTTGCTGCGCAAAGAGCGACTTTATGCCAAATTCTCGAAATGTGAATTCTGGTTGAGGCAGGTACGTCTCAACATTCGAAACAAAATTTCATGATCCTTATACTCAATCATACACTCGTTTTTTAACTTGTACTTACTCAATATTCAATTCGGATCCAATTCTTGGGGCATGTGATATCTAGTGCTAGGATTGCTGTTGATCCTGCAAAGATCGAGGCTATCCAGAACTGGTAATCACCTCGCAACGTCTCCGAGATTCGCAGCTTTCTGGGTTTGGCTGGTTATTACCGCCGATTCATCAAAGATTTTTCAAAGATCGCTGTTCCGCTTACAAGGCTTACTCAGAAGAACACGACTTTCTTTTGGAAAGAAGAACAACAAGTGGCTTTTGATAATCTGAAGAAATTGTTAAGTGAAGCACCAGTATTAGCCCTGCCTGAAGGGAACGAGGACTTTGTAGTCTACACAGATGCATCAGGCATGGGTTTGGGTGCTGTTCTGATGCAAAGAGGAAATGTCATAGCATATGCTTCTAGACAGCTCAAACCACATGAGAAGGATTACTCTACTCATGATCTAGAGCTAACTGCTGTGACATTCGCTCTCAAACTATGGAGGCATTACTTATATGGAACCAAATGTCAGCTCTATACCGATCACAAAAGTTTGAAGTATATATTCAGTCAGAAGGACTTGAATATGAGGCAAAGAAGGTCAATGGATCTGATCAAAGATTACGACTGTGAGATTCTATATCATCCAAGGAAAGCCAACGTAGTGGCCGATGCCCTAAGCCGAAAAGCGTACTGCAAGGCGTATTGTTATGCCTTGACTTCCACAATTCTGACGTCAACAATCATAGACGATGTAAGGGCTGTTCAGTTGCAGGCCTTAAAGGAGGAGAATGTAAAAGACGAAAATATCAGAGTTCAACTGCCATTAATGCAAGATGATGGAACTGGACTCAAAGGTGTGTACGACAGAGTTTGGGTTCCTAAGTTCGGGAACATGCGCGAAGTAATACTTGAGGAAGCTCACCAGTCTAAGTTTTCAATTCATCCTGGTAGCACAAAAATGTACAACGACTTGAAAGCCGACTTCTGGTGGCCAGGGTTGAAAAGAGACGTTTGTCAATACGTAGAAAGGTGTAGAACTTGTCGGCTGGTCAAAGCAGAACATCAACAACCCTATGGTAGTATGCAACCTCTTCCTATCCCAGAATGGAAGTGGGACCATATTACTATGGACGTCATAACAAAGCTGCCAAAAACACGTCGTCAACATGATGCCATTTGGGTCATCGTTGACCGTCTGACAAAATCTGCTCACTTCATTCCAATCCGAGAAACTTATTCACTGGACCGTCTTGCCCAGATCTACGTTAATGAAATCGTCATCAGGCATGGTGTGCCTAAGTCTATTGTCTCCGACCGAGATAGTAGATTCACTTCCAATTTCTGGGCTGCTTTACAAAACGGTCTTGGTACTCGTATCGCAAAGAGTACTGCCTATAGACCCCAATCTGATGGTCAAAGCGAAAGAACAATCTTAACTCTCGAAGACATGCTCAGAGCGTGTGTCATGGATTTGGGTGGTAACTGCGACGATCACCTCCCATTGGTTGAATTCTCATACAACAATAGATATCATTCCACAATCAAGATGGCACCGTTCGAGTTCCTGTACGGAAGAAAGTGTAAGACTCCAACCTGTTGGAGGGAAACAAGAGAAACTCCAATAGCTGGTCCTGCCTTATTGCAAGAAACAAATGAAAAGATCCAACTCATTCGTCAGTACATGAAAACGGTGCAAGATCGACAAAAGAATTATCACGATCACCGTCACAAAGCGATAGAGTTTCAAAAGGACGAATGGGTATACTTGAAAGTTTCTCCGATGAAGGGTGTCACAAGATTTGTAAAGCGAGGGAAGCTATCTCCTCGGTTTATTGGACCCTTCAAAGTTCTAGAAAGAGTTGGGAACCAGTCCTATCATTTGGACTTGCCGGAGGAGTTATCAGGTGTTCACCCGGTCTTCCATGTTGGTTACTTAAGAAAAAGTCTGGTTCCCGAGAGGGAACCATGGACTGACCATTCAGACATAAAGATTGACGAACGGCTAAGGTTCGTTGATGAGCCGGAGTGTATTCTAGAAACAAAAGTCAAGAAACTCCGCAACAAGGAAATCAGGATGGTGCTGGTCAAGTGGAAGCATCATCGGGGAGATAATCATACTTGGGAATCGGAAGAAGACATGAAGAACAAGTACCCAAGTTTGTTTAGCACAGCATGACTTCGCGGATGAAGTATAGGCGTGGTGGAGCCCATGCTGTAACATCCCAAATTATAATTATATGTAATGTACAATTTTAAGGACTTAATTGTTGTATTATTGGATAATTATATCAATTTAAGTTAATTGAGATCATATATCAGTTAAATGATAATATACAAAGTTGAGGGGTATAATGAGCAAATAAATAAAAGTGGGGAATAAAAGAAAGAAAACCTTTCATTTACAAAACATTCACTCTCTCTCTACTCTCTCTCTCTAACCGATTCTCTCACTCTCCCTCTATCTCTCGGATTTCATCTAAAGAACACCCAAGAATCAACAAATTTCAAGTGCAAAAGTTGGAAACAGGTTGCAAATTAGGAACTATAACTACTACAACAAACGATTTGAGGTAACATTCATCCAAACTTGCAATTTTGATGGTTTTGGTTCGGTTTTAGAAGAACCGATTTCTAAGATTTACAATGGAAATGTTAATGCATGTTATATATTATGATGGATTAGTTTAAATCGAGTATTGATGATGTTACATACCAATTTTCAGATTCAGATTCAAAGTCTAAGTATGATTTTGAAAGATTAGTGTGTGTTTTAGTGTGTGTGTTCTTCGAACTTGTAGAGAAAATGGACACAAATGAGTTGTTTTTGGTACAATATGACATATTATAAGTTGAATTAGTACATTTAAGTTCATATTTACAACTTTAGTTATTGAAACATGCAAAAATGGTCAAAATATGATTTCTGGAAAATATTGGAAATTTTGTAAGTATGAACTTGGATGATTAATGGTCCGAATTCGGATCCACCCATTTCGGACCCATGATCATTTCGGACCTACCCATTTCGGATCCATGTCCATTTCGGATCCATGTCAATTTCGGACCATACTCAATCCGGATTCATCCTAATTCGGACCCCATACCCATTTCGGATTCAACCTAATTCGGACCCCCAACCTGATTCGGACCCTGACAATTTCGGACCACACACATTTCGGATCACCTTAATTTCGGACCAATGACCCAATTTCGGACCATCCGAATTCGGATGTGGTCCGAAATCAGACCCATTTACACTTAATTTTCAGAATTCAAGTTTTAAGCAATTACTGACAAAATTTCACTATTACACTTACATTACAAATCATTGTGGTGTTATCAAAACACACATTGATTCAGAGACAAATCACACAATACCAATCACTGTGAGTAACAGATTGTCATTCTAACATTTATTGTTTTTGCATTCATGTTTATATATTCAATGGCATGTTCACATTGTTCATATACATCATTTGGCACTCGTACATGATTTGTTGTTATGATGCACATTCGTACTTGACATGTAACACACATGTAGCCAGCGTTCACTTGAAAGTGCATCTATTTACATCATGCTTGTGCTGCATGATCATTACTTCACAATCTGATGCGACCTGGACTGGGGCTGACAGCAGGCCACTGTCGGGGACTGATCATCCCACTCGTTATCCCGTCAGGTTCGGCACATCCCCGATCAGCATTTGAACTGCCAACCCATGCTTGCACTGCATGGTTTACACATACATTGAGGCTTACACTGCCTGTTTTCACATACATGGGGCTTACACTGCCCATGGTTAAGCATTGCTTGTAAAGAAATATTTGTTGTTTGCATAATCTGTTATCTCACTAAGCTTTAGCTTACAGTTGACTCACCATATTTTCAGGCAAAGGCAAAGGAGTAGTTGGACCTTCTACTTAAGCATATCAATTCAATATCCCGGAGACTTAGAAGCTATTGGTACTTGAATGTAACAGATTTGGGCTGGGATTACTACTTTCAAAACAATTTGTGATGATGTAATAGTTAGACTTTATCACTGTAGACACGTATTCTATTGCTTTAGTGTGGATTTGCTTAAATCTGTTTTAAGTATTCAATCTTAATTACCATGTTTATCAATGGGTTATATGTTGATCCTGGTGATTTCAATTATAATATCAAAGCAAGAGGGAGTCACAAGAGATCTAGATTTAACACACACTCTATCCACTCTAATACCAGTTGTAGGTCCAAAAAGGTTTCCCTAGTATGTTGTTCTAAGCTGTAGAGGGGGGGTGAATACAACAAATTAAAACTCAACACACTTTTCTCAACGTTTGTGTATATTATCAACAAGTGTTAATTACAAACAAGCTTGAACAGCAGAATGGTTCAAGTTGAGATGACAGATACAACAGATGTTTAACTAATCTAAGACACACTCAGAGTAGGTATAATGAATACACTTAATAAGATGAACTCACTGTTTACAAGACACAATTGGACAGCTTGAATAAGAACAACTTGGACACACGTTACTGTTTTATTCAAGTAGACATGTATGCATGTAAAACACACTTCTATACACAATCTGAATTTTTCACTCTTGGTTACCTCACATTCCTTAGAAGCTTTCTTTTATACTCTCACTGAGAATCTCAGTGAAGCTTCCTCATTGGACAAGGAGATAGTGGGATGACTTTCCAAAAAGAGAAAACAACTTTTCTGCATATTCTGATAAAGCAGACTTATCTCTACATGGAAGAATCTTTGTCTATTTCTTTTTGTCTCTCTTGCAGAAGGCTTGAACCAAAAGAGGAATGTCAACTTTGAACCTTTCATCTTCTGTTAAGGCCATTATGATATAAGAAATGGTCTGTCACCCATTTCAATAATCCACTTTGTCTTCATGTAATTGAACAACACAGGCAGTCTTTTGCAGCTTCCGTTTTCCACATTGTCTTCGAAATTTTTTAAGTTGATCTTGTAATCCAAAACAATATGAGGACTTGGAAAGATATTCCACAAAGTGTTTAGCCTGTTCACAAAGAACAGGTTCTGTTCACAAAGAACAGAACACTTTGTATTTGTTCCATGAAGTTCAAACATAAAATCAATAAATATCAAACACATAAAATCACATATATCAAACACTAGATAATAACCAATACCTTGTAATATCACTTAGACAAAATGCTAACACACTTAGACTGCTATCGTCACACAGGGTGTACAACAGACTCCCCCTTACCGATAGCTTCTAACTATTTACATTTTGGTTAAGTACTGGAACTATATAGACTGCTACTTGCATATAGCCCTGCATCTATACAAACCTTTACTACCTTCTGGTACTTCCTGGCTTCAGACCTCCATTCTTCATGAAAGAGGACAGGTTGATCATGCAGCTTTTTCAGGTCGTCATTCGATAGATTTATTAAGTGCAGCAGATCATACACTCTCAAAATCACTTTGTCCTGTGTATCTTCCATGACTGCTTCAGCTGTATCATAATCGACCTACCACCGTTTCATGTTGCCCAATATTCTGTGGCATCGATTTCATAGGCACCCTTTTCAAACATTTGACGGGTTTATAAACCATTCTGGCCCAAGGCCTTCCTGTATGAGGATCTATCCTTGATCCATCCTCTACTCTTTTTCCTGACCTCGGCTTAAGTCTTTCAAACTTTCCAGAATGGCCCTCTTTTCTTATAATCTTGGCCATAGCCTCAGCATACGGGTCCTCGCCGATATTGATCAATTCTTTCCATGCTAACTCCTTCACTTCTACCTTCGGTAGTGTATTGAATACTTTAAGTGTACGCCTCGGGTATTGAAGACCATCTCTCCTTTTCAAAATGAAAAGCTGCAGTTCACTGTCAAAGAACCAGCTTATAATTCCTCCTGAGAAATTTCCAGCACCCGAAATTCTCATCATCTTCTTCATCTTCGGCTTTTCTTTCTTTTCTTCCTTCTTGAACCACAGATTCATTAAATCAGCCCTGGAAGGCTCCTTTTCTGCTTCCTCAAGTTCAGAGTCTTCGACCGAGGCTATCTTGATCTCATTAATATCAATCACATTGTGATTATCTTGCACATATAACTCCGTGATAGGCTGTGAATTGATAATCACTTCGTTGACATTATCGTCCTCGTCTTCTATCACTTCATCGTCAGATCTCCAATCAATTACATCCTCTGGTACGAATTCCCCTTCCTCCAACTCCTCCATTTCATCTTCAAAATCAAAGTCCATTACTTCTTCCTCAATATCCCTCAAGGCGTCTATCATTTCGCTTTCATAAGTCTTTGAGGAACCAGCCTGACCTCCTTCAGCTCCACTTTGACTAGGCTCCCCCTGACTTTCAGCATATAGAGCAGCAGGAAAATCTACTGCCTCATTCGGTTCAGGTGCATTGGGATCATTGCCATCGTCATCACCTTCCCTTCGCTGCTCTTCAGCATCTCTACAGCTTGTCTCCCCCTGAGCTTTTAGATTTTTCATTAGTTGCTCAATAAGGGACCTCATTGCTCTGAGTTCTGCAGCTTGATTTACAACAAAAGTTTTAAGCTCAAGATTTTCTTCTTCCATCTTTCCAACTGATTTCTTCAACTCAACATTCTCTTTGTCCATACTGGCATTATGCGTTTGTATCTCGCCGAGAGCCTTAGTTAGATGAAAAATTTGGACTTGTTGGGAGTCGACTTTGCTCCTCAGCTCAGAAAACCTTTGATTTCCATGAAGGTTTATGAAGTGGATGGTGTGGATTGGATGGGAGTTGGAATGATTGGTGAGGGGATGGATGTCTGAACAGGTGGTGGTGGTGGTGGAATGGTTGGTTGAACCGGTGGAGGTTGAGGTATTTCTGGCTCAGAAGCAGAGGCCGAAGAAGCTCCCTGCATAAAACGATGCCTTTTGGCCCTTTGCCTGGGCACCAAAGGAACTACATCTTCCTCTTCAAAATCAGAGTCATCTGACTCTCTCGAAGCTCTTCTCTTCCCTTCCTCTTGATTGATTACCACGACTCTGGATCCATATGTGCGAAGAAGAATAGAAGGGTCTTCTGTTTCTTTCTCAACTTCAATTTCTTCCATGTCTTCTGATTCAGACTCAGATGTCGACTCATCTTAACCTGTTGGCACTGGGACATAGTCATCGATCTGCTGAAAAATGTCCACCTCCCGTTCCGGTGGTTCCAGAAGTTGCCCAACGAGCTCAACAGTAATCTTCTCATTTGCATTTGGCCCAGCTGCCCATATCTCTTCTAAAGTTTCCGCCCGTTGATGATTTCCGGGAGCTACATCTGAAGTACTAGCTTCTACTGTCTCATGTACTTGACTTGTTGAAGGCCTAGCTGCCTGAGTTTGTCTCGCTAATGGGCGTTGCCTCCTCCTTTGTTGTTGAGGCCTTGCCGATTGCTGTTGTTGTTACGGCTGCTGTGGAATTTCAACTTCCCCAGCCCAATTGGCACCTTCACCGACCTGGAAATCTGGATTGACCACCGCTCCCAAAAGTGGTGCATCCACTGGCCTGGCTAGCCTTCCTCTATGCGCTGAACAGTCTGCAAATATTCGTTTGTCTATGACAGCAACACTTTGAATATCGTTAAGCTGCGGAAAGTTCGGCAGGAAGTGTCTTATCAACATCATTACAAATCTCGGATATGGCAGAAATCTTTCTCGGTCCGGAGCTGTTATTTGTTGAACAAACTCTGCAAAGAACATCTCTGAAAAGCTAAATCTCTGATTGTAAACCAGCGCTATCATCCCTGACTGAATCTTCGATACGATGTAATCGAATCCTGCTTTCTTGGCAGCAAAACAAACCATAAAGACATGAGCTAGGTATCTCCATTGCCCTATCAGCCCACTCTTCATGTATGAGGACTTAGTCACATCCAAACTATATCCCATTCCGACAAATGCCTCCTGCCTGATTGCTAACGGGAAGTCAATCGGCCCATTCTCTTGCTCTGGAGAGCCTAGCTGCAACACTCGACGCAAAACGTCCGCTGAAAACACTAGAGGGTGTCCAACAATCCTTGTCCTCAGTACTGTTGGAGTAACAGTACAGTCGACTTGTAAATGATTCCAAAATTCTCTAACATATGGAATTACGATCTGAATGTTGTGCGATAGTGCATAAGAGATCCTTGAACCGACCAAAAAATCCACCATTTGGCGGTATGCTTGAGCCTCAGGAATCTCATGGTCCGGAGAAATGACCATATTATGCTTTGGAACAAAAACTCTATCTGCCATATCTGCACAATAAATCATATCAAATATTAGAATTACTAAGATAGACATAAACTTGTTTAAATTCAAATTTGTTTTATTTTTAACTTGTATAAGTACAAAATCCAACTCTTATGAATTTCTACAAGTTTAATTTAAATTTTAAGCAAATAATTCGAATATAATGGTAAACTCGAATGACAAATTCGAAACAACCATAGTTTCGAATTTATTGCATGATTCGAGTTTAATGACAAACTCGAAGCCATGATCAAATTCGAGACCAAGATCAAATTCGAACATGTCGATTGAATGACAACAAAAATCCAAGATTTTAACCGATTTAGACTTAGAAAATTGCATCCACTAGTCCTAATAGGTTCTAATCAAAGATATTTGTAATCAATTTGATGTTTCACCCGTTCAAAGTTTGTTATTTTAAAATACAAACTTTCCACCGTTAAAATTTCAAAATCCGTTAATTTTGGCTCAAATGGAGTCCAAAACCACCTAAATCTTGTACAATACTGTTGGTTATACCTAGATTGGTTAGTAGTCTCGAACACAAATGAACAAAACTTGACGAGTAGTATGAAACTCGAAAACGGCAAACTCGAAGCAATAAAGTCGAAATCGCTCTTAATTAACTCGAAGGGTCAAAGTCGAAGATAGGTGATTTGTGACTATTACTGTTGACCTATTTATACCAACCTCCTTCGAGTTTGTGACCTTTCTCGAGTTTACTATCAAACTCGAGGCCCTGCCAAATTCGAATGTATATTTGAATTTTGCTTAGATTCGAATTTAATCTGAAAATTTTGAAAATTTCGAAAATCTTTGAAATAAATTCAACTTTTTCGAGTAACGGAATAAACTATGCAAAATCATATACCCTAAGCCCATGATTTTCATGCAATGTTTATTTTATTCAACTAGGAATGCACCCTTAGAAATTTTGACCTTTTTCCTTAAGTAAAAATAAAATTAAAAATGAAGTAAAAAAAATAAAAAATAAAATAAAATAAAATTGTAAACAAAAATTAAACTTAGACTAATCTACATTATTTAAAAAATTTACAACCTATACTTAACACTTAACAGAATATTTTTGACGAGTATTGTCAAAGAGATGTTCAATCAGATAGCGGTGTCAAATACGCACTTTCAGTATTCAAAATTTCACACTTAGGAATTTTTGATTTCTTTGATTGTTTGTCATGACATACATTTCTAGCCGATTGTTGGTATTATTTTCCCTTTAAACATGTTTACACATCAGGATATCCCTTGGCCTTTTTATTTATCAAGAAATTTTCTTACGTGACTCATACTTAGACATACTTTTATGATCAAGGCATACACACAATGATTATAACATTTTAGTATTGCAAACTTTCTTTAAAAGGCAAACATCGGACACAGGTCTGTATTCACATACAACAAAGTGTCTTAGTTTTTCATAAGGTTTATTTTTAAAGCTAGCAAGACAGCGGTGACAGGTCTGTACTGATGTACAACAGAGCGACTTATCTTGCTAACTCGAATCAAAACAGAGGCAACAGGTTTGTACTCACGTACAACAGAGTTACTTGTTTTGACTCTCAATTCAATATCATGATTTTTCTAATCTTTCCATTTCTTTAAGATGTATCTGATGTTGCTATACATCCCCAGAAAGTTTGCATACCTAATTTATATCAAAGTTTGTATGTCTCTAACATAAAAATTAAGACCAGTTGGTCATACATCTAAGTTAGTGACACGTCTGATTTTTTCTTGAGTATTTTATTAGCCTTGAGACTCCCTATATGTATTATGCCTAACAACATATCAAACCAGATAATGTATAACACTTAGGATTATAGGTGCATTATGTGTGAAAGTTAAAACACTTAGAGTTTGTATTAACTGTGATAATTTTCGTCACTTTGAACCTATGCATCTAAGACTTAACTCTTTTTCTGATATTCTCTTTTTTTTTTTTGAACTTTTTATGGTTTTCTCTCTTTTTTTCTTATGTTTTTCATAAATAAAATAAGGAAATAAAATAACCTACTAACTTACTATTAAAGGAAACCATCATAAGCTACTAGACTTACTATAAAAAGAAAGAAAACCTAATGCTATTAAAAAGAAATAAAAAACTCTACTAAGGTCAATTCATTCTGGGTTACGCATTACATTTAGTTGAATCAAATACTCAAAACATGTTTTATCAAAAGCTTTGGTAAATAAATCTACATTATTATCATCTGTTGCCACTTTTACTAGCTTTATTAAATTCTTTTCAGCACAATCACGTATAAAATGATGTCTTATGTCTATGTTCTTTGTTTTACTATGCTTAACCAGATTATTAGTTAATGCAATGGTAGATTGGTTATCTATCCTAATAGGAGTTTGATTATAAGCCAAATCGTAATCCCGCAATTGTTGTTGTATCCACAAAACCTGTGAACAGCAACTACCAGCAGCAACATATTCGGCCTCGCACGTTGACACGGCTACCGAAGTCTGTTTCTTGCATTGCCAGGAAACGAGCCTCCCTCCTAGGAACAGACAACCTCCAGTTGTTGATTTGCGCGTCAAGCTACATCCTCGGTAGTCTGAATCCGTGAACGCCTCCAATTCCAGGTCGCCCTCCGCGTGATACCAAAGTCCCAGCTTCGGTTTCGACTTGAGGTAACGTAGAATCCGCTTCACAGCTTTCTATGCATCTCTTTCGGATTAGGTTGAAACCTAGCACAAATGCAAACAGCAAACATAATGTCATGTCTTGAAGCAGTTAAATACATAAGTCACCCAATCATGGCCCGATATAACGTCGGATCCACATCGGTATCACTTTCAGTACCCGGTCCTAGATTGTGATTCACTTGAATCGGCGTGCCGAAATGAGCAGTCAACTTTGTTCCTTCCATCCCGAAGCACTCTAATATGTCATAGACATACTTCGTCTGATGAATAAACATTCCTTCCTTCCTCTGATCGACCTGCAACCCCAGAAAGAAATTCAACTCACCCATTGCACTCATCTCGACCTTTGACTTCATCACCTTTTCAAAATCAGCGCACATTTGCTCGTCTGATGATCCAAAAATGATATCATCCACGTACACTTGTACCAAGACGAAGTGTTCTCCTTTTCGCTTCACGAACAGCGTACTATCTATCCTCCATCTTTCAAACCCATTTTCAAAAAGATGGTTGGATAAAGTCTCGTACCACGCCCTCGGTGCTTGATGCAATCCATACAGAGCCTTATCTAATTGATATACTCTGTCTGGATATTTCGGATCTGTAAACCCGGGAGGCTGTTCTACATACACCAGTTCCTTTACTTTCCCATAAAGGAAAGCACTCTTAACATCTAGCTGATATACTTTAAAACCCTTGAAGGAAGCAAAAGCCATAAACTAACGAATTGCTTCCAACCTTGCCACTGGTGCGAACACTTCATTGTAATCGATTCCCTCCTCCTGGTAGAAACCCTTTACAACTAACCTTGCTTTGTTGCGAGTGACTATACCTCGATCATCTCTCTTGCACTTAAAAACCCATCTGGTTCCTATGGCTATTTCTCCTCGAGGTAATGGAACTAACTCCCACACTTCTAGTTTCCTAAATTATGACAGTTCTTCCTGCATCGCTTCAACCCAAGAGTTGTCTTTTCGTGCCATCTGCACATTCTTCGGCTCTACTTGCGAGATAAAGCATGAATAGAGGCAGGTATGAAAGGCCTCGGAGTCATTTATCATCGACAACAAGACAGTGTTGTTATTTAAACTACTCCAAGTCCTCACACCAGCACTAGGACTTCCTATGATACTCTCGATAGGATGATTCTTGTTGATCCTAGATGTCTCTATCTCGTCAACTCTCAGATTATGTCCCAAATTAGATCATATCTCTCCTAACGGGGGAACGACCTCAGACTCCACATTTCCTTCCTCATGGACATTTTTCTCAGAGTTAGAAGTTGTAGTCTGATTATCGTTTGTAGGCACTTCAGAATCAGTAACTTCTGGAGATCTATCTTCAGTTGAAGTAGGCTCAGTTGTTGGTTGAAAAGTGGTCCTCAGAAAGCTATGAGCCTCGTCATTCAGATTTAATGATGACATGTCCTTTTCGATAGTACCTGCATTTTCATCCAAAGGAATGTTAAATGACTCAAAGAATTTGTCATAATCAAATATCCATTCCGGACCAGTTTGGGGTTCATGTGTATAACTTGTGACTTCAATGTTATACACAATCTCTACTGTACCATTTGATTTACTAAAAACCCTTTTATTTGGTGAATTCGGCACACACAGCGAAGGGAAGGTGATGATGATGGCAATGATCCCAATGCACTGTCAGCCTTTTCACCAAACTTTGGATGGTGTTTTGTTTTCATTAAAGTACATGGTACTCCAAAAGGTTCGAAGCCAGTTAAATTAGGTGGCCTTTTATTCAAAACTTCATAACAGGTTTTGTTCAAAGATTTGACAGTAAGGACCCGGTTTAAAACATGGCACGCGGTATTCACTGCCTCCCCCCAAAACATGGTAGGAAGCTTTGAATCCGATAGCATGGTTCTTGCTGCCTCAATTAATGTCCTGTTTTTTCGTTCGGCCACCCCATTTTGTTGTGGCTCATAAGGTGCACTAAATTGATGCACTATGCCCTTTGATAGGAAATATACACCAATTACAGTGTTTTTAAACTCTGTTTCGTTATCACTACGAAGTCGTTTAACCCTTGTTCCATATGAATTCTCCACTTGGTCTAAGAACCCGATGAGCTTTGCAGTCGTCTCGTCCTTTGTACCTAAAAAGAAAACCCAATAAAAACGTGAGTAAATATTAGTGATAACTAAACAGTACCAACTACCACCTATACAACTTTTGTTGATTGATCCAAACAGGTCCATATGCAACAAATCGAAAAGCGGCAGCTATAGAGTTCTGAGTCTTGGACTTGTGTGACTTCTTGTGTTGTTTGCCTTTCTTGCACGGTACACACTTGTCTTCAAACTGAAAACTCTTCATTGGAACACCTTGCACCAGTCCATTTTTAGTGATGTAATTCCTTTTTCTCAGGTGCAAGTGTGCCATACGTCTGTGCCATAGAACATATTCGGTCTCTGAAGCTTTAGATAGAAGACATATTGGTCCCATCGAAGATTCCGGTTTGTTCATGTCTACCATGTACAAGTCATTCTTCCATGGAGCCCTCATCAGTATCCATTCTTCAGGTACTTTGAATCCCAGTTTCAGCACTAACGCCTCGGTTTTAGTGAACAGCACTGAATTCTTTTTATCACAGATTTGAGATACACTAATGAGATTGTGAACCAGTTTATCAATGTGATAAACTTGATCCAATTTGATCTTCCCATTAGTGACCACTCCAGTACCAGTGATATTTCCTCCTTTATTCCAAGCGAATGATACGAAGCCCCGATTTCCTCCCTTGAAGTCTGCGAGTAGACTTCTTTCCCCTGTCATGTGCCTGGAGCAACCACTGTCGACGAACCATTTGTTGTTTAGACCTTTAGTTATTTCCTGCACATGAAAGAAAATAGGTTAGTTATCACGGGGAACCATTTGTTGTGGTGCTGAGTGATTTAAATTCACTCGTTGCCTTTGTGTAGGCATTTGCTGTGGAGCTCTTGATTAATTACGATTATAATGCATGTCAGACTGATATCCCTGAGCTCTACCTGGTGTTTGTTGTCTTACAGGGGTATGTGACCTAACCGGAGTGTAAGCTCTGCTAGGTGTGGTACTCCTATAGTTCTGTTGCGGTCCTGACCTAGATTGATTAACGAAGACTCGATTTGGTGAATTAGTCCTAATAACTTCTTTCGGTCGACCTAACACCGGTATTTGTTTAACAGCAGATTTTGGTGTAGCTTGCACAGTCTTCTCGGTATTCTGAGAACTACTAGTGCTTGCAACACTTGTAGAAGGCTTAGATTGTTCTAGCTTTCCCGTCTTAGGTGTAGTATCTACTTTCCTATGCGGACAGTTAGAAGCAACATGCCCCCTTTCGTGACATCTAAAGCAAGACATTTTATCAATTGACTTTTTGTGTGTGCCCTTTGATTTCGGTGTCTCACTAGTGTCTGGCTCTTTTGGTTCAACTATAGCGACTTGTTCATCATCTTGATCATTAAAGTCAATTTTGTGTTGTCCTACTGGTTTATCACTAGAGGATGGCACAAATTTAAGTTTCTTGATCTTGATATTAGTATCAGTTACCTTAGTTTCATTTTCCTTAACACTTTCAGACACTGGTTCCGGTAATTCCTCTGAGGCAACTGATTTCTCAGTTTTCTCCTAAGGTTGAGGTACATAGTTGTCATTGAAAGGTGGAGGACTCTCATGATATCCTAGACCTACAGGCTTTTTAGATAGACGCCGTGCATCTAAAATTTTCCCTAGGTTAAGAGATGAGTTCCTAAACTTTTCAAGTTTACTATTTACCTCAGCTACCTTTACCTTAGATTCAGCTAGCTCTATGTCTTTGGTTTTCAGCTCCTTGGTTAAGGCCTCAACATGTTCATACATGAGTTCTAACCTAACACACTGTTCGCTCAGTTTGTCCTTTAGAACAATAACATCCTGTGCATCAGCCTTAAGCTTATCCCTAAGATCTTGCTTTATATCTACTAAGCTAGCATTATCTGATTTTAACGATTCATTTTGAGCAGATATGGATTGATGTGATTCTAGTACTAAATTCAACCTATAGTTAGATGTAGCACATAAAACAGATAAATCATGGAAAAGATAAATGTTTAGTGTTACCTTGGCATGATCTGATTCTACGTTGGCCATCTGTGCGGCAAACTCCAGAAGTGTCTGATCAGCTGACTTCTCTACCCACATCGGACTGCTTTCATTCTGACTATTGTCCCCAGTGATTTCCTCTGCCCCGTCACACCCATTCTCAGTTACTTCAGCCATAAAGGCTCTAGCATTCGATTCTGGATGTGTACTTCAGTCATAAGGGCCGTCTAGCTTTCTCTCGGATGTGACATTAGATAACAGACCATCTATATTTTCTTGACTGGTTGAAGGACTTGGTAGATATCGCCCTTGCGATTGATTCTGATACTATCCCTGTTGATTATGATACTGTCCATGGTAATTCTCTACCTTCGGTCTCTGACACTCTCTAGCGAAGTGTCCTAACCCGTGACAGTTGTAACATTTTACCTTGGACTTATCGAACCCAATCTTATTGTTACTCACATTAAGATTCCTACCCGACCTTTTGATGAACCTCTTAACTCTCTGAGTTACCATGGCCAGTTGCCATTGCAGATCCATCTCTTCAAGATCATCAGGGTCTACCTGATCGTAATCCCCATCCCAAAGTGCAGGTTCGTTAATTTTGCGTTGAACGCAATTTCCGTAAGCGGCCACGAATGAAGCCAACAGATTCAGATGGTCTTTAGCCGATTTTGCGCTCATAGGCATCTTAGAATATCCTTGAGATGTAGATGTCGAAGTAGCCTGATGCTGCTGTTCTTCTGGTCTAGCAAACCCTAAGAAAGCTCTACTCTGTGAGTCTTCAGTCTCAGCTGGTGACGACGTTTCTCCCGAGAAAAAGGCTGTAGCTGTCTTCATTTCAGCTGCTACTGAAGGTTTTGATTTTCTGAAGTACATTGCAGGATCTTGAACTTGATCAAAATCCGTCTCCTTCTTCAGCAACTCGAAATGATATGCCCTCAGCGTTTCCACAACATTCTCTAGGATTAGAGTATAGTATTTATCTTCATCATGCTTAATTAAGGCCACATACATCTCCCATTTGGCCGGTAAAGCATCCAGAAGATTGTTATTCTTCTCAGTGTCACTATACTCAATGTCATAACTGTCTAACTCAGTAAGCAGATGATAGAAATGTGTGATAGTCTCATCCAGCTTTTCATCCTTCAATGCTTTGAAGATAGCAAACTGCTGCTTGAGCATTTCCATTTGTTTCCTTCTAACCCTCGGGTTACCCTCACACCTTTTCTCTAACGCATCCCACAGCTCTTTTGTTGTCTTTTGATTACGAAAGGTGTGCAGTATGTCCTGAGGTAACGCCATTCGAATGATGGCGTATGCACGGTTCTCTGCTTCATTGTAAGGTCTACGACTGCAAGATCTATCTAGACGCAGATCCGTTAACGAGTGCGGAATCCTCGTTGACGGTTAGACGGACAACTCTCAACCAACGGAAACACGGAGACTATTAGACGCTGAACGAACGACACACGAACGATCCTACGTACTAATTCTCTCCGAAACGGCACTCACCTAGCTGATAAACTCGAGATCGCCTCTTGCTTAATTCCTCACGAATTCTGCAAAAAGTCTCTTAATGATTCGAGTCTATCCCTAATTATAGACCCTGATTCGAGTCTGTGGTGGGCCAACCTCGAATCTGGCCCAAGGCCTATTCGAATCTGTCCATCTGACAGTCTCGAATCTAACCTATTTTCGAATCTATGGTTACATTCGAATCTATCACAGATTCGAATGTCAACCCATATATAATTCGAATCTAGCCTTTTACTTAAACAACTAAGTGTTTGAAACTTATGATATTACTTTATGAATGATTTTATCTTTGTACTTTATGTTTGAACTTCTTGTAATACGTTACATCAAGTTCAAACATACAAACACTGATAATCATCAATCATACATAATATATAACAAACATATGCTAAATCACAATGTAAAACAACTTAGACTGCTATCGTCACACGGGATGTACCAACAGACTCCCCCTTGACGATAGCTTCTAATAATTCACACATTTGATTTAAGAACATGGTTTATTATTGATTCAAAACACTACCAGCATACAGACCTTTTTCAACGCATACCTTGACCACATTTTCATACTTACTAGCTTCAGTATCCATATGTGCGTCACTGGAAATCTTACAGTTATACAAAATCTGCAGGTCTTCTTTAGATAGGTTCACCAGGTGAAGCGGGTCATAGACTCTAAGAATAACTTTCTCTTCTAAGTCTTCCATAACCGCTTCCCCAGTTTCCGTGTCAGCATACCACCACTTCAGATTTCGCAATACATTCTGTGGCATTTTCTTCAGAGGTACCTTCCTCAGGCATTTCACTGGTTTGTACTGAATCCTCATCCAAGGTCGGCCTGTAAGAGGATCTATACGTGACTTATCCTCGACTCTTCTTCCGACCCTTGGACTCAACCGTTCAAACTTCCTAGATCTCCCCTCCTTTCTTATTATTCTTTCAATCACATTCGCATAAGGATCATCACCAATATTTATCAGATCTTTCCATGCAAGTGCTGTGATTTCAATCTTTGGAAGGGTGTTGAATGCTTTCAATGTTCGCCTAATGTACTGAAGCCCGTCTTTTCTTTTAATTATAAAAAGTTGAAGATCTCTGTCAAAGAACCAACTTAAGATTCGCTCAGATAGCTTCCCTGTACCAGGCACTTTCATTGATCTCCTAATTGCTAACTCCTTTTCTTCGGCTCTGAACCATAGCTTCCTTTTTTCTTCGTTACTTAGCTCTCTTGCTGGTTCTTCAGTCGATGACTTAGGATTCAAAGCAGCATTCACTATGTCAACATCAACAATTCTATTTCCATCTATCATATAAGTGTCAGTGATAGGATTCTGCTGTACAACTATTTCGTCAGCTTCATCATCCTCATCAGCTACTACTTCATCTTCAGGTTGCCAATCTACTATCTCTTCCGGAATAAACTCTCCTTCTTCAAGCTCTTCATCTTCATAATCAAAACCTCCATCCAGTGCATCATCATCAAGATCCATGAGTGCTTCAATCATCTCACTGATCTCAAAGTCTGAAGGCTGTTTAGATGAACTAGCTTCACCCCTTTGTCCTTCGCCTTGACTAGGCTCCCCCTCAACTTGTGTAACTTGAGCTGCAGGAAAATCTACAGACTCAAACTCTTTATTTGCACCGGGATCATCGCCTTCAGTATCATCTCTTCTCTGCACTGATTGATCTCGGCACGATGTCTCCCCCTGAGCCTGTAAATTTTTCATTAACTGCTCAATTAGGGAGCGCATCGACCTTATCTCAGCAGACTGATCACAAACAAAGGTTTTTAGCTCTAAGTTCTCTTCCTGAACTTTTTTCACAATCTTCTTTAGATCGGCATTCTCCTTATCAAGATTTGCATTATGAGTCTGAATATCACCGATTGCCTTTGTTAGGCCTAAGATCTGGATATTTTGGAAGTCAACTCGAGCTTTTAGCTGCTGAAACCTTTGATTGTCGGCGTATGAGGATGAGGTTGATGGGATGGATTGAATTGGAGTTGGAATGATCGGCGATGGGATGTATGGTTCATCATGAGGTGGGGATGGTGGAATGGTTGTTTGAGGGTCCTGAGGTTGAGGAATTTCAGGTTGTTCTGCTGAAGCTGAAGAGGATCCTTGCATGAACCTGTGACGTTTGGCCCGTTGCCTTGTCACTAGATGAGAAACTTCTTCTTCTTCGAAATCAGACTCCTCCAATTCCCTCTCCACTCGTCTCCTAGAACCACCTTCATTTATAATCAATCGCGAACCATAAGTTCCAATTTGAACAGGTGGTTCAGTTGATACTGACTCAGGAGCTTCAACCTCTAACTCCTCCATCTCTTCAGATTCGGTTGCAGATGATGACAAAATGTTAGCAGCCTGCTCTGGCTCATATTCCTCAACATCACGAAATATATCATCTTCATCTCCAGGCGGACTAAGCAGCTCACCTACTAATGCTGCTGCCACATCTTCATTTGCATTAGGACCAGAAGACCATATTTCCTCCAAAGTCTGAGCAAGCTGCTCAGATTCGGGGACTGCACCTGAAGTCCCTGCTTCTTGTGCCTGTGGTTGTTCACTTGTTGATGGCCTGGATGCCTGAATTTGAGTAGCAGGTCGTTGCTGTTGGCGTCGTGGATCACGCGGCCTAGCACGCGGCTGTTGTTGGCGTTGCGGTTGCTGTTGCTGTTGCTGTTGCTGTTGTTGAACATCAACTACCCCTGCCCAGTTGGCATCACCTGGGGCTTGAAATTCCCTGTCTATAATTGCTCCAAATAATGGACGCGCCACCGGAACCGCTAACCTTCCTCGATGTGAGGAACAATCAGCAAATATGCGTTTATCCATAACATTGACGCTCAAAGTGTCATCTGATTGTGGCAAATTTGGCAAGAAGTGCCTTATCAACATCATCACAAATCTTGGATACAGAAGGAATCTTTCTCTTTCAGGAGCTGTAATCTGATGGATGAATTCCGAGAAAAACAACTGCGAGAAGCTGAACTTCCTATTATACACCATCGCAATCACCCCTGATTGGATCTTTGAGACGATGTAATCAAAACCAGCCTTCTTTGGCGCAAAACAAACCATGAACACGTGGACCAGAAATCGCCACTGCCCTATCAATCCACTTTTCATATAAGATGATTTTGTAACGTCCAGACTATAGCCCATTCTCAGAAACGCGGCTTGCCTAATACTCAATGGAAAGTCTATAGGCCCGTCTTCTTGTTCCTGTGAACCCAACTGTAGCACTTGGCGCAACATATCTGCTGAGAAGACAAGAGGTTGGCCAGCGATTCTGGTTCTGATAACTGTCGGGGTGACAGTACAGTCCACCTGTAAATGATCGTAAAATTGGCGTACATACGAAATTACAATGGGAATGTTATGATATAAAGCATAGCTAATCCTAGAGTCAGCTAGGAAGTCCAAAACTTCACGATAAACCTGTGCCTCAGGGATATCATTAACTGGATTAAGGACCATATTATGCTTCGGGACAAAAGCGCGAACTGCCATATCTGCACAATAAATAAAACTGTTAGACTCATTAAAAATCAATAAACTTGTTTAAATTCAAAATTGTTTTATTTTGTACTTTATTAAACACAAAATCTAACACAATTAAATTTCCACAAGTTTAATAAAATTTAAATTAAACAAATTAAATAAAGTACAGATTCGAAGGTAACAGATTCGAAATGTCCATATTCGAATGTAATGGACAGATTCGAAGAGTCCCTATTCGAGTCTAATGGACAGATTCGAATATCATGGTCATCTCGAATCTAATGACAGATTCGAGAAACCCATGAACAGATTCGAAAGTCCAAGAACAGACTCGAAGTCCCGTCGGCCAATGTTTCAACAAAAACCAAAGATTTTAACCATTTTGAACTTGGTAAATCGCATACATTAGTTCAACTAAGTTCTAATCAATGATTTATGCCTTTAATTTGATCTTTTATAGGTCCAATTTTGGTAATTTAGCAAAAACCCTATTTAAACCTATAAAACTTCAAAAATCGATGATTTGGCCTTGAATTGTGTATAAAACTACATGAAACTTGTACAATCAAGTTGATTATACCTAGATCTAGTAGTAGAATCGAACACACTAGCTTGAAACTCGACAAAATGTCGTTTAGGGGAGATACGATAGACTCGAGAAAATAGATTTGAAATCGCCTGAATAGATTCGATAGTATAGATTCGAAAACAGATAGTATTAATGACCTACTGTTAACCTATTTATACCACCAACCCTCGAGTCTAAGCATAGATTCGAATCTACTGACAGATTCGAAGTACTCCTTATTCGAGTCTGTCTTAGATTCGAAATCTCCAACACTTAGAAAAATTTCGAAAATTTTGAAATAAGTTCAACTTTTCCAACTTTTTTCTACGGTATTGAGTAACCAGATAAACTATGCCTATTCTTTTACCCTAAGCAACAGATATTTCACGCAATGTTTATTTTATTCAACTTTGAATGCACCCTCAGTTATTTTTGACCTTTTACCTAAGTAAAAATTAAACTAACCCTAAATAAGATAAAATAAAATAAACTAAGGTAAAAATAAAAGAAAATAAAATAAAGTAAAATAAAATTTTGACCAAAAATTTAATCTAGACTTAAGAAAAAATTTACAATCTAAGCTAAATACTTAACAACATATTTTTGATGAGTATAGTCTAAGAAAGGTTCAATCAGATAGCGATGTCCGATACTAACTTTCAGTACTTAAACTTTCAGTACAACAGAGTTGCATGTTTTCGACTCTCAGTTTTACATGATATTTCTATTCTTTCCATTTTCAGATGTAATTGATGTTGCCATACATCCCCAGAAAGTTCGCATACTCATTTAGACTCAATGTTTGTATGTCTTGTACATAAAAATTAAGACCGATTGGTCGTACATCTAGATTAGTGACACGCTTGACTTTTTCTAGAATATTTTATTAGCCTTGAGATTCCCTATATGTATTATGCCTACCAACACATCAAACTAAATAAAGTATAACACTTAGAATTTAGTTGCATTATGTGAGAAAGCCTAAACACTTAGAGTCTGTAACGACGGTGCTAATTTTCGTCACTTTGAACCTATGTATCTAAGACATAACTCTTTTTTCTGATATACTCTTTTTTCGTATTTTTGTATTTTCTCTCTTTTTTTCTTTTGTTTTTCAAAGCAAAAAAACAGTAAACTAAGCTAACCTACTTACTAAAAATAGAAACTTACTAAAATTAGAAACTTACTAAAAATAGAAACTTTCCTAAATTAGCAGACTACTGTAAAGAAAGAAATACTATTACTCTAAAAGAAAATAAACTTACTACTACTAAGGTCAAATTACTCTGGGTTGCGCATTCCGTTCAGTTGAATTAAATACTCAAACCGTGACTTATCAAACGCTTTGGTAAATAAATCTGCATTGTTATCTTCTGTTGCCACTTTTACCAGTTTGATTAAGTTCTTTTCAGCACAATCACGAATAAAATGATGCCTTATGTCTATGTGCTTTGTTTTACTGTGTTTAACTGGATTATTAGTTATAGCAATTGTAGATTGATTGTCTATCCTAATAGGAGTTTGAGTGTAAGCCAAACCGTAATCCCGCAATTGTTGTTGTATCCACAGAACCTGTGAACAGCAACTACCAGCAGCTACATACTCGGCCTCGCACGTTGACACGGCTACCGATGTTTGTTTCTTGCATTGCCAGGACACCAATCTCCCTCCGAGGAACTGACAACCTCCAGTCGTTGATTTGCGCGTCAAGCTGCATCCTCCGTAGTCCGAATCTGTGAATGCCTCCAACTCTAGATCTCCCTCCGCGTGATACCAAAGTCCCAGCTTCGGTTTCGACTTGAGGTATCGTAGAATCCGCTTCACAGCTTTCATATGCATCTCCTTCGGATTCGCTTGAAACCTAGCACACATACAAACAGCAAACATAATATCAGGTCTTGAAGCAGTTAAATACATAAGTGACCCAATCATGGCCCGATATAAAGTCATCCACATCGGTAATCACTTTCATGTACCGGCCCGAGATTGGATTCACTTGAATCGGCGTGCTGAATGGGCAGTCAACTTAGTTCCCTCCATCCAACCGTTCTAATATTTCATAGACATACTTAGTTTGTGGATAAACACCCTTCCTTCTTTTGGTCAACTTGTAACCAAAAAGAAATTCAACTCCCACAAGCACTCATCTCGAACTAGAGACTTCATCACCTTTTCGAAATCTTTTGCAAATCTGTTCGTCTGATGATCCAAAAAATATCATCGACGTACACTTGTACCAAGATAAAGTGTTCGCCTTCCCTAACAAACAAGGTACTATCTATCCTACCCCTTCAAAACCGTTCTCTAACAGATGGTTGGATAGAGTCTCATACCACCGCCCAGTGGCCTGAGGTAACCATAAGAGCAATCTAAGCGATATACTCTATCAGGATGTTTGGATGTAAATCCGGGCGGTTGTTTCTACATACACCAACTCCTTCACTTTCCCATACAGGAAAGCACACTTAACGTCTATTGATATACCTTAAAGCCTTTGAAGAGGCAAACACTAGAAACAACCTAATGGCTTCTAGCTTGCTACTGGTGCAAAAACTTTCGTTGTATCGATTCCCTCCTCTTGGTTGAAACCCTTTACAACTCATCTTGCCTGTTGGCCGCTGTGACTATTACCCCGATTCGGTCTCTCTTGCACTTAAAAAACCCATTGGTTCTCTATTGCAATTCCCCTCGAGTAACGGAACTAACTCCACACTTCTAGTTCCTAATTGTGAAAGTTCTTCCTGCATCGCTTCAACCCCAGGAGTTGTCCTTAAGTCCATTTGCACCATTTTGGGCTCATACTTGCGAGTATGCAACCAGCATATAGAAATTGTGTGATATCCTCGGAGTCGTGTTATCATCGACAACAACAGTGTTTTGTTATTATACACTACTCCGAGTCTTCACACCCTCGTTAGGATTTCCTATGATGCTTTCTATTGGATGGTTCTTGTTAATCCTAGAGGTCTCTATTTCATCAACCCTTAGATTATCTCCTAAGTTGGATCCTATTTCACCTAAAGGGGGAACAGGCTCAGCTTCTACATTTTCCTCCTCACGGACGTTTTCCTCAGAGGTAGAACTTGATGCTTGAGTCTGATTCTCAGTGTTAGGTGCCTCTTGATCAGCAACTTCTGGAGATCTATCTACAGTCGCAGTAGGCTCGGACGTAGATTCGAACGTGGTCCTTGGAAAGATTTGGCCATCGTCGTTCAGATGCAACGTCGCCAAGTCCTTCTCTATTGTACCTGCATTATAATCCAGAGGAATGTTAAATGACTCAAATAACTTATCATAGTCAAATATCCATTCCGGACCAGTTTGGGGTTCATGTGTATAACTTGTGACTTCAATATTATACACAATCTCCACAGTACCAGTTGTTTTGTTAAACACCCGTTTGTTTGGTGAGTTTGGCACATAACCTAGGAAGTAT
Organism: Centrapalus pauciflorus; assembly: GCA_020465985.1. NCBI lineage: Eukaryota > Viridiplantae > Streptophyta > Magnoliopsida > Asterales > Asteraceae > Centrapalus > Centrapalus pauciflorus. The sequence goes on along the minus strand of JAANYP010001973.1, from coordinate 217,183 downwards.
CCTTCGTCAGCCTTTTCACCAAACTTCGGTTGATGTTTTGTTCTTAAAAGTGTGCATGGTACTCCAAACGGTTCGAATCCAGTTAAGTTAGGTGGCCGTTTATTCAAAATTTCATAGCATGTTTTGTTCAATGATTTGACTGTAAGGACTCGGTTTAAAATGTGGCACGCGGTATTCACTGCCTCCCCCCAAAACATGGTAGGAAGCTTTGAATCCGAAAGCATAGTCCTTGCAGCCTCAATCAAAGTTCTATTTTTACGTTCGGCCACCCCATTCTGTTGAGGTTCATATGGTGCACTGAATTGATGCACGATGCCCTTTGATAGGCAATATACACCAATTACAGAGTTTTTAAATTCAGTCCCATTATCACTACGAATATGTTTAACCCTTGTTCCGTAGGAGTTCTCCACTTGGTCTAAGAACCCGATGAGCTTTGCAGCCGTCTCGTCCTTCGTACCTAAAAAGAAAACCCATGAAAACCGTGAGTAATCGTCAGTGATAACTAAGCAAAACCAACTACCTCCTATACTCCTTTTGTTGATAGGGCCGAAAAGGTCCATATGCAACAAATCGAATGTCGAGGTTATGGAGTTCAGCTTCTTGGACTTGTGTGTCTTTTTGTGTTGCTTGCCCTTCATGCACGGTAGACACTTGTCTTCAAACTGAAAGCTCTTCAGAGGCACACCTTGCACCAAACCATTCTTCGTTATGTAGTTCATTTTCCTTAGGTGCAAGTGAGCCATGCGTCTGTGCCACAAAACCGATTCCGTCTCCGAAGCTTTTGATAGTAAGCAGATCGGACCCATCGAATTATCTGGCTTTAGCACTAACGCCTCAGTGTCAGTAAATAACACCGAGTTCTTCTTATCACAGATTTGAGAGACCCTAATGAGATTATGAACCAGTTTATCAACGTGATAAACTTGATCCAAAGTAATCGTCCTATTAGTGACTTCTCCAGTACCAGTGATATTTCCACCCTTGTTACCCGCGAATGATACAAATCCCCTATTACCCCCTTTGAAGTCTGTGAGAAGACTCCTTTCCCCCGTCATGTGCCTGGAGCAACCACTGTCGACGAACCACTTGTTGTTTGGACCGGTAGTTATCTCCTGCACATGAAAGAAAAGAGGTTAGTTATCACGGGGAACCCAAGCCATGACTGACTTGGTAATACCATTCTCGTCCACATACGTGAACTCTTTCAAGTACCCATCTCGCCTTTCAGGTGACTTGGGCCTTTGAACTGAATTCTGTTGTGGTGCCGAGTGATTTAGATTCACTCTTTGCCTTTGAGTAGGCATTTGTTGTGGTGCTCTAGAATAACTCTTATTATACTGCATTTCAGACTGTGATCCCTGAGCTCTTACCGGAACATAATGTCTAACGGGAGTATGTGACCTAACTGGAGTGTGTGACCTGCTAGGTGTGGTGCTCCTATAGACTTGTTGAGGTGCTGACCTAGATTGATTAATGACACGATTCGGTGAATTTGTCCTGACCACTTCTTTTGGTCCAATCTTAACCGGTGTTTGTTTCACAACAGGTTTTGGTGCGGCCTGCACAGTTTTCTCGGTACTCTGAGAACTACTCGTGCTCGCCACACTTGTTGAGGGCTTAACAGGTGTTGGGTTCACTGTCTTAGGGGTAACATCTGCTTTCCTATTTGGACAGTGAGAAGCAACATGCCCTTTCTCGTGACATCTAAAGCAAGACATCTTATCCATGGACTTTTTGGTTGGTCCCTTAGATCTAGGTGTCTCACTAGTGTCTACATCCTTTGGTACATCTACAGTGTCTGTCTCTTCGACCTGGTCAGCCCATGAAATTTTCTGTTTTCCTGCAGGTGTTTCACTGGAGGAAGACACAAATTTCACTTTCTTGACCTTGACGGTAGAGTCATCCACCTTAGGTGTATTTTCAACTGTAGGCTCAGGTGTCGGTTCAGGTAGGTCCTCTAAAACTACTGACTTGTCAGTTTTCTCCTGAGGCTGAGGCACATAGTTTGCATTGAAAGGTGGAGGAATTTCGTGAAAACCTAGACCTACAGGCTTCTTAGACTGTCTTTGGGCATCTAAGACTTTTCCTAGGTTTAGGCTCGAATTCCTAAACTTTTCCAGCTTGCTATTTGCCTCTGCTACCTTAACTTTGGTCTCGGCTAGCTCTATGTCCTTATCTTTCAGACTTTTGGTCAAGGCCTCTACGTGCTCATACATAAGCTCTATCCTAACACACTGCTCACTCAGTTTGTCTTTTAGAACGATTACGTCTTGAGCATCAGCCTTAAGCTTTTCTTTTAAATCTTGTTTTATATCATTTAGGCTAGCGTTTTCAATTTTTAAATTTTCATTTTGAGCAGATATGGTTTTATGTGATTCTAAGACTAGATTTAACCTATCATTAGAAGTAGCACACAAAGCACATAATTCTTGAAATAGAGAATAAGAAAGACTAACCTTAGAGTTATCAGATTCCACGTTGGCCATCTGAGCAGCAAACTCCAGCACGGTCTGATCATTCGCCTTCTCTACCCACATCGGACTGCTGTCCCGTGTGGTCTGCTCGTCGTCTTCACAACCATTCTCCGTAACTTCAGCCATGAAAGCTCTAGCATTGGACTCAGGATGTGAACTCCAGTCATAGGTACCATCTAGCTGTCTGTCAGAAGTGACATTGGATATTAGACCCGCTAGATTTGCTTGACCAGATGAGGAACTCGGAAGGTATCTTTGTTGGGACTGATTTTGGTACTGTCCTTGATGCTGACTCTGTCCTTGGTATGAGTCTACCTTCGGTCTTTGACACTCCCTGGCGAAGTGTCCCAATCCCTGACAGTTGTAGCATTTGACCTTAGACTTATCAAATCCTATCCCTTTGTTGTTCATTTGCAGATTCCTCCCAGTTCTCTTAATGAATCTTTTAACCCTCTGGGTCACCATGGCCAGTTGCCACTTAAGATCCATTTCCTCTAAGTCATCAGGGTCGACCTGATCGTAATCTTCATCCCATAGAGCTGGGTCATTGATTTTCCCTTGAACACAATTTCCATAAGCGGCCACAAACGAAGCAAGTAGATTCAGATGCTCTTCCGCTGACTTTGCGCTCATGGGCATCTTCGAATAGCTCTGACTGGTCGATGCCTGTTGGACTTGAGGTTGCGGTTCTTCCGATCTTCCTAACCCTAAGAACGCGCGATTTAGTGAGTCTTCGGACTCTGGTGGCGATGACGTTTCTCCGGTGAAAAACGCTGTAGCACTCTTCGGTTCAGCTGTCACTGATGATTTAGATGTCTTTCCAAAATACATAGCCGGATTCTGGACTTGCTCGTAATCAGTCTCAGCCTTGATCATCTCGAAGTGATATGCCCTCAACGTTCCCACAATATCATCAAGTGACTGAGCATAATACTTGTCCTCATTGAGCTTAATCATTGCCACGTACATAGCCCATTTGGCTGGTAGGGCATCAAGAAGCTTGTTGTTCTTGTCAGTGTCAGAATACTCAATGCCATGACTTTCAAGTTCCGTTATCAGATGATAGAACCTTGTGATAATATCATCCAACTGTTCATCCTTAATAGCCTTGAAAATCGCAAACTGTTGAGTCAACAGCTCTGTACGCTTTCTACGCACCCGTGGATTACCTTCACACCTTTTCTGGAGAGACTCCCAAAGTTCCTTCGACGTCCTTTGAGTCCGAAATGTGTGTAAGATATCTTGAGGTAAAGCCATACGGATAACGGAGAAAGCCTTGTTTTCAGCTTCAAATAGTTTCTTGTCATCCTCTTTCATCATCTGGTATGACAAAACCTTTTGACGGCCTTCAACTTGAGATACTGGTGGAATGTAACCTTCATCTATGCACACCCACATGCGCATATCGTTGAATCGTACAAAATCCGTAAATCTGTCCTTCCACCAGTAATAATTCTCAACTTTCATCAGCTTTGGCGGTGCATTTGCCTTCCCAACTTCGTGATCCATCTCAAGGAATTTCTGAAGGTTTGACATCTTTTCTGAAAGAAATTGAATTTGAACTTAATTAATTTAATTCGAAACTGATTTAGACTAACTTATTCGAATCTAGATAGATTCGAAACTAATTAATATTAAATCTTTTGAAATTAAATTCGATTTAGTCTTAAAAGTCAATTAGATTCGAAATTATGTCAGATTCGAACAACTCCTTAGATTCGAAGTTATGTCAGATTCGAAGGACTCTTTAGATTCGAAGACCCTTAGAATCGAAGGCACAGCAGAGTCGAATGTCAGCAGATTCGAAGCACAGAATCGAAACAGTAACAAACTCGAAACAAACTCGAAACAATATAGACTCGAGATCCAATTCGAATGAAGTAACAGATTCGAAACAAGGTAGACTCGAAACTCTCTGAAATTGACTCGAAAGGAGCGTATTTAGGTTAGACTCGAAAATAAAGTAAAACCCTAATTACCCCTATAGATTCGAGCGCCGCAAACTCGAAAAACGGCTAACACGTTGATTTTTTGACGTTTTACAGATTAAACCACTATTTTTCAAACGAAAAATAATGATTTCGATCAAAAACGTGAAAAACAACAAAGTGTTTCCCGAATATGAATTTGCTAAGCTCAAAAACACGTTTTTGAGAGCAAAACCGTCCAACTAGCGTCAAGAAACCTAGAATGTATCTGATGAACACGAAGAACACCAAGAACACTCCGTAGGCTCTGATACCACTTGTAAGGTCTACGACTGCAAGATCTATCTAGACGCGGATCCGTTAACGAGTGCGGAATCCTCGTTGACGGTTAGACGGACAACTCTCAACCAACGGAAACACGGAGACTATTAGACGCTGAACGAACGACACACGAACGATCCTACGTACTAATTCTCTCCGAAACGGCACTCACCTAGCTGATAAACTCGAGATCGCCTCTTGCTTAATTCCTCACGAATTCTGCAAAAAGTCTCTTAATGATTCGAGTCTATCCCTAATTATAGACCCTGATTCGAGTCTGTTGTGGGCCAACCTCGAATCTGGCCCAAGGCCCATTCGAATCTGTCCATCTGACAGTCTCGAATCTAACCTATTTTCGAATCTATGGTTACATTCGAATCTATCACAGATTCGAATGTCAACCCATATATAATTCGAATCTAGCCTTTTACTTAAACAACTAAGTGTTTGAAACTTATGATATTACCTTATGAATGATTTTATCTTTGTACTTTATGTTTGAACTTCTTGTAATACGTTACATCAAGTTCAAACATACAAACACTGATAATCATCAATCATACATAATATATAACAAACATATGCTAAATCACAATGTAAAACAACTTAGACTGCTATCGTCACACGGGATGTACCAACATTCATACACTTTCTTATCGTCATCCTTCATCATAGAATAAGGAACAACCTTTTGTCGTCCTTCGACCTCAGCTGTAGATGGAATGTATCCCTCGTCGATACAAATCCACATGCGCATATCGTTAAATCGCGTGAAGTCGGCAAACCGATCCTTCCACTAGTAATAATCTTCAAGTTTCAACAACTTTGGCAGAGTATTGGCTTTTCCAACCTCGTGATCCATCTCCATAAACCGTTGTAGACTTGTGATTGTTTCAGATATTTTTTGATTTAAACTTAATTAATTTAATTCAAAATAAATTTAAAATAATCCTTTCGAATTTGGATAAATACGAACCTAATTAATTTTAAACTGTTTTGGAATTAAATTCGATATTAAGTTCGAAATCAAGTTCGAAATCAAGCTATATTCGAATTTAATGGCAAAGTCGAATGATACTAAACTCGAATCCCACTTAAATTCGAAACCCACTTAAATTTGAAAACTAAGCAAACTCGAATGTCCTGAATTCGACTTTAGAGTAAAGTCGAAATCCCCAAGCAATTTCGAACTGGCCAAATTCGAAGCAAACTCTAATGAAATTCGAAAGGAGCGTATTTTGGTCAAACTCGAATCTGAGCAAACCCTAATTTCTCCTTAACAAAGTCGAGCACCGCAAATTCAAAAAACGGCTAATACCTCTAGTTTTTCACGTTTTTCAGAATAAATCAATATTTTTACGAGTAAAAATATTGATTTTGATCAAAAACGTGAACTACAACAAAGTATTCCCCGGAATTCAATTTGATAAGCTCGAAAATCTCAGAAATATGATAATAACCATCCAAATACGTCAAGAAACCTAGGATGTATCTTTTGAACACTAAGAACACGAAGAACACCCCTTAGGCTCTGATACCACTTGTAAGGACTTTCAACTACAGATCTATCTAGACGCAACACACACCAACGAGTGCGGAATCCTCGTTAGCGGCTTGACGGATATATCACACTCACTGAACACGAAGACTACCACGACGTTGTACGAACGACTACGAACGAACCTACGCGATGATTCTCTCCGAAAACACTCTAAGAATACTAGTAGACTTGAGATCTCCCTTTCTGCTTAATCACACATGAATTCTGCAAAAGTCACCTAATCATTCGAGTTAATCCCTATTTATAGTGATCCATTCGAGTTTGTTATGGGCCAAACTCGAATCAGGCCCAAGGCCCATTCGAATTTGCCCCCTTGACAAATTCGAATCTGCCTTATTCGAATTTATACCAAATTTGAATCTGGCTTATAAGTAAATTCGAATATGCTCTAAATTCAAATTTCACAAGACAAACTTCTATTTGAACATATGTTTTAACTTATGTTTGAATTAATCTTTGGACTTTATGTTTGAACTTCTTGTAATACATTACATCATGTTCAAACATACAATCAATAAATATCAAACACATAAAATCACATATATCAAACACTAGATAATATTCAATACCTTGTAATATCACTTAGACAAAATGCTAACACACTTAGACTGCTATTGTCACACAGGGTGTACCAACAGTGACACCTGATCCACTTAGGATCATGCCTCAATGAAGATTCTCTTGCATCATTTTCATCTCCAACAGGTCCTGTTGAACAGCTTTCAAGACATTCAGACACACTGTTATCTTGAGTCTGTTCACTTGTTTAACATGAATCTCCATTGTTGAACACTTCAGCAGAAAATCCAGGGAAATCAGCATTGAGAGGTTCAGGGCATGGTGTATTGATTATGTCAGTACACTTTTTCACACAGGGTGTATCAACATAGTCATCATCATGTCCATTGTGGTTAACAGGTTACAATCTGGGTGTAGTGGAAGCTTTTGAGTCATTTTCTTCATTGACGGAATGCATGAGATCATCAATGCTGACCTCTCCTAAAACTGATTCAGGAACAGCTTTGGTGGAAGCGCTCCTGGACTTCTCAAAGGTGACATTAATAGATTCATCTATCAACTTTCTTTTGTAGTTCTATACTCTGAAGGTTTTAAGGATAGCAGAATATCCAACAAACACACCTTCATCAGCTTTGGGTTCAAACTTTGCCAGCTGGTCTCTCTGATTCAGAATGAAGCAAGGACATCCAAACACATGGAAATAGCTAATACTTGGCCTTCTCCCTTTGATTAACTAATAGGGAGTCTTGTTGAACATTTTTACCACCAAGGATCTGTTTTGAGTGAAGCAGGTAGTGTTAACAGCTTCAGCCCAAAATGATGAAGGCAAACCTGATGCACACAACATGGTTTTGGCAGCTTCAATGAGAGTTCTGTTTCTCCTTTCAGCAGCTCCATTTTGTTGTGGAGTTATTACACCTGAAAAGTTTTGTGAGATCCCTGTTTCTTCACAGAAGTCCTCAAGAGTACTTTTTCTTAATTCAGTACCATGATCACTTCTGAGCTGCTTAACTTGAGCAGAGTTCAGCATCTCCGTATTTTTGATGAACCCAATAATTTCTCTAGCAGCCTCTCGTTTGCTCTTCAGAAAGATCACCTATGTAAACCTGGAGAACTCATCAACCATTACTAGTGTGTATCTTTTACCTCCTAGACCTGGGACACTGAATGGTCCAAACAAGTCCATGTGGATTAAGAAGATAGGAGTATCAACAGAGAAATTATGCTTAGATTTAAAAGATCTTTTTCTCTACTTGCCATTCTCACAAGCTGTGCAAAGTTTAACCTTAACAAAGGTAATAGAAGGCAAACCTGTTACCAACTCTTTCTTACAGAGTTTGTTGACATTCTTGAGGTTCAGGTGTGATAGCCTTTTGTACCATAACCAGTTCAGGTCTGCATTGCTTCTGGAGATAAAGTAGGTTTCAGTTGTGGGATCAGCAGATTTCATGTCCACAACATGCCTTTCTTCCATTGTGCACACAACACAACTTTACTTTGGGAATCCAATATGTAACCCAGGTTCTCATCATTATTAAACTTGTAGCCAGCATCAAACAATTGACTTATCAGCACCAGCTTGAAGAGTTCCATATCCTTTTGAATATATCAGCACCAGCTTGAAGAGTTCCATATCCTTTTGGGGATCCCTGAACATCGTCACCAAAGGTGAGTTTTGGCCCTTTTTCTGGACTGAGATCACTCAGCAGATCCTTGCAACCTGTCATGTGGCTTGAGCATCCGCTGTCCAAGTACCAAACCTGGGATGGTTGTTTTACCTGCAGAGTGTGATGGGAAATATTAGTTATTTTTAGGGGAACTCATCAAAGGGATGAGTTCTCCTACTTCGTCAATATTTGTTGATGGACCAGTAATATCAACACTAATATTTCCTATTTGGATTTTATGAGCTTGGATACTATCCTCATTGACCATGTTGCTTCCAATGCTATTGGTTTCTGCAATGTTGGAACTAGCAGAGTCAACAGGACTCATGTCCTCAGTTTCAGGACAATCTTTGGCCATGTGTGTCTTCTTCCCACATTTATAACATTTTCTCTTTTTGGTCTTTTTGGAAGAAGTACTTCCAGAAACACGTTCTGAATCATTCTTGTTGAGCTTCTCAGCAGGTTTAGCAAGCTTATTACTGTTTTTAAAATAATCAACACTTTGAGTGGAAGGCTAAATGGCAACACCTTTACCTGTATCGTCTTTCCTCTTTTTAGGAGGACATATATCAAATATAGGAAGTTTGATTGGCCTTTGACCTTCCACAGGTTTGGGAAACTTATTCCCAAATTTCTCAGGTTGAGCAATGGGTTTGCCTTTGCCCTTACTGAGATGTGATGGATGTTGCCTATCAACATAATCACTTCTTTTGGTTTTGAAAGACTTACCTTCATTTATAACCAATTTTCCACTATGATTTAAAAACTTATTTGAAGTCACAGTAGATTTACTTTCTAAGTGAGACTTACCCCTATTGAAAGCAGGCTGCTTATCTTTTGAAAACGTTTTCTCAAAATGATCAGCTTCAAAGGGATTAACAGGTCTCTTACCATTAGCTTCAGACCCAGAGCCAGTCTTGGTAACAGGTTTAGTGTCTAAAGCTACAACTTTAGCTTGTTTTCCATTCTTTAGCTTGTGTGAGCCAGTTGGGCACTTAGCATACTGATTTGATGGAGAACACATTCCATCATCAGTTTTTAGAGCTTTTTCACACAAGCTGTCAGTGTTTTGAGGCCTGACAAACCTATTTCTTGAGACTAGCTTACCATTTACTTTTTGAATGAAGGTACTTGGAAGATCACCAAGAGTGGATTAGTCTTTTTCCAGATTATTTATCTCAACAATTGAAGCTGCTTTTCAAGATCCCCTCCAAGATAGGCTTTGATTTGAGCAGGGATCTGTTGACTGATACAATGATTGACTTTTTGTGCAGATTGGCACCAAGAGTCAACAATCTTTTGAAGCTTGACATGTTTTGTGTCAGTTTCTCTCTTTTCTTCTAATAGAATGGACTTGATTAATTTTAATTCATCAAGTTCAGTTTCCAACTTATGGAAGCTGTCCAATTTACTAGTTTTTATTTCAAGATCAGTTTTCAGCTTGGATATTTCGGACAACAAAACTTTATGCTTCTCAATAACAGCTTTTAGATCAACAAGCAGATACTCAAACATTTTAACTTTTTCATCAGAACTGTAATCCATAAAATTCTGTACCTTATACATAAATGTTGGGTTCCAGTTCTTCAAGCTGCTGAGAGCCTCAGCTTCAGCCAGGTCTTGTTTGAAGTTGCTTGTTAATGGGATATAAGTGTTGGCCATCAGACAATTGGTATCTTCCTTATCTGATGATGAGTCAGATTCCTCCCAGTCACATTTCTCAACCATAAGTCTCTTTTGCTTGTTGGAAGCCACTGAGTCTTCCGACATTCTCAGCTTAGCCATAACCATTAGGTACTTAACCCTGTAGCCATCGTCCTTGTTTGTCTTGTATGGTTTGGATGATGAGCCAACACCTTTAGACACACAGTCAACAACTATATGGCCAGTTTTGCCACGTTTAAAGCCCTCAGCCTTAGTTTTGTCAAATGTTTTCTTTTTTATAGCACCTGACTTCTTCTGTAGCATTTTTCCACCAAACCTCTTCTTATTCAATTTCTCTGACAAGCATTGCTATCATTTGCTCATCACCTAATTCAGTAAGATCCTCACAGTCTTCCTCCTCAGACATTTCTTCCCTTCCATCATCAGCCTATTGATCAGCTTGTGTGAACACATCACACACCTGACCAGCAGGTTGTCTCACGCTGGCCACTAAGGCAGCACCTCTTTTGGGCATCTCCAAGGCATTTCTTTTCTGTAGCCTTGACTGCTCATCATTTAGTAAGGATCCATACAGATTTACAAGATCCATACATTTGATGTTGCCTGAGTTTCATAAGATAGTAGAAAAATAATTCCAAATCAGGCAGAATGTCCAAGAACTTGTTTAACAGAGTCAAGCTGTCTTTGGTGATCCAACAGCTTTGAGATCATTGATTAGAGTAGTGAATCTGGTATAGGTTTCAGTGAGAGACTCCTTTGGCTTTGCATAGAAAAGTTCATACTGTCTAACAAGATTGTTGATCCTGTTATCCAGTGTGATAGTGGGACCATCATAGACGGTACACAATGTATCCCACATCTCCTTTGCAGTCTTCATTTTCTCAACCTGTTTGAACACATCATTAGGAAGAGAAATAACCAGGCCGTTCCTGGCCTTTGAATCAAGAGCAACCAGGCTTTTATCTTCACCAGACCATTGAGCATTTGCCTTTTCAAAGATTCTGATCTCAGGGGCAGCTCCTTCACCCGCAGGAGTGATAGTAGTAACATAGGTTGGTACATAGGGAACTTCCATTACTATCTCTGGTAGTTGTACATCCAGATTCTCTAAGTAGAGCATCATTCTACACTTCCAACCAGAGAAGTTCTGATGATTGAACTTGGAGGGTTTGGCCATTGAACCATTATAATAGTAGGAGGAGGAACTGGCAGCACTGTTGTCCATGGGAAAATAGAGATAATGAGAGATCTAGAGTTAACACACACTCTATCTGCTCTGATACCAGTTTTAGGTCCCAAAAGGTTACCCAGTGTATTGTTCTAAGCTGTCGAGGGGGGGGGGGGGGAATACAACTTATTAAATCTCAACACTCTTTTCTCAATGTTTGTGTATATTATCAACAAGTGTTAATTACAAAGAAGCTTGAACTGCGAAATGATACAAGCTGAGATTACAGATACAACAGATGTTTAACTAGTCTAGGAACACTCAAACTAGATAGAATGAATACACTCACTAAGAAGAACTCACTGTTTACAAGACACAGATGGGAAGCTTGGACACACATTACTGTTTTATTCAAGCAGACTTGCATGCATGGAAAACACACATCTAAGCATGATCTGAATTTATCACTCTTGGTTATCTCACATTCCTTGGAAGCTTCCTTTTATACTCTCACTGAGAATCTCAGTGAAGCTTCCTCATTGGACAAGAAGATAGTGGGATGTCTTTCTAAAAACAAAAAAACAACTTTTCTGCACATTCTGATAAAGCAGACTTGTCTCTATATGGCAGAATCTTTGTTTTTTTATTTTTGTCTCTGTTGCAGAAGCCTTTAACCAAAAGAGGAATGTCAACTTTGAACCTTTCATCTTTGTTAATGCCATTTTGATATAAGAAATGTTCTGTCACCCATTTCAGAAATCCCTTTGTCTTCATGTAACAGAGCAGTGTAGGCAGCTTTTGCAGCATCTGTTTATCCACTTTGACTTTGACTTTGTAACTGATCCTATAGTCCATAACAATACATGAGGTCATGGAAACATATTCCATAGAGTGTTTAGCCTGTTCACAATGAACAGGTTCCGTTCACAAAGTACTCAACACTTAGTATTTGTCCAAGTTGCTCAATAGGATAGAGCAGCGTACACAGTTTATGTCCAGCCTGTTCAACAGAATGAACAGCTTGGGCAATCTACCTTAGTTGCAACAAATGCAACAGGGTAAACAGCTTTGACTTATATTGCAAATCACTTTTCAGGTTTCAATAAGGTATTAACAGGCCTTAAATTTTACCTTCAAGTGCATCAAACAGGTTTGATTAAAAATCTCCCCTTAAGATGTAGAGCAGGTTTTACTGAGGCCTTTTTGGGCCTAACATAGTTTAGTTTTTATTTTACATGGAGTTAGAATAACTAAAATTAATGGAATAAAGTAGAATACATGATTTATTTTTGTAAAGTATCTCAATATATGACCAAGTTTATGATTGCAGAGTGATAGTGGACAAAACACAATTTGTCAAGATTTGATGACTTCACTTCGCAAGCACTTTTTGTATGTTTAATGTTCTGATCAGGTCATAATATTTTTATTATGTTAAACTTCAATATTTTAGAAAGATTTTGACATATTGCAGATATTTTTTTGGAGATGTCTATGTCTACTTTAATAATTATACAAAAACAGAAGTTCAGAAGGTTGAGCAGATTGCACACCTTTCTTGCATGGACTATTTGGAGCATTATTTTGAGAGTTATGGTATTTACAATTCACATGAACATTCTGCCAGATTTTTACTTTTTGCACACTTAACATTTAAAATACATTTTTGTTAGAACCAATTTTAAGTTGATGAAATAATTAAGTCTATGGTATTTTTTTGTAAATATAGCATAGTTGAATATACATATAAATAGAAATATTTCTTTTGTAAATTGACAGATCTGACATCGTTTTGTTTTGCACGGAAATTGTAAAGAGCAGTTAGGGCTACAGTGTTTTGGTTGTTCATCATTCTCATCTCTGTAATCTATCTTGTGGAAATATAATCATTCGATTAGTCTTTGATTCTTGTTCTTAAATTCTTTATTTTGAATGTTTGATTGAATTAACCGGAATAACAATTGTTATCAGAGCATGGAAATGATTTCTTGATTGAATTTTGAAAAATATTCACTGTTTCATCGTTTTTTATTTTTTGGAAAATTGAAAAATCTCGTAGGGTTTTTGATTCTGTTGGTGTTTGAATCTGAAAGTTTGATCGAAGGTAAAGGTTTGTAAATCGATCAGATTGATCATAAAATCAATCTGTAATTCAAAACAATCAAAAAGGTTCATCGATTTTTCTGATTTTTTGAAAAACCCTTTGTTCTTCACAGTTCTTGTGAAAAACACGGTGTTTAATCTAGTTTTAACCAAAGTGTTTTCAGAAATAGTGTTTGTAAGAAAAAAGCATACCTTCGATTTCAGTTTGGAATCAAAATATGCATTTTCAGTGAAAACATTGAATTCAGGACTTGATCTTTTATCAAAATCATAGAACTCGAAAACAGTTGTGTTCATATTTTAATCGAGTTGCACTTTGCTTATATTCGAGTTGCAAATCACTAGCAATTGAGTTCAATGCTTTAGTGATCGAGTTGAATTGGAGCATTAATCGAGCTGAAAGAAGTTCCAATCGAGTTGGACACTTATTTCAATTGACTTATAATCAATTTAATACGAGTTGCACACAAATTTAATCGAGTTGAATAGAAGAGTCAATCAAGTTGAACTCTATTCAATCCGAGTTGGGAAGGAGCTTTTTTCGAGTTTTATACAACATCTATTAAGTGGATTTCAATTTGAATCAAGTTTTAAACAAGACCAATTCAAGTTTAATCAATCATCAGCCAATTTCATTCGAGTTTAATCTCATTTGATCCAAGTTTCATAGAGGCTTTATTCGAGTTGAGAATTCTTTGCATTCGAGTTGCATTGTTAATCTATTGAATGATTTTTTCTAGATTCGAGTTTCCATCTTTACAATTCGAGTTGACTCCTTACATTGATCGAGTTTTATCACTCATTCAATCGATTTTGATCCCATTCATTTTGAGTTTCATTCAATACTCATTCAAGTTTGATCAACTTACCTTCAAGTTTGATCAATTTTTAAATTTTAATCAATTTGTCATTTAAAAGATCTTGGAAGATTCCTGTTAATCAGTCAAAATGTCCAAATACGCACTAGCCATGGGGTCGGAACAAAACCTCCAATTCTATATTGAGAAGAATACGTACAATGGAGGGAAAGATTCCTTGAGTTTATATGTTTTGATGACATGTCCGATGAAATGTTGAAATCACTCAATGAAGAACCAGCTGTTTTCCTTGAGATAGTACCTGCTGTACCCACTGCCAATCCTCCTATACCTGAATGAATAGTTGAGGTCACAAACTAAAGCACAAAAACAAAGAAAACTGGGGAACAAGACAGCTAGAAAACTGTTGTTGATATCTATACCCAATGATATATATACCTGTCTGACTAATACCAAACATCCAAATCCATCTGGGATGAGGTCCGTATATTGATGAGGGGTTCAGACACAGCAGCAACAAACAGAGCCCGAAACAGTTTAATGATGTTTGAGAACTTTAGAGCAAGAGAAGGGGAACTACTGGAGAGTACATATCTGAGGTTTGTCAGTCTGGTCAGTGAAACGAAGAGGAATGGTGTCACAAAGTCAAATTTAGACATCAATGTCAAATTCCTGAAAGTACTGAATCCGGAGAGGGATAAGTACCCAATGATAATTCAACAAACCAAAGATATTGAAGACGTGGACTTTCACATGGTATTTGAAAAGAAGAAGGCTGAAAAGGAAACCGTTGATCATTTAGCTCTGTTGGCGGATAAGAAGTACAAATAAAAGCTAAAGAAGGAGAAACGGGTAGCAGTGAGCAGCAGTTCATCAGAGTCATACTCATCAGATTCCTCAACTGATTCTGAAATTGCAGTGATGTAGAAACAAATGGCCTTACTGACAAAGGAATTTCAGATGAAGTTTTACCGGAAACCTACCAACAACAACATGAGGTACGAAAGAGGCTCACGAAAGTGTCAAAAGAAGGACAGATATGATAAATCAGGAGACAACAATGGCAAGAAAGCTGATAAATATGAAAAATCTGAAATGCCAGCCAACAAGGATTCTGTCAACAGTCGAAGCTGAATACGTTGTCGTATCGTCGTGCTGTTCACAAGTGTTGTGGATGAAGAGTCAACTCCGAGACTACAGGTTTACACCGCATAAGATTCCCATCTATAGTGATTCTTAAAGTGCCATAGCCATATCTTCAAATCCGGTGCAACACTCTAAAACCAAACACATTGACATCTGGTATCAGAAATATATTTTTATCTAATTCTTAAAAATCTGATAAATTTTTATCTGATTTTTTTTGTAGGGGGAGCTGTCATTTAAAGAGATATTAATTTGAGGGGGAGCTAAACTGCAAAAATCAAGGGGGACCAATATCGTTTTTGTTATCTTATATTCTTTTTGTGTTATTTTTTTAGTAATTTTTTTTTTGTTTTGTCGATGTTAGTTAAAATTTTTTACATTTGTTCAAACTTTTTTAAAATTTTTAGTTTGTATTTTTTTAAGTGTTATTTTTTGTGTGTGTGTATATGTGCCTTTGTTGAAAATAAAAGGGCTGAGATATTTTGAGTCGGTCGGGTTTCAAAAATTTTGAATTTGAAATTTTTACTATAAAGTTGAAATTCAAAATTCAAAATCACTTTTTCGGAATCTTGGTTACTGTTCCATATCTTCTCCGATTACACACACTCAATCTTTCTTCTAATCGAAGAAACCCGTTTCTGATAAAGTGTTTTCATTTTCAGGATATAACTTGTAAGTAATTTTACTGTGTTTACTCTGATTTGTTTCCTTTCAGTTTTGTTATTTTACGAGTTTTGTACTATGTGAGTGTGTTCGTGGGATTTGTAAATTTGTTAGGGATAATCTGAAATTGATTGTGTGCTGATATGCGGATTCATCCTGTGAACTTGAATATTAAATTTCAAGTCTTATTTCCAAACACACAAACATTAATTTTGAATTTTCATTGTTAAAAGTTTTTCGAGTTCTTTCCACTGAAAATTGGATTTTTTGATATGCAATACATGTTTCTGGACAATGTTCAGTAAACAAATTATGTTTTAACTTCATTTTCGAGTAGGAAGCAATTTTTGGATACGTAAAATAGTCATTGTAATGAAATTTTGAAATTATCAGTTGTTCTGGACTTAGAAAAGTTTTTAAATGTTTTTCTCGATCAACACTTCATTCGAGAATTTTTCAATTTTGATCGAGTTGGATGAAGTTAAACTCGAGAAACTTTTAGTTTCATTCGAGTTGTATGCTTCATGATTCGAGAAAAGTGTATGTGTTATTCGAGTTGGTTACTTTGCAGGACTTAGAAAATTTTTTCAATAACCCTCGATAACAAGTTTGATTCGAGTCCTTTCATGTCTAATTCGAGTTGGTCTCATTGTTGGTTCGAGGAACTTTTCTTGTTATTCGAGTTGAGCAGCTTTAGGACTTAGAAAATTTTTCTATCAAGTCTCGATAAACAATTCCATTCGAGTTGTCTTCTGTGTCTTTCAAGAAAACATCAATATCATTCGACTTGGTCCAACTTCATTCGAGAAAGTCTTTATTCATTCGAGTTTCATACTTATGCAATTCTAGTTGGATCATGAGTCATCCGAGAAACATCATGTTTCAATCGAGTTTAATTCTCAAATTTCTTTCAAACTGTTGAGGATTTTTAAGTTTTCGAGAAAAATTTCAAATTTGTCAAAAAAAATTTTAAAATCAGTGCTTTACTAGCATTGGTCTCTTAACGATTGACTTTGGGATCCTAACAATAATATTTTAATATCATTGTCTGGAATCCCGATGCTTAAAACAGTGAAACATATATTTTGCTATTTGTTAGTAAAATGTTTTATTTTTCTATTTGCAATTTCATTTGATTATCTGTTGTGTCTAACATGTCTATTATTTTTCACAAGTTTCAAATGGGTTCCCCAACTCAATCCCAACCTTCAAATTCATCTGAATCTCATTCATCTTCAAATCATACATTGGTTTCCAAAATAGTGAAATTCGCTTCTGTCACCCGACCTTCACCCTCAACACTCATACCAGATAATCAGTTAGTCAAACCTAGATATTGTCTACCCTATCGTGACAACAACCACCGTCTTTGATCCAAAGATAATAAAAGGCAGCCATCCAATCATAGTAGACATCCTTAAAAGACATCTTTTAGGTTATCTACTTCAATTTAAACCCTCTATTCCTCAAGTGTACTTACAGCAGTTTTGGCATACAATCAAGTTCCTACCAGCTGATGGTAACCATCATTTCAAGGTTACCATTGATCAATTCAAGACAAAGATTACACTGTCCAGGCTCAGATATAATCTATTTCTACCACATCGCATTGATACCATGAACTTTATCGAGCTAGCTGACTTTAAAGTTTTTGTATCCGATGAAGACCACGTCCATGATTTGATATGCTAAGTATATTCTAAGCCTCTACCGAAAAGCTCTAAATTTCACAGGAATGAACTTAACGGTGAGTAGTATACATTGTTCGGAATTGAGAACAGATGCATGACATCCAAGATTACCGGTATCGATAGGTGCATCATACATTGTCTTAGAATTTTTCATGGTATTGCTTTGAACAAGAATTATGACTACGCTCAGTGCATTTGGGAGCACCAGAAAGATGTAGCGTTGGCAAAGACGATGAATCGAGCAAGGAAGTTTGTACCACTTCATAGATTCATTAAAATATTGATAAGGGGCATATTAAGGGTCAATGAATAGATTCCTAAACGATTCTCAATGGTGCACTGACTATGTGATGATGAGTCTGCATGCGGTACAGGATTCGCCGAATGTGAATATAATGCCAATTCCAGAAGCTTTATTAAAATATACGGATCAAGAGAGTGAGCACGTGAAGCTATACAGAATAGATCACACTCCTGTAGAAGCCTAGGAACCGGGTTTTCTTAACCAGGGAACTATAGGTGAGCAGGAACATCAGAGACCGAGGGTGCAAAGGTGCAGGAAAAGGGTGGTGAGAGCAGTTCTAACTCTGAATGAACATTATCCAATATTGCTGAGGGAGCTGCGGAAGGGAATGATGATGATGATGATGATGAACATGATACAAATGAGGGAGGTGCAGGAATGATTGAAATTTCTATAGCTCAAAGCATTCCAGAGATAGATATCGTTGAAATAGCGAGGGAGAGTGTGAGGGAGATTCCTAGCTCAAACAGTCGGGATCAAGCGACATCAGCTGTTAGCTCCCAAATGGGAGTTAGCATTGAATTAGTCAGTATCCCTCGGACGACTGCACACCCCCAGCCACTTGTTCTCCTCTCAACAGGAAGATGTTACATGTTCTCACCTGGATGAAGCACAAAATCTATCCAAAAATCCTTTTAATTTTATGGATATTGAATATAGTACATATCTGCCCGGGTGTAGAGCTTCAATTCTTGCACATACTATAGAACCCATACACACTAGGACACTCGAGTCCACTTCATGTGTTGAAGTAAGTGTGGTTGAACTTTGTACTACTGCCGGGACAACCTTAGTAATAGAAGCATTTGTTGCTCCGTCACTTGAAGAGGTTGAAAGTCTAGTCAGAGCTACTAAATTGCTAACTCTGAGCACTGGTCACACAGATGTTCTTTTCACAAGTTTGACTTTTGTGACAATTGGAAGTCTAAGTGACCTAGTAGTTAGTCTTTCCCCGTTTGTTACTGAAACTAAATTAGATGAAGCCTTGAATGTAGCAATTGCTGGACTTACTAATCAAATGACAAGTCAATTCTCAGAAATAATGGATTAGATGGCAAATATTCATAAACTGTTATAGGGCAAGAAAGTGGCTGAAGAAGAAGTGAAACAAAAAGATCCAAATCAATCTATTGAAAAGCTCAGAGAGTTATATGATGAGTTTGACGAGATGCGAGAACAGATGATTTGATTGGAAAGCATGTTAATAACACCATTAGGAGACATGTCTGAAAGGATATCTGTTGTAGAACAAACATGCAAGGCTCAAGCTTCTGCTTCGAAGAGAAAGCATGATGAGCACGATGAAGACTCTGATGATGCTCCTCATGAAGGGGAGAAGAGGAGGAAGCTTGATGAGCAAGGTACTGGCTTTTTAATGATAACATATCTAGAGAAAGAGAAAGAAACAGAAGGTCAAGAGAAGGGTGTTGGTACACCCTGTGTGACGATAGCAGTCTAAGTGATCCAACATTGGGTTTTAGCAAGTGTTTGATATATATGTTTTTATATGGTTGATAATTATTATTGTTTGTGTGTTTGAACTTAATGTAACATATTACAAGAAGTTCAAACATAAAGATCAAAGATAAAATCAACCATAAGGTAAAAACATAAGTTTCAATACTTAGTTAATTATGTGAGAAGGTAAATTCGAAATATCTAAGGACTAGGATTCGAATCTGGTTAGATTCGAATGTGACCACTTAGGCAGATTCGAGAATGTCAGATGGGACAAACTCGAATGGGCCTTGGGCCAGATTAGAGTTTGGCCCATGACAGACTCGAATTAGCCTCTATAATTAGGGATAGACTCGAAATATTATCAACCTTTTTGCAGAATTCGAGAGTGATTAAGCATTAAGCGATTTCGAGTTTATCATCAGGTTAGTGTTTCGGAGAGAATCTTCTAGTAGGTGCGTTCGTGTGTCGTTCGTGCAGCTCGTTGATAGTCTCCGTGTTTCATAGTGAGAGTTGTTTCCGTCTACCTGTTAAAGAGGATTCCGCACTCTTTGACGGTTCCGCGTCTAGATAGATCTGTAGTGTGTAGATCTTACAAGTGGTATCAGAGCCAGGGGGTGTTCTTGGTGTTCTTCATGTTCATCTAGATATATCCTAGGTTTCTTGACGCTTTTGGACGGTTTTTTTCTCCAATTCGTGTTTTTCGAGCTTAGCAAATTCTTATCCGGGAAATAATTCGTGTTTTTCACGTTTTTGATCGAAATCAATATTTTTCGTTGTAAAAATATTGATTTAATCTGCAAAACGTAAAGAAATCAAAGTATTAGCCGTTTTTCGAGTTTGCGGCGCTCGAATCTGTTAGGAGTAATTAGGGTTAATCTTAGTCTCGAGTCTAACCAAATCCGCTCCTCTCGAGTTTGATAAAGACTGTTTCGAGTTTAATTCGAGTTTGTGCTAGTTTCGAATAGGTTCTCGAGTCTGCTGACTTTCGAGTTTGATTCGAATTTGGTCTAGAGTCTAATAGGGCTTCGAATCTACTGAGTGTTCGAGTTTGCTTGACCTTCGAATTTAAGGACTTTCGAATCTGTCATCATCTTCGAATTTAGTTGAATTATCAAACTTAATCGAATTTAATCCCAAACAAATTTAAAATTAATTATATTCGAACCTATCTACATTCGAAAGAATTAAATTAAATTAGTTTCGAATTAAATTAATTAAGTTACCATTCAATTACTTTCGAGACGATGTCAAATCTTCAAAAGTTTCTGGAAATGGACCACGAGGTCGGGAAGGCAAATACTCCGCCTAAGCTGATGAAACTCGAAGATTATTATTGGTGGAAAGATCGGTTTGCCGATTTTGTGCGTTTCAATGACATGCACATGTGGGTGTGTATTGACGAAGGATACATTCCACCAAATTCTGAAGTTGAAGGCCGTCAGAGAGTCTTATCATATCAGATGATGAAGGAAGATGATAAGAAACTTTATGAAGCCGAGAACAGAGCTTTCTCGATAATTCGGATGGCGTTGCCTCAGGATATACTACACACATTCCGGAGTCAGAAGACATCTAAGGAACTTTGGGAGTCACTGGAAAAGAGATGTGAGGGTAATCCAAGGGTTCGAAGAAAGCGTATGGAATTATTGAAACAACAGTTTGCGATTTTCAAGGCGTTGAAGGATGAACAGCTAGATGACACCATCACTCGCTTTTATCATCTGTTGACGGAACTTGAAAGTCATGGGATTGAGTATACTGACACCGACAAGAACAATAAGCTTCTTGATGCCTTACCAGCCAAATGGGCTATGTATGTGGCAATGATAAAGCTTAATGAGGACAAGTATTATACCCAATCATTGGAGGATATCGTGGGAACGTTGCGGGCATATCATTTGGAGCTACTAAAGGCCAAAACGGATTACGAACAAGTCCAGAATCCAGCGATGTATTTTGGAAAATCAACAAAACCTTCAGCCGCAGCTGATCTGAAGTTTGCTACAGCGTTTTTCACCGGAGAAACGTCGTCACCAGCAGAGACTGATGACTAATTGAATCGAGCGTTTTTAGGGTTGGGAAGATCAGAAGAACAGCAACCTCAAGCATCTCAGGCTTCAACATCTCAGAGCTATTCAAAGATGCCCATGAGTGCTAAATCAGCGGAAGAACATTTGAACTTGCTTGCTTCATTTGTGGCCGCATACAGGAACTGCGTTCAAGGGAAGATAAACGATCCTGCTCTCTGGGATGAAGACTATGATCAGGTCGACCCTGACGATCTTGAGGAGATGGACCTTAAATGGCAACTTGCCATGGTAACCCAACGGGTTAAAAGATTCATCAAACGGACTGGGAGGAATTTGACAATGAATAATAAGGGGATCGGCTTTGATAAGTCCTAGGTAAACTGCTACAATTGTCAAGGTCTGGGACACTTCGCCAGAGAATGTCAGAGACCAAAGGTAGATAATTACCAAGGACAGCAACAGCATCATGGACAGTTTCAGAATCAGTCTGAACAGAGATACCTTCCGAGTTCATCTGCCGGTCAAGCTAATCTAGCTGGTCTATTATCGAACGTCACATCAGATAGACAGCTGGATGGTACCTACGGCTGGAGCTCACATCCGTAATCAAATGCTTGGGCTTTTATGGCTGAAGTCATGGAGAATGGATGTGAAGGGAAAGAGCAGACCACAAGGGACAGCATTCCGATTTGGGTGGAGAAGACGAATGATCAGACGCTTCTGGAGTTTGCCGCTCAAATGGCCAACGTGGAATCCGACCACACAAAGGTTAGTCTGAATTACTCTCTATTTCATGAATTATGCTTGTTATGTGTTACTTCGAACGATAGGTTAAATCTAGTATTAGAATCACATCAAACCATAACTGCTCAAAATGAGTCTTTAAAGGCTGATAACGCTAGCCTAAACGACATTAAGCAAGATCTTAAGGAAAAACTTAAGGCTGATGCTCAAGATGTAATAATTCTGAAAGACAAACTGAGTGAGCAGTGTGTTAGATTAGAGCTTATGTATGAGCATGTAGAGGCCTTGACCAAAAATCTTAAGGACAAAGACATAGAGCTAGCAGAAACAAAGGTAAAGGTAGCAGAGGCCAATAGTAAGCTAGAGAAGTTTAAGAATTCAAGCCTGAACCTAGGGAAAGTTTTAGATTCTCAACGTCAATGTAAAAAGCCTGTAGGTCTAGGATTTCATGAAATTCCTCCACCTTTTAATGCAAACTACGTGCCTCAACCTCAGGAGAAAACTGATAAATCAGTAGACTTAGAGGACATACCTGCACCTATATCTGAGCCTGTAATAGAAAATACACCTAAGGTGACTG
This sequence comes from Centrapalus pauciflorus, assembly GCA_020465985.1. Taxonomy (NCBI): domain Eukaryota; kingdom Viridiplantae; phylum Streptophyta; class Magnoliopsida; order Asterales; family Asteraceae; genus Centrapalus; species Centrapalus pauciflorus. The sequence goes on along the minus strand of JAANYP010001973.1, from coordinate 194,337 downwards.
ATACAACCGTCGAGGTTAAGAAAGTCAAATTTGTGGCTTCCTCCAGTGAAACACCTGCAGGAAAACATAATATTGATTTTAATGATCAGGACAATGAACCAGTCACGATAGATGTTCAAAAAGACCAGGACATAAGTGACACACCTAAGACTAAGGGCTCACAAAAGAAGCCAATTGACAAAATGTCATGCTTTAGATGTCACGAGAGGGGGCATGTCGCTTCTACCTGTCCACATAGGAAAGTTGATACGACACCAAAGACAGTGAAGCCAGAACAGCCTAAACCCTCAACAAGTGTGGCGAGCACTAGTAGTTGTCAGAGTACCGAGAAAACTGTGCAGGTTGCACCAAAACATGTTATGAAACAAACACCGGTAAAGGTTTGACAAAAAGAAGTGGTTAGGACAAATTCACCGAATCGCGTCATTAATCAATCTAGGTCACGACCTCAACAAGTCTATAGGAGCACCACACCTAGCAGGGCACACACTTCAGTTAGGTTACATACTCCTGTTAGACATTACGCACCGGTTAGAGCTCAGGGATCACAGTCTGAAATGCAATATAATCGGAATTATTCAAGAGCTCTACAACAAATGCCTACTCAAAGGCAAAGAGTGAATGTACATCACTCGGCACCACAACAAACTCCTGTTCAGCGACCCAAGTCACCTGAAAGGCGAGATGGGTATTTGAAAGAGTTTAAGTATGTGGACGAGAATGGTATTACCAAGTCAGATATGGCTTGGGTTCCCCGTGATAACTATCCTATTTTATTTCATGTGCAGGAGATTACCACAGGTCCAAACAACAAATGGTTCGTCTACAGTGGATGCTCCAGGCACATGACAGAGGAACGAAGTCTCCTTACAGACTTCAAGGGTGGGAATCGGGGATTTGTATCATTCGCGGGAAATAAAGGAGGAACCATCACTGGTACTGGAGAAGTCACTAATGGGACGATTACCTTGGATCAAGTTTATCACGTTGATAAACTGGTTCATAATCTCATTAGTGTATCTCAAATCTGTGATAAGAAGAATTCAGTGCTTTTCACTGACACTGAAGCGTTAGTGCTAAAACCGGGATTCAAGATACCTGAAGATTGGATATTGATGCGGGCTCCAAGGAAGAACGACTTGTACATGCTTGATATGAACAAGCCGGATACTTCGATGGGTCCGATCTGCTTACTATCAAAAGCTTCGGAGACTGAATCAGTGTTGTGGCACAGACGCATGGCTCACTTGCACCTAAGAAAAATGAACTACATAACGAAGAATGGGTTGGTGCAAGGTGTGCCTATGAAGAGCTTTCAGTTCGAGGACAAGTGTCTACCATGCAAGAAGGGCAAACAACATAAGAAGACACACAAGTCCAAGACTCAGAATTCCATAACCTCAACATTCGATTTGTTGCATATGGATCTTTTCGGTCCAATCAACAAAAGGAGTATAGGAGGTAGTTGGTTTTGTTTAGTTATCACTGACGATTACTCACGATTTTCTTGGGTTTTCTTTCTAGGTACAAAGGACGAGACGACTTCCAAGCTCATCGGGTTCTTAGACCAAGTGGAGAATTCCTATGGAACACGGGTTAAACGGATTCGTAGTGATAATGGAACAGAGTTCAAAAACACTGTAATTGGTGTATATTGCCTCTCAAAGGGCATAGTGCATCAATTTAGTGCACCATATGAGCCTCAACAAAATGGGGTGGCCGAACGTAAAAACAGGACACTGATTGAGGCAGCTAGGACTATGTTGTCGGATTCAAAGCTTCCTACCATGTTTTGGGGGGAGGCAGTGAATACCGCATGTCATATTTTAAACAGGGTCCTAACTGTCAAATCTTTGAACAAAACCTGTTATCAAATTTTGAATAAACGGCTGCCTAATTTAACTGGCTTTGAACCGTTTGGGGTACCATGCACTTTATTGCGTACAAAACATCAACCGAAGTTTGGTGAAAAGGCTGACGAAGGATACTTCCTAGGTTATGTGCCGAACTCACCAAACAAACGGTTTTTTAACAAAACGAATGGTACAGTAGAGATTGTGTATAACATTGAAGTCACAAGTTATACACATGAACCCCAAACAGGTCCGGAATGGATATTTGACTATGATAAATTATTTGAGTCATTTAACATTTCTTTGGATGAAAATGCATGTACAATCGAAAAGGACATGGCGACGTTACATCTGAATGACGAAGGTCATACCTTTCCGAGGACTACATTTCAATCCACATCCGAGCCTACTGCGACTCAAGATGGATCTCCAGAAGTTACAAATCCAGAGGCACCTTCAACTGAGAATCAGACTCAGACAACAAGTTCCAACTCTGAGGAAAATGTCCACGAGGAGGAAAATTTAGAATCTGAGATTGTTCCCCCATTAGGTGAAATAGGATCTAACTTAGGAGATAATCTAAGAGTTGACGAGATAGAGACCTCTAGGATCAACAAGAACCATCCTATAGAAAGCATCATAGGAAATCCTAACGAGGGTGTGAAGACTAGGAGTAGTTTAAATAACAACACAGTGTTGTTGTCGATGATAAACGACTCCGAGGCATCTAATACCTGTCTCTATTCGTGTTTCATATCGCAAGTAGACCCTAAGAATGTGCAAATGGCACTGAAGGATAACTCCTGGGTTGAAGCGATGCAGGAAGAACTCTCTCAGTTTAGGAAAATAGAAGTGTGGGAGTTAGTTCCATTACCTCGAGGGGAAGTTGCCATAGGAACCAAATGGGTTTTTAAGTGCAAAAGAGACGATCGGGGTATAGTCACTCGCAACAAGGCTAGGCTAGTTGTAAAGAGTTTCTACCAAGAGGAGGGAATCGATTACAATGAGGTGTTTGCACCAGTAGCTAGGCTGGAAGCCATTAGATTGTTTCTGGCTTTTGCTTCCTTCAAGGGCTTTAAGGTATACCAACTGGATGTTAAGAGTGCTTTCCTCTACGGGAAAGTGAAGGAGCTGGTGTATGTAAAACAGCCGCCCGGATTTACAGATCCAAAATATCCTGATAGAGTATATCGCTTAGATAAGGCTCTATATGGATTGCATCAAGCACCAAGGGCGTGGTACGAGACTCTATCCAATCATTTATTAGAGAACGGGTTTGAACGGGGTAGGATAGATAGTACGCTGTTTGTTAAGAGAAAACGAGAACACTTCATCTTGGTACAAGTATACGTCGATGATATCATATTTGGTTCATCAGACGAACAGATGTGCAAAGATTTCGAGAAGGTGATGAAGTCGAAATTCGAGATGGACCTTAAATGGCAACTGGCCATGGCAACCCAACGGGTTAAAATATTCATCAAACGGACTGGGAGGAATTTGACAATGAATAATAAGGGGACTGGCTTTGATAAGTCCAAGGTAAAGTGCTACAATTGTCAAGGTCTAGGACACTTCGCCAGAGAATGTCAGAGACCAAAGGTAGATAATTACCAAGGACAGCAACAACATCATGGACAGTTTCAGAATCAGTCTCAACAGAGATACCTTCCGAGGTCATCTGCCGGTCAAGCTAATCTAGCTGGTCTATTATCGAACGTCACATCAGATAGACAGCTGGATGGTACCTATGACTGGAGCTCACATCCGGAATCAAATGCTCGGGCTTTTATGGCTGAAGTCATGGAGAATGAATGTGAAGGGGAAGAGCAGACCACAAGGGACAGCATTCCGATATGGGTGGAGAAGACGAATGATCAGACGCTTCTGGAGTTTGCCGCTCAAATGGCCAACGTGGAATCCGACCACACAAAGGTTAGTCTGAATTACTCTCTTTTTCATGAATTATGCTTGTTATGTGTTACTTCTAACGATAGGTTAAATCTAGTCTTAGAATCGCATCAAACCATAACTGCTCAAAATGAGTCTTTAAAGGCTGATAACGCTAGCCTAAACGACATTAAGCAAGATCTTAAGGAAAAACTTAAGGCTGATGCTCAAGATGTAATAATTTTGAAAGACAAACTGAGTGAGCAATGTGTTAGATTAGAGCTTATGTATGAGCATGTAGAGGCCTTGACCAAAAATCTTAAGGACAAAGACATAGAGCTAGCAGAAACAAAGGTAAAGGTAGCAGAGGCCAATAGTAAGCTAGAGAAGTTTAGGAATTCAAGCCTGAACCTAGGGAAAGTTTTAGATTCTCAACGTCAATGTAAAAAGCCTGTAGGTCTAGGATTTCATGAAATTCCTCCACCTTTTAATGCAAACTACGTGCCTCAACCTCAGGAGAAAACTGATAAATCAGTAGACTTAGAGGACATACCTGCACCTATATCGGAGCCTGTAAGAGAAAATACACCTAAGGTGACTGATACAACCGTCAAGGTTAAGAAAGTCAAATTTGTGGCTTCCTCCAGTGAAACACCTGCAGGAAAACATAAAATTGATTTTAATGATCAGGACGATGAACCAGTCGCAATAGATGTTCAAAAAGACCAGGACATAAGTGACACACCTAAGACTAAGGGCTCACAAAAGAAGCCAATTGACAAAATGTCATGCTTTAGATGTCACGAGAGGGGGCATGTCGCTTCTACCTGTCCACATAGGAAAGTTGATACGACACCAAAGACAGTGAAGCCAGAACAGCCTAAACCCAAAACAAGTGTGGCGAGCACTAGTAGTTCTCAGAGTGCCGAGAAAACTGTGCAGGTTGCACCAAAACATGTTGTGAAACAAACACCGGTAAAGGTTGGACCAAAAGAAGTGGTTAGGACAAATTCACCGAATCGCGTCATTAATCAATCTAGATCAGGACCTCAACAAGTCTATAGGAGCACCACACCTAGCAGGGCACACACTCCAGTTAGGTCGCATACTCCTGTTAGACATTACGCACCGGTTAGAGTTCAGGGATCACAGTCTGAAATGCAATATAATCGGAATTATTCAAGAGCTCCACAACAAATGCCTACTCAAAGGCAAAGAGTGAATGTACATCACTCGGCACCACAACAAACTCCTGTTCAATGACCCAAGTCACCTGAAAAGCGAGATGGGTATTTGAAAGAGTTTAAGTATGTGGGCGAGAATGGTATTACCAAGTCAGTTATGGCTTGGGTTCCCCGTGATAACTAACCTATTTTCTTTCATGTGCAGGAGATTACTACAGGTCCAAACAACAAATGGTTCGTCGACAGTGGATGCTCCAGGCACATGACAGGGGAACGAAGTCTCCTTACAGACTTCAAGGGTGGGACTCGGGGATTTGTATCATTCGCGGGAAATAAAGGAGGAACCATCACTGGTACTGGAGAAGTCATTAATGGGACGATTACCTTGGATCAAGTTTATCACGTTGATAAACTGGTTCATAATCTCATTAGTGTATCTCAAATCTGTGATAGGAAGAATTCAGTGCTTTTCACTGACACTGAAGCGTTAGTGCTAAAACCGGGGTTCAAGATTCCTGGAGAGTGGATACTGATGCGGGCACCAAGGAAGAATGACTTGTACATGCTTGATATGAACAAGCCGGATACTTCGATGGGTCCGATCTGCTTACTATCAAAAGCTTCGGAGACTGAATCAGTGTTGTGGCATAGACGCATGGCTCACTTGCACCTAAGAAAAATGAACTACATAACGAAGAATGGGTTGGTGCAAGGTGTGCCTATGAAAATTTTTCAGTTCGAGGACAAGTGTCTACCATGCAAGAAGGGCAAACAACATAAGAAGACACACAAGTCCAAGACTCAGAATTCCATAACCTCGACATTCGATTTGTTGCATATGGATCTTTTCGGTCCAATCAACAAAAGGAGTATAGGAGGTAGTTGGTTTTGTTTAGTTATCACTGACGATTACTCACGATTTTCTTGGGTTTTCTTTCTAGGTACAAAGGACGAGACGGCTTCCAAGCTCATCGGGTTCTTAGACCAAGTGGAGAATTCCTACGGAACACGGGTTAAAAGGATACGTAGTGATAATGGAACTGAGTTCAAAAACACTGTAATTGGTGTATATTGCCTCTCAAAGGGCACAGTGCATCAATTTAGTGCACCATATGAGCCTCAACAAAATGGGGTGGCCGAACGTAAAAACAGGACACTGATTGAGGCAGCTAGGACTATGTTGTCGGATTCAAAGCTTCCTACCATGTTTTGGGGGAGGCAGTGAATACCGCATGTCATATTTTAAACAGGGTCCTAACTGTCAAATCTTTGAACAAAACCTGTTATCAAATTTTGAATAAACGGCCGCCTAATTTAACTGGCTTCGAACCGTTTGGGGTACCATGCACTTTATTGCGTACAAAACATCAACCGAAGTTTGGTGAAAAGGCTGACAAAGGATACTTCCTAGGTTATGTGCCGAACTCACCAAACAAACGGGCTTTTAACAAAACGAATGGTATAGTAGAGATTGTGTATAACATTGAAGTCACAAGTTATACACCTGAACCCCAAACAGGTCTGGAATGGATATTTGACTATGATAAATTATTTGAGTCATTTAACATTTCTTTGGATGAAAATGCAGGTACAATCGAAAAGGACATGGCGAGGTTACATCTGAATGACGAAGGTCATACCTTTCCGAGGACTACATTTCAATCCACATCCAAGCCTACTGCGACTCAAGATGGATCTCCAGAAGTTAGAAATCCATAGGCACCTTCAACTGAGAATCAGACTCAGACAACAAGTTCCAACTCTGAGGAAAATGTCCACGAGGAGGAAAATGTAGAATCTAAGACTGTTCCCCCATTAGGTGAAATAGGATCTAACTTAGGAGATAATCTAAGAGTTGACGAGATAGAGACCTCTAGATCAACAAGAACCATCCTATAGAAAGCATCATAGGAAATCCTAACGAGGGTGTGAAGACTAGGAGTAGTTTAAATAACAACACAGTGTTGTTGTCGATGATAAACGACTCCGAGGCATATCATACCTGTCTCTATTCGTGTTTCATATCGCAAGTAGAGCCTAAGAATGTGCAAATGGCACTTAAGGATAACTCCTGGGTTGAAGCGATGCAGGAAGAACTCTCTCAGTTTAGGAAACTAGAAGTGTGGGAGTTAGTTTCATTACCTCGAGGGGATGTTGCCATAGGAACCAAATGGGTTTTTAAGTGCAAAAGAGACGATCGGGGTATAGTCACTCGCAACAAGGTTAGGCTAGTTGTAAAGGGTTTCAACCAAGAGGAGGGAATCGATTACAATGAGGTGTTTGCACCTGTAGCTAGGCTGGAAGCCATTAGATTGTTTCTGGCTTTTGCTTCCTTCAAGGGCTTTAAGGTATACCAACTGGATGTTAAGAGTGCTTTCCTCTACGGGAAAGTGAAGGAGCTGGTGTATGTAGAACAGCCGCCCGGATTTACAGATTCAAAATATCCTGATAGAGTATATCGCTTAGATAAGGCTCTATATGGATTGCATCAAGCACCAAGGGCGTGGTACGAGACTCTATCCAATCATTTATTAGAGAACGGGTTTGAACGGGGTAGGATAGATAGTACGCTGTTTGTTAAGAGCAAACGAGAACACTTCATCTTGGTACAAGTGTACGTCGATGATATCATTTTTGGTTCATCAGACGAACAGATGTGCAAAGATTTCGAGAAGGTGATGAAGTCGAAATTCGAGCCGAGTGCAATGGGAGAGTTAAATTTATTTTTGGGGTTACAAGTTGACCAGAAGAAGGAAGGGATGTTTATCCATCAGACGAAGTATGTCTATGACATATTGGAACGCTTCGGGATGGAAGGAACAAAATTGACTGCCCATTTCAGCACACCGATTCAAGTGAATCACAATCTCGGACCGGGAACTGAAAGTGATACCGATGTGGATCCGACGTTATATCGGGCCATGATTGGATCACTTATGTATTTAACTGCTTCAAGACCTGACATTATGTTTGCATTGTGTATTTCTGCTAGGTTTCAAGCGAATCCGAAGGAGATGCACATGAAAGCTGTGAAGCGTATTCTACTATACCTCAAGTCGAAACCGAAGCTGGGACTTTGGTATCACGCGGAGGGAGATCTAGAGTTGGAGGCGTTCACGGATTCTGACTACGGAGGATGCAGCTTGATGCGCAAATCAACAACTGGAGGTTGTCAATTCCTAGGAGGGAGACTGGTATCCTGGCAATGCAAGAAACAGACATCGGTAGCCGTGTCAACGTGCGAGGCCGAGTATGTTGTTGCTGGTAGTTGCTGCTGACAGGTTCTGTGGATACAACAACAATTGCGGGATTACGGTTTGGTTTACACTCAAACTCCTATTAGGATAGATAACCAATCTACAATTTCTATAACGAATAATCCAGTTAAACACAACAAAACAAAGCACATAGACATTAGGCATCATTTTATTCGTGATTGTGCTGAAAACAACTTAATCAAGTTTGTAAAAGTGGCAACGGAGGATAATAATGCTGATTTATTTACCAAAGCCTTTGATAAGTCACGGTTTGAATATTTAATTCAACTAAATGGAATGCGCAACCCAGAGTAATTTGACCTTAGTAGTAGTTTATTTCCTTTTATAGTTGTAGTATTTCTTTCTTTTTATAGTAAGTATGCTAATTTAGGATAGTTTCTACTTTTAGTAAGTTTCTATTTTTAGTAAGTTAGTAGGTTATCTTCTTTTATTTCTATTTCTTATGAAAAACAAAAGAAAAAAGAGAGAAAATCATAAAAATACAAAAAAAGAGAATATCAGAAAAGGAGTTAAGTCTTAGATGCATAGGTTCAATGTGACGAAAATTAGCACAGTCGTTACAAACTCTAAGTGTTTAGGCTTTCACAAATAATGTACCTTTAATTCTAAGTGTTATAATTTATTTTAGTTTGATGTGTTGGTAGGCATAATACATATAGGGAGTCTCAAGGAAAATAAAATATTCAAGAAAAAGTCAACCGTGTCACTAACTTAGATGTATGACCAATCGGTCTTAATTTTTATGTACAAGACATACAAATTTTGAGTCTAAATGAGGTATGCAAACTTTCTGGGGATGTATAGCAACATCAAATACATCTAAAAATGGAAAGCATAGAAAAATAATAAGGAATTGAGAGTCAAAAACATGCAACTCTGTTGTACGTAAGTACAGACCTGTTGCCTCTGTTTAGATTTGGGTTAACAAGATAAGTCGCTTTGTTGTACGTCGGTACAGACCTGTCACCGCTGTCTTGCTAGCTTTAAAAATAAACCTTAAGTCAAACTAAGACACTTTGGTGTATGAAAATACAGACCTGTGTCCGATGTTTGTCTTTTAAAGAAAGTTTGCAAATACCAACAAGTTAGAATCTTTATCTGTATGCCTTGATCATAAAAGTATGTCTATGTCTGAGTCACGTAAGATAATTTCATGATAAATAAAAATGCCAAGGGATATTCCGAAATGTAGAATGTTTAAAGGGGTAAATACCAACAATCGGCTAAATGGGTATTTCACGACAAACAATCAAAGGAATCAAAAATTCCTAAGTGTGAAAGTTTAAGTACCGAAAGTGAGTATCAGACACCGCTATCTGATTGAACCTTTCTTTGGCTATACTCATCAAAAATATTTTGTTTAGCGTTTAGCATAGATTGTACGTTGTAGTAAATGCAGTTTAAGTTTAAGTTAAATCTTTTGGTCAAAAATTTTAAAATCTTCTTTTTTACTTATTTTTATTTTATTTTTACCTTAGTTTATTAATTTTATTTTATTTTATTTTATTTTTATTCTTCTTAGGAAAAAGGTCAAAAATAACTGAGGGTGCATTCACAGTTGAATAAAATAAACACTGCGTGAAAATCTTGTGCTTAGGGTAAAAGATTTGGCATAGTTTATTCCGTTATACAATAAGGTTGAAAAAGTTGAATTTATTTCAAAATTTTCGAAATTTTCTAAGTGTTTTGGGATATTCGTGAAACGTCCTCATGAATTAATGATATAATTGAAATCACCAGGATCAACAAACAACCCAATGAATAATATGATAATTGAAATTGAATACTTAAATCAGAGTTAAGCAAATCCACACTAAAGCAATGAAGTTACATGTCTACAGTGATAAAGTCTAACTATTACATCAACATAATTGTTTTAGAAGTAGAAAATCCCAGCCCATAGCTATTACATTACAGTACCAATAGCTTCTAAGTCTCCGGGATATATTGAATTGCTTAAGTAGAAGGTCCAGCTACACTTTTGCCTTTGCCTGAAAACATGGTGAGTCAACAGTAAGCTACATGCTTAGTGAGATAACAAATTATGCATACAACAAATATTTCTTTACAAACAATGCTTAACCATGGGCAGTGTAAGCCCCATGTATGTGAATATCGGCAGTGTAAGCCTCAGTGTATGTGAAAACCATGCAGTGCAAGCATGGGTTGGCAGTTCAAATGATGATCGGGGATGTGCCGAACCTGATGGGATAACGAGTGGGATGATCAGTCCCCGACAGTGGCCTGCTGTCAGCCCCAGTCCAGGTCGCATCAGATTATGAAGTAATGATCATGCAGTGCAAGCATGATGTAAATAGATGCACTTTCAAATGAACGCAAGCTACATGTGTGTTACATGTCAAGTACGAGTGTGCATCATAACAACAAATCATTTCATGAGTGCCAAATGAAGTATATGAACAATGTGAACATGCCATTGAATGTATAAACATGAATGCAAAAACAATAAATGTTCGAATGACAATCTGTAACTCACAGTGATTGGTTTTGGACTTGATCCTGAATCAATGTGTGTTTTGATAACACCACAATGATCTGTAAAGTAGGTGTAATAGTGAATTTGTGTCAGTAATTGCTTAAAAATTGTATTCTGTAATTTTAAATGTAATTGGGTTCTGATTTCGGACCACATCCGAATTCGGATGGTCCGAAATATAAGTGGTCCGAAATTGGGTCTATGGTCCGAATTCGGTTGCTCCGAAATAGGTGATCCGAAATGGGTGATCCGGATTAGTAGGGTCCGAAACTAAGGTGATCCGAAATTACTATAGATCCGAATTAGGTTGGGGTCCGGATTGTATTAGGTCCGAAATGGTTAATGGTCCGAACTGGGTTGATGATCCGAATTCGGATGGATCATCAATCCGAGTTCATACTTAGAAAATTTTCCAATATTTTCCAGAATCATGTTTTTGACCATTTTTGCACGTTTTGAGTCTATTACTGTAAATGTGAACTTATATGCTATCATTTAACTTATATCATCATATTTGTATACCAAAACAACCCATTTGTGTCCATTTTTCTACATGTCTCGAAGAACACACACACTAAATCACACACTTAATTTCTGAAATCACATTTAGACTTCAAATCTGATTCTGAATGTTTGTATACCACAACATACATGTTCGATTTAAACATATCATCAATAACATCCAACATGCAACAACATTCGCATCATAAATCTATGATTCGGTTCCTTATAAAAACCGAACCCAAACATCAAAATATTGGAATTTTGAGTGATTCTTACCTCAAATCGTTTGTTGTAGCAGATATAGTTCCTAAATTGCAACTTGTTTCCAACTTTTACACTTGAAATTTGTTGATTATTGTGTGTGTTCTTGGATGGAGCCGAGAGGAAGAGAGAGTAGAGAGAGAGAACCGATTTTTAGAGAGAGAGTGTAGTGAGAGAAGATGTTGGTGAAAATGAAGGGTTTCTCTCTTTTATTCCTATTTTTGACCATTTGCATAACACACCCCTCAACTTTGTATTTTCATATTTTAACTGATATAATGATCAAAATAACTTAAATTGATACAAAATTCCATTAACATAATAATTATGTCCATAAAATTGCAAATTACATATAATTAAAATTTGGGATGTTACAGCATGGGCTCCACCACGCCAATACTTCGTCCGCGAAGTCATGCTGCGCTAAACAGACTTGGGTACTTAGTCTTCATGTCTTCTTCCGATTCCCAAGTATGATTAGCTCCCCGATGATGCTTCCACTTGACCAACACCATCCTAATTTCCTTGTTGCGGAGTTTCTTGACTTTTGTTTCCAGTATAGACTCCGGTTCATCAACGAACCTTAGCCGTTCGTCAATCTTTATATCTGAATGGTCAGTCCATGGTTCCCTTTCGGGCACCAGACTCTTTCTTAAGTAACCAACATGGAAGACCGGGTGAACACCTGATAATTCTTCCGGCAAGTCCAAATGATAGGACTGATTCCCAACTCTTTCTATTATCTTGAAGGGTCCTATGAATCGAGGTGATAGCTTTCCTCGCTTTACGAATCTTGTGACACCTTTCATCAGAGAAACTTTTAAGTAGACCCAATCATCCTTCTAAAACGCTATTGCTTTATGACGGCGATCGTGATAATTCTTTTGCCGATCTTGCGCCGTTTTCATGTATTGTCGAATGAGTTGAATCTTTTCGTTAGTTTCTTGTAGCAAAGCTGGTCCGGCGATAGGAGTTTCTCCTGTTTCCCTCAAACAGGTTGGAGTCCTACATTTTCTGCCATACAAGAACTCGAACGGTGCCATCTTGATAGTGGAATGGTAACTATTGTAGTAGGAGAATTCAACCAATGGGAGGTGATTGTCCCAGTTACCACCCAAATCCATGACACAGGCTCTTAGCATGTCTTCGAGAGTTAAGATTGTTCTTTCACTTTCCCCGTCCGATTGTGGTCTATATGCAGTACTCATTGCGATACGAGTACCAAGAACGTTTTGCAAAGCAGTCCAGAAATTAGAAGTGAATCTACTATCTCGGTCGGAGACAATAGACTTAGGCACACCATGCCTAATAATGATTTCGTTTACGTAGATCTGGGCAAGTCGGTCCAGAGAATAGGTTTCTCGGATGGGAATGAAGTGAGCAGATTTGGTTTATTGGTCAACAATGACCCAAATGGCGTCATGTTGACGACGAGTCTTATATAGCTTGGTTACGAAATTCATAGTAATATGGTCCCACTTCCATTCTGGGATAGGAAGAGGTTGCATACTACCATAGGGTTGTTGGTGCTCCGCTTTGACTAAACGACAAGTTCTGCACTTTTCCACGTATTGACCAACATCTCTTTTCAACCCTGGCCACCAGAAGTCGGCTTTCAAGTCGTTGTACATTTTCGTGCTTCCAGGGTGAATTGAGAACTTAGATTGATGAGCTTCTGCAAGAATTTGCAGCTGAGCAGCCCTTACATCGTCTATGATAGTGGATGTCAGTATTGTGGAAGTCAAGGCATAGCAGTATGCCTTGCAGTACGCTTTCCTGCTTAGGGCATCGGCCACTACGTTGGCCTTCCCTGGATGATAGAGAATCTCACAGTTGTAATCTTTTATCAGCTCCATTGACCTTCTTTGCCTCATATTCAAGTCCTTCTGACTGAATATGTACTTCAAACTCTTGTGGTCGGTGAAGAGCTGACACTTGGTTCCGTACAAATAGTGCCTCCAAAGTTTGAGAGCGAAAGTCACAACAGTTAGCTCTAGATCATGAGTAGAGTAATCTTTCTCATGTGGTTTGAGCTGTCTGGAAGCGTATGCTATGACATTTCCTCTTTGCATCAGAACAGCACCCAAACCCATGCCTGATGCATCAGTATAGACAACAAAGTCCTCGTTCCCTTCAGGCAGGGCTAAAACTGGTGCTTCACTTAGCAAATTCTTCAGCTTATCAAATGCAGTTTGTTGTTCTTCTCTCCAAAAGAATGTAGCATTCTTGCGAGTAAGCTTTGTTAGCGGAACGGCGATCTTTGAGAAATCTTTGATGAATCGGCGGTAGTAACCAGCCAATTCCAGAAAACTCCGAATTTCTGAGGCATTGCGGGGTGATTCCCAGTTCTGGATAGCTTCGATCTTTGTAGGGTTAACAGCAATCCCAGCACCAGATATCACGTGCCCCAAGAATTGGATCTGAATTGATTGTTTAAGAGGTACAAGTTATTATAAGAATTTATGATTGAGTATAAGGATCATGAAATTGTTTCAAATGTTGAGACGTACCTGCCTCAACCAGATAGAAAGAATATCAAGTTATTATGGTCAGGCATCCTGCGTTTATGTATAAAGTCAAAGATAGAAAGCTGGGAGCTATGCGAAGCATTGAGCTGAATAAATTCTGTGATGGAACGCTTTAGAAGGTGATGAGTGGATTGAAAGGAAAGTTGGCAGCCGATAAGAAAATAAAGACGAACAGGGGAGCACTGAGTGTAAATGATAAAAAGCTAATGGTCGAATTCATATGTAAAATTAATTGGAGCCTGTCTAACCGAAAGAGCGTCAGGCATTTTGAGATGAAGTTAGGGCTTTCAAAATGAAGACTTAGTTTATTTCATCAAAGGTGGAGAATGTTATAGCAAATTTTAAATTGATGAAATAATTAAGTCTACGGTAGTTTTAGAAAATATATCAGTGTTCAATTTACATATAAATAGAAATAGTTCTTTTGTAAATCGAAAGATCTGACATCATTTTGTTTTGCACGGAAATTGTAAAGAGCAGTTAGGGCTACAGTGTTTTGGTTGTTCATTATTCTCATATTTGTAATCAATCTTGTGGAAATATAATCATTCGGTTAGTCTTTGATTCTTGTTCTTAATTGCTTTATTTTGATTGTTTGATTGAGTTAACTGGAATAACAATTTTCATACCCAAATCTAACTGGATTTTCTTGAAACCAGTTGGGTTCGAGAGCTAACTCATTAAATTAAATTCCAGAAAATAAATCAGGTCATTTGGTGCTATAATGCTTGAGATATGATCATTTGAAGTGGTGAGTGGAAAGCTGTCAGAAACACCTTAAAGACAGCATGCATTTTCTTGAAAGATCAAACACTTGCATGTTTATATATCCGATTTTTAAAGGTTCTGAACTCAAATTTCTGCATAAAAATGGTGTGAGGTATCTTCATAACACATTTACCCCACATAAGACTCAAAGAGTGGGATTTTTAGTGTTTGAACATTGCTTCACCATGCATGTGCATTTTTTTTTTGTTCATTTAGCCTTCTTCTTGTTCTTGACATGAGTTTGATCATGGATTTTCATCATTTTTAGACACATTTCACGTCTTTGATGAACAAAATACAAACATCAAGATTCAAGAAGATTTTTGAAATAAAAAGTAAGTGAAAGATAATAAAAGTGCAAGATAACATAAGAAAACGTGAAGGAGATTGCAACTAGTGTTCATGCAAGTTGTATGAACACTAGTTCTTACCTTGATCTTTAACTTTTGAGGTTTTTGAGATAAAGAAGAAAGGATGATATTCAACAGAATTTTTGAAAGAAAGTGGAAGTTTTTCTAGTGTGAGAAAGTAGAGAGAGAAGTAGTGGATGGTGAGTGATTTATAGAAAAATCTCTCTTTTCTTCCCTTCTATTCTCTTCGCCGGCCCAATGGGTCAAAAATCTGATTTTATTTATTTATTTATTCTTTTATAAAGTTGTAATTATATGTATTTAAGACTTGGTTGCTTGTTTGTGCATAAAGTGTAGAGTTTATGCTCATTTTCTTACTAGATTGTGACATAAGTAACTTTTTAGCATGTGTAATTTATATTTATAATATTTTTATATTTCAAATTTATATTTTTCTTATTTATTATTATTTATGTAAACTTTTATAAGTTTGTTGCTAGTTTTGTTAAAATAGCTCAATATGGATGTCATTCTTCAAATCTTTAATTATACTTGTTACTTAAGTTCGCTTTAATTACTAGTTGAGTTCAAGATTATGTGTCATTGTATTTTGAATTATTACTAGTTTGTTATGTTTATTCATTAATTAAATTTTCCGGCATTGTACGAAAATTATCAGAAAAATCTGCGCCGAACGCAGAAAACTAAGTAAACTATCGAGGTTTAGAAAATGTCTGTAACTTAGGTTCCAATTGTATGTCTAAGTAACTAATTTAGTATTCAAAGAAGTACTTTAGAATATATATCGGGGTCTAACCTGAAATGCTAAATCGGCAGTTGTCACACTAAAGCACCCTTCTATGTTCGAGCACCGAAAACACCGTAAAAACCACAAGAAAATGTGATTTAACCGTTAAATTCCAAGAAACCTATGAATGTTCAACGAAACACGAAGGACACGAAGAACATTAAATTTTAGGCTCTGATACCACTTGTAAGGTCCACACACCATGTATCTATTCCAAACATGAACAACATCAAACGAGTGTGGAATCCTCGTTTAACGGATACGGATCGATCACATGGAAACACTGAGCCGAACAAGATTGTAGTCGATAGAGTACCGACCCTACAAGATGTATTGCTCCACTAGATGCTGTAAAACTCTCTTTGTTCGTCTGAAATTCCCTCACGGACCCTGAAAGTCAATTCTCGAAGTATTTTGAAATAACACAAATAAGTTCATGTTATATCTTGTAAGTTCGTGCATGGCCCAAGCCCACGAACTTACAAGTTCAAGCCCATGCAAGTACGAACTTACCTGGGCTAAGTTCGTACGAACTTAGGAGACTTAAGTTCGTGACCTACGCCTTAAGAACGTTTTCTCATAAGTTCATAACTCATGAACCTATCATGAATTTAACTCGCAAGCGTAAACAACATACACAATCAAGAACTTAATCCATAAATATGAATAAATAAACGACTTGTATTAATAAAGCCCTTTCTATTACAAATGACTATCTATTACAGAAACTAGACTGACGTCGTCACATAGGGTGTACTTACAAAGGTGAATACATCAAGAACAATTAAGCAAAAGATGAATTCAACATAAAATCAACTGTCTGCTATGCTTTGTACGAATTACATATTGAAATATAAACCTATTATAGACTATATATCGACAAAGAAGTTGACTTGGACTCAAACTATTAACCATTTTACCCATGGGTTGACCTTTTTGGTCTTTGATGCATTTAAATAGATGTTTAATTCTTTACATATTTGACACAAAACACAGTTCTACTAATTATATTTTTGACATTGAAACCATCACAATTCTAAGATATAACATTCTCCCCCTTTGTGATTAGCTTTCAGATTGAGGCTTGTAGTTTGTAACTAGCTTTCTCTGATCAAAATATTTGTCGAGTCGTTTGATGATCATTCTATATTCCACCTTGTCTCAGACTTCTTGTTGAAAGTCTTTGACTAACTTTAACACAGTCTTCAACTCCCATTGTCTCTCCCCCTACTTCAGTGCTTCTTTCAAGTTATCTATTCGGATCATCACCACCTCCTTACCATGTATAAAATCCCATCTGAGTACCTATCTAGCTCATCTCTGCGTATATAAGCTTTCTGCCTTTGAGAATTTAAATAGACCACTCCAACCGATGATGCATTAGTAAGTTTAGAGACCGATAATCGTTCGAGTCCAAGAGTGTCTTGATTTGGTCCAAGTAGATTGAGTTTTCTTTGTCAAGCCTCTAACGCCAATTGGAAGTCAAATATTAAAGACAAAGTGAGGTTTTGGCGCAGAAACTTGACAATAAAACATTGAGCATTTCGTGTTATAACATTCATATTCTCGTTGTGCAGAATATGAAAATATAAGAATTCAAAGTCTGGTAAGAACAAATCTAAAGAGTCAGCTTTGGTAAATTCTGAGAATATCTTATCTTCGCATTCGACATGAAAGATCGGATAGAATATGCTCAGAAATTTGTCAAATTTGATATGAACAACTTTCTCTATTAGTGACCTGTTTCATACCTCGTCTCCACTCTTTCGTAGTGTACCAACCATAGCCACATAAACTGATCTGTCCCTCTACTCCATACCTTCTAATGACCAGAGAAGATCAACTCTCATGGTCTGGATGTCTTTTACAAACATTTGCTTATACTTCTCTTCTATGTACGGACTCCGTACCGTCTTCTTTACCCAATCGACAGCTTGGGCAGTCAGCCTTTCAGTGTGTCGTTTCTCTCTCTTTTGAGAGGAACTAGCACCTCCAGACATACCCACTTGCAACCTCGTGCTATCTTTTATTACATTCAGGGCAACAAAGGACGGAGTCGGAATGTCGAATCTTTCCTGATAGATGGGGAATTGGCGTGATGACCAGGCATGTTTGAAGTACTGATTAGGTACAACCAGAATCGCCATTGGACTTGTGGATGTTGGTTGGACTGGATGGGGTGGCACTAGGGTTGTAGTTGGTGGAGTCGGTGCAGAATCTTCAGAAGGAGGCTCAAAATCATAGTCTTTCGGTGTTATACCTTCTTCACCTACGCACTCAATACAATTCGCTTCTTTAACAACCTGAACATTAATTTACGACAACAAAAAAAGTTTAATGATAATAAGTTAAATGAGTTCTCTTATTTGAAATTAGGCAACAAATTTTATTTATAGTTATTTTAATAAGTAATGAACTTAGCTACCTAATTGTCTTAATAATACAACTTAATTATAAAGTTAAGCAACGAACTTCGTAATAAAATTAATAAAAGTTATATCAACGAAGTTGAGTGATCAAAATGCAAATTAACTAAACCATTAAGAATAAAAGACATATTCAACTTGTTTGATGATTCATTTAATCATTTGCTCATTTTAAACACACACCAACTACACAGACATAACCCTTTATCTCCCTTTTCTCTAGAAATTTGTATAAGTTCCTCA
Organism: Centrapalus pauciflorus; assembly: GCA_020465985.1. Classification (NCBI taxonomy): domain Eukaryota; kingdom Viridiplantae; phylum Streptophyta; class Magnoliopsida; order Asterales; family Asteraceae; genus Centrapalus; species Centrapalus pauciflorus. Next base: position 175,747 of record JAANYP010001973.1, on the reverse strand, counting down.
TCAAATCAATAAGATAACTACATAATCGGAAACAAGGAAATCAAGAGGAACAAAGCAATATCAAGAATTCTAAGGTAATTTACAAGTTTTATTTATAAATTGAGTGTAGTGTCACGGTTTGGATAGGAAGCCCAGAACCCAATCACTTACAACAAACACATGTAATCCTCAAAATAGTGTTAAATTATGATCAAAACATCAAAATGGGTTCATGCGTGTCATTGAGTTGTGTTTATATAACGATTTTTAGCATTTTGGGAGTTTAATTCCATGATTTACATTGAAATTCAAAAACTTAATTGGGTTGCTGTTGTGAAGTTATTTCGATGTTTGCTGAAAGTTTGATGGCCTTCAGCCTTAGCAAGGTTCCAGCCTTGAAACTCTTAAATCCCTTTTTGTTTGTTGTTGTCATTGCTGAAAAAGATAGAAAAAAACAGAAAAGATAAAGTACTGTGATGGGTTTTATGTGTGTTTCATGGCTACCGAAACAACAAGAATAGTACCGAAACCATAATTGTTTCGGTAATACCCTTAACCCACTGATAGCCACAGTACCGAAACCATATATGTAATACTGAAACACACTGAGAGAATAAGTACAGACAACTATCGAGACCTACCGAAACCTTTCAAAGGTTTCCGTAATTTTGAAAGCTACCGAAACAGTCCTTGAAACTTCCAGCAACGCTTTTTCTTATGATTTCTGAAAGCTACTGATGTGTGTGTGTGTGTTGATGCATAACCAGAAACCAGTGACAACAACCATTCTTTTCTTTCATTAATATTAAATGTGCAGTGTGTGCAGATAATAGTCACAGCAACCATTTCCTATTTCTTTGCATGAATAAGGTATGTGTGTGTGTGCGGTGTGTGAAACAAATAGAAAAGCAAACAACAGCCCTTTATTTCATAATAATTAAGGAGGTGTGTGCAGTGTGTGTGGATGTGTAACAGAAACAGAACCAACATCTAATATGCATATACGTGTATGTGTGTTGTACATGTTATATATGCAAACTAAAAATGAAACAGCAATATATATATATATATATATATATATATATATATATATATATATATATATATATATATATATATATATGTATATATATATAAAGTATAAAAGAATAAGGACATGGCATGACTTATATGCAATCATATAGGCATATACAAGTAGATAGAGCATTTTGCTTTGATTAGTGTTGTTTAGAGAGCGTATAATCGTGTATGTTTGTCAGTTCATTTAATAGAAACCAAGACTTATCAAATTATATATAATAGCATCAAACTTGGAATGAATGAACATGTATGTAGGTGAAGTCATTTAAAGACGATCAAGGCTTATGAAAGCTTACATACATGCATCAAATTGAGATATAGGAACTTGTGTGTATAATTATACATAAAAGAATATGTTATGTTTAGTTGATGTTGGGAAATAGTTTAAGTACATTCAAGCTGTTAGTTAGACTTCTCAGACTGTTAGTAGATTTTTCATGTAAATACAAAGTTCATGCTGCTAGTTGAAGAAACTCGAGCTGCCAGTGTAAAAGTTCAAGCAGCCAGAGCAAAACAACTCAAGCTGCTCAGTTCATGCTGTCAAGAGATTCAAGCTGCTCAACAGTTTCCTAAACAGAAAGTGCTGATTTTCAGGAAAGATATCTACACGAAGATCCCAGCATATCTACTATCAGAGAAGTCATAGTCCTTCAAGGAAACAAGTCCAAAAAGCAATATAAATATAGAGAATAGGTCATTCTAATATATAGAAGTTTTCTGCATATTTTGAGTCTGTAATTGCTTTGTTGATTAAGTTTTCATAAGCCTCTAAGGTTGTAAAACCCTAAGAACAGTCTGTGTTCTTCGTCTAATCAAAACAGATTAGAGGTGATTGTAATCATTGAATTCAGCAATACAAACAGTCTTGATTACTTCTTATGTTTTATGCTTCATTGGTTCTGAAAGTTTTTGTTAAAATAATTAAGTGTTATTCCGCAAACTTCTTAATTAAACTTTGATTCAAAGCAAGATTATTGATTTATACTCTGATAAATTTCAAATCAGTTAATCTTGGTTATTCATATTTTAGATCCTGACAAGTGGTATCAGAGCCAGGTTTGTCAAACCAGGTTTGTCAAACCAGGTTGTTCAAATCAGGTTTTTCAAACCAGGTTACTCTTTGTTTTTCAAAGTCAAAAACTTTCTTTTAAATTTTTAATCTTTTACAATGGAATTTGAAAATAGCAGCAGTGGATCTGGGCAAGGACTCAAAGTGCCTATGCTCAAGCCCACTGAGTTTGAGATGTGGAAACTCAGGATTCAACAGCATATTCAATTCATTGATTATGCCATATGGGAAGCTGTTGAATTCCCTCCTGTAGTTGATCCAGAACTTGATGCTGAGGGAAAACCAGTCAAAACTCCTCCAAAAACTGAACTTGAAAGGAAGGCTAGAATGAATGAAGTGAAAGCACTCACACTATTACAAATAGCCATTCCTAATGCTTATCAACATCAGTTCAAAAAGTTTTATACTGCTCACTCTCTTTGGAATGCGTTAGAGAAGAGGTTTGCTGGTAATGCCAGTACCAAGAGAAATCAAAAGGACCTCTTGAAACAGCAGTATGAAAACTTTTCTGGTGGCAAGAATGAAAACCTCACTCAAATCTTTGACAGGTTCAACAAACTGATAAGTGAACTGGAAAGTGCAAAGGTCAATCTGGATCAAGATGAAGTCAACAGAAAGTTTCTCAGATCTCTTGGAGAAGAATGGACAGTCTATGCTGCACAGTGGAGAACAAAAGACACTCTTGATGAGATAGAACTGGATGATCTATATAACAGTTTAAGAGTATTTGAGACTGAGATTGATGTTAAAAAGAAATCCTTTTCTTATAATCACAACACTGCTCTTCTGTCTTCTGAAAAATCTAATAACTGTGATTCTTTTTCAGGAGGTGATGGCAATTCTGCTGAAACTCACTATGAGGCTTTTGTTGCCAATGATGGATTATTTGCTCTAAATATTGAAGACTTGGAACAAATTCATCCAGATGATCTTGAAGAGATGGATTTAAAGTGGCAACATGCAATGCTGACCATGAGAGCCAAAAGATTTCTGAAAAGAACTGGTAGGGCCAACTTTCAAGCCAAGACAGAAGGCAAACCATCTTTTGATAAATCAAAAGTGGAATGCTATAAATGCCATAAGTTTGGTCACTTTGCCAGAGAATGTAGATCTCAAAGTCAACAGCCATCAAGGACTTCACAGCCCATCCAAGCGTCCTCATCAACAGCACTTGTCTCTCAAGAAGACAATGTGTTTGACTGGAGTGATCAGACAGAGGAAGAATTTCAAAATCAAGCACTTATGGCAGAAACATCAAATGTCTCCTCCACTGAACTACCATCTGAGGTAAATTCTAAACTCTGCTCTCAATCATGCAAAAATATGGTTAAAAAGTACAGAGATCATAATGAGAGCATGTGCAAAACTCTAGCTAAGATGGAAGAAAGGAGATATGAATATATGCAAGCCATAGAAGATCTGGAAAAACAGATCAATGATTATAAGGATAATGAGATTCAAATGGGGTATGATAGAACCTATCATGAATGGGAGAAAAAGGAACTCAATAAGAAAATAGAATCTCTGAATAAAAAGGTAGAAGAGACTGAACAGAAGGTGTTAGAGGCTAATAAGAAACTAGAATCTGTTAACATAGATCTAGGTAACTTCAAGTTGGCAAATCAAAAGCTGGAACACCTAATGGAAGTACAGTTTAAAGACAGGGTGAAATCTCAGATTAATCCCAAAGAAGGTATAGGATATAGGGCCACTCCTCCTCCATACAACAACAAGTACATACACCCAATGAGTGAGGTTGCTGATAGACTTGTCTATGAACCACTAGATGAGTCTATGACTATTGTAGATCCTATCCTTGATAACAGTCCTGAATTAAAAGAAGATAAGAGTCAAAATAGAGACTGTGACACAAAGAGTGCACCCATAGAAGTCCAAGTTCCCAGTAAGAAAGGAAAAGAGAAGATGAGTGTATGCAATGCTACTCCACAAGTTTCTATACATTCTAACTGTAACACTGCATCTTCATCAAAAGGAACTAAAAGAGGTAAAACTGTTTCTATCTGCACATGCCAAAAACATGGTGTTCAAAAGTTTCCTAAACAACAGCAGGTAAGAGGAAACCAGAGAAACAAGAACCAGAAATTGACAGAAAAGTCTGGTGTTCCAATTCAAACTGTCAAAAGATGCTTTCACTGTGGAAGGAAGAATCACTTAGCCAAGGATTGTTTTTACAAACCAGTTGTTGCAAAACAGACTGTGCATCACACAAAATCAAATCCTAATCAGGCAAAGCACTCAAAAGTGAAACCTTCCACAGCAGCTCCAAAGAAAACAGTTGATCACAGATTCTCAAAAGTTAATAAAAAACAGTCCACACATCAAAAACAAGTTTTGGCAAAGCCTAAATCAAGTTTTAAACAAATATGGTGTGTCAAGGACAAATCTGTTGCTCAAACTGCTAATGCAAAAGATCAGACTGCTAAGTCAAAATCTGATGCTGTTAGTGCAAAAACTGAAACTGTTAGCACTACAAACACAGCTCAAGCTGCTGGGCATCAAACTGGAGCTGCTAATGAATCATCTGATACTGTCAGAAGAAAAGATGATCAAAATAGTTGGATACCTCATATTATCACTAAATACTCTCCAAAGACTCCATCAGTAGATCTCACCAAATATAAGAAATCAAAAACAGTTTTTAGTTATGTCAATGTACAAGGCCAACCCAAAACCAATTTGGTTTGGGTTTACTCCACTACTAACTAAGCTGTTATTTGTTCAGGGCAACCACAGGTCTCCTCATAGAACAAGATGGCATCTGGACAGTGGATGCTCTAGGCACATGACAGGCAATTCTGAATGCTTGTCAAATTTCAAAGGTTTTGATGGAGGTTTTGTTGCATTTGGAGGCAACTCAAAAGGAGGTAAGGTTACAGGTAAAGGTACTGTTAATGCAGGCAACATGACATTCCATGATGTTCTGTATGTTGAACAGCTTAAGTACAATTTATTGAGTGTCTCTCAAATCTGTGACAAACAAAACATTGTTCTGTTCACAGATTCTGAGTGCATTGTTCTTTCAAAGGATTTCAAAATTCCTGAAAATCTTGTTTTACTTAGAACACCAAGAAAGGACAATGTTTACTGCCTGGACACAGCTCTCTTGACTAAATCAAATACTTTAAGCTGTTTAATATCCAAAGCATCATCAAAGGAGTCTGCTCTTTGGCATAGAAGGATGTGTCACATGAACTTCAAGTCCATGAATGATTTAGTTAAAAAGAATCTGGTAAGAGGATTACCACAAAAGGAGTTCATTTGTGATGATCATTGTGTAGCATGTCTTAAAGGTAAGCAACACAAAACTTCTCATAAGGCCAAAGAAGTAAATTCAATCTCATCTGTTCTTCAGTTGTTACACATGGATCTATTTGGTCCAACATCTGTTTTGAGTTTGAATAAAAGGGCATACTGTTTAGTCATTGTTGATGATTTCACCAGATCTACTTGGGTTTACTTTCTTAGGTCCAAAGATGAAACTGCTGAGCTAGTTAAGTCTTTTATCCTTAAGATAGAAAACCAATCCAATTCCAAAGTTAAGGTGATAAGATCAGACAATGGAACTGAATTTAAAAATCAAATTCTAAACAGTTTCTGTGAGTCCAAAGGCATTGCTAGACAATATAGTGCACCAAGAACACCACAGCAAAATGGTGTAGATGAAAGAAAGAATAGAACATTAATTGAGGCTGCTAGAACAATGCTAGCTGATTCCAATCTGCCTATGACTTTCTGGGCAGAAGCTGTTAATACAGCCAGTTATGTTCTAAATAGGGTTCAAGTAGTTCAATCACAAGGGAAAACTCCCTATGAGTTATTCCATAACAGAAGTCCCCTAATAGCTTTCTTCAAGCCTTTTGGATGCCCATGTACTATTCTTCACACTAAGACTCACTTAGGGAAGTTTGAGAGTAAAGCTGAAGAAGGATTCTTTGTAGGATACTCAACTCAAAGCAAAGCCTATAGAGTATACAACAGTGTGTCTAAAACAATTGAAGAAAGTTTCCATGTTGAATTTAATGAAAATACTGCTAATATCAAAGGCACTGGTCCTGATTGGTTGTTTGATTTAGATTCACTAACAAATTCTCTGAGCTTTGTTGAGTATACTGCAGAAGCTGATGCATACAGGGTTGAAGCTGCTAACACAAATTCTCATGCTGCCAATACAATTTCTCATGCTGTTGGCACAAAGTCTCAGACTGCTGCAGATTCAACAAGTTGGGATGATTTCTCCACTCTACCACTTCTGTCTTGTGATCCTCCAGGGGTCCTGAATGATACAAATCCAGACACTGAAGTGCCACTCCAAAGTTCTGAAAGAACAGCTCCAACACAACAGGAACAGTCCCAGATTCAAGTCAAGCTGTTTCAGAAACTGAACCATTCACTGGTTCTGATGGAGATGATACAAACCTTGGAACTTCTTTTCAAACAAAGAGAGAGCCCACACTAAGAGTTCACAAGTATCACCCTCTCAATCAAATACTGGGTGATCCAAGCACTCCTGTTCAAACAAGGAAAATGGTTCAAAATGAGACTGCTGCTGCTGAACTAGCTGTTCCTGAATTCAGTCTAGCTGCTTTTGAACATGCCTGTTTCATGTCTCAATTGGAACCTAAAAAGGCATCAGAAGCATTAAAAGATTCATCCTGGATTGAAGCTATGCAAGAAGAGCTTTTACAGTTCAAATTTCAGAATGTATGGACTCTGGTGGATCTTCCTAAAGGTAAGAGAGCAATAGGTACAAGATGGGTGTTCAGAAACAAGAAGGATGAGAGAGGGATAGTCATCAAGAACAAAGCAAGACTAGTAGCACAAGGGTACACTCAAGAAGAAGGAATAGATTATGATGATGTCTTTGCTCCAGTAGCAAGAATTGAAGCCATCAGACTATTTCTAGCATATGCAAGTTTCAAAGGATTTAAAGTGTATCAAATGGATGTTAAGTCTGCTTTCCTGTATGGGACAATTGAAGAGGAAGTGTATGTGTGTCAACCTCCTGGTTTTGAAGACTACAAGTATCTAGACAGGGTGTACAAGCTAGACAAAGCTTTCTATGGTCTTCACCAAGCCCCCAGAGCATGGTATGACACACTGTCATCATATCTTCTACAGAATGGATTCAAGAGAGGCACTCTGGACAAAACACTTTTCACTAAATCCATCAAAGCTGAGATTCTTCTTGTCCAAATCTATGTTGATGACATCATCTTTGGCTCAACTAATGATAGTTTGTGCAAATATTTTGAGGCCCTAATGCACAAAAAGTTTCAAATGAGTTCAATGGGGGAACTCACATTCTTTCTAGGGCTGCAGGTTAAACAGAAGCCTACTGGTCTATTCATAAGTCAATCAAAGTATGTCAAAGACATATTGGAAAAGTTTGGCTATCAAGACATAAAGGTTGCAAGCACTCCAATGGATCCTCACAAACAGCTCCATACAGACAAAGATGGCATAGATGTGGATATTCATCTATACTGATCTCTTATAGGATCTCTCATGTATCTAACATCTTCAAGACCTGATATTATGTTTGCTGTCTGTGTGTGTGCTAGGTTTCAATGCTCTCCAAAGGATTCTCACTTGGTTGCTCTTAAGAGAATCTTTAGATATCTTAAAGGCCAACCACATTAAGGTCTATGGTATCCTAAAGACTCTCCTTTTGAACTAACTGCTTATTCTGACAGTGACTATGGTGGATGCAACATTGACAGGAAATCCACAACTGGTGGATGTCAATACTTAGGAGCAAGACTGGTCTCTTGGCAATGCAAAAAGCAAACAACTGTCTCCACATCATCCACTGAAGCAGAATACGTAGCAGCTGCAAGCTGCTGCTCCCAGGTAATGTGGATTCAAAATCAGCTAAGAGACTATGGTATGAATTTCTTATCCACTCCTATTTATATTGACAATTCAAGTGCAATTAGCATTGTGCAAAACCCAGTGAAATTCCCAAAAAACCAAGCATATAGAAATCAGGTTTCACTTCATCAGAGATTGTAATGAAAAGAAATTAATCCAAGTTACCAAAATACATACAGATGATCAGCTAGCTGATCTATTTACAAAACCTTTTGATGTGGGAAGGTTCACTTTCCTAATATCAAATATTGGTATGGTAAACATGGATTAATTGGTTTTCATTATTATCGACTCAATATGCTAATTTAAGGGGGAGACACTGTTCCATTGAAAATTTGCACAATTTTACACTAACAGCATGAGTATTTTCTCATGCTGCTAGTTCATTTTCTCGGACTGCTAGTTATTTTCACTTGATCTGTCAAAGTGTGCAGGGTATTTGGGTAATTTTTCAAATATGTGCGCGGGACCCAACCTTTTTGAAACCTTTAAAGGTCCCGGTTTCGTTCAGTTGTAACTACCAGTTACATATTCTTCTTCCACGGCCTTCTGCTTTCTCTCTGAACGAATCACACATTCTTCTTTCAAACCCTACAACCATCGTTTGTTCACCCATGGAGTTCGTAAAAGAGCATAACTGCCTCCCATACACCCTAAAACACTCTGAACTTCAACCGTTTCATACAATGATGGATTTCCTCAGGCACTCCCATATTCATTATGCCCTAACCATAAACCCTACTATATACATCTCCCATATAGAACAGTTTTGGAACCATGCATCTGTTCAAACCATCAATGGAGTGCCTACCCTTCTTTCCAAGATTGATGGAACTACTATCCATATCACTGAGGAATCCATCAGACGTCACTTGCATCTTCAAGATGCCTCAGGTATAACCGACCTATCCCTTCAAGCTTTACATTTTGGTCTTCAAAATATTGGTTATAGGGGCCCTGCTGATTCTTTTACTTTTCTTAAGGCACATTTTTCTCCTAAATGGAAATACCTTGTGCACATTATTCAGCAATGTTTAAGCCCCAAAAGAACTGGTTGGTCTGAGTTTTCTTCAAATATTGCCACTGCCTTAGTGTGCTTTTCTACTGGCCAACAGTTCAATTTTTCAAACATGATCTTTCAAGGAATGTTAAGGCATCATTCCCTAAAGAATGGGAAATTTTTGATGTATCCCAGGTTTTTGGCAGAAATTATTGCACACACCTGCACAACTCCACATTTACATAAACGGATACATGTTTCCCATAGGCACTCATTGTCATCAATCAAAAGGCTGATAAAGCCAAGTGCCAATTTTGTCAGTGTAGATGTTCCATTGCCCTCTGCAATGATGAACATCATTTCAGGAAACAGAGGAGAGGGTCCTGAGCAGACACAGCCCAACATTCCTGCTTCACCCCCAGGACCCCAACCCACTCCTCATGATACACAAACTCCCACTGATCCTTTTGTACAGCCAACACGCCCACTCAGAAACATATACAAAACAAAAATGGGACCAGGAGCTCCTTCCTCCTCCTCCCTCAGACAAGAGCCATATATCCCTGTGCAGGAGGATACTCCTGCACAGCATATCCAAAGGGAACCACTAGAGGAAACTCCCATCCTCACTCAGAAGGTGAACATCTCTTCAGAGATGGTTCATATGGGTTCTGTGGCTGGCACTACTGATGTCTCTGCACAAGAGGCACAGGACAGTGCCAACATAGCTAAGACCACGCCCATGGCAACAGCAAGTGTGCAAACACAAGCTGGAAGTCCCCAGTACCAAGAACAGAGGGGCCCAGAAGTTTCTACTTCTGGTATTAATGTCAGTGATAGATCACAAGTACCACAGGTGTTTTCTGATCTTGAGACTAGTCTGCAACTCATGCTTTTGACGGATCCCAAGCTGAAACCTGTTGTAGCTATGTTGGAATTCCAAATGTCCATCATTGCTGCACAGGGTGCACAAATAATGGCCCTAAAGCAATCAGAAATGGCTCAAAATCAGAGGATGGATTATCTTCATAAGGGGTTTACCCTTTGTGGAAATAAACTCATTCAATTAGAGCGTTTGATTCAAACCCAAGGGGCAAAGGTTGTAGGTCCTTCTGACCAAACCAATGCTTCCAAAAAGGGGGAGAATCAGGAGGTTCCTAAATCAGTCCAAGCAGCTCCAACAACAACAACAGTCCAAGTAGCACCAACAGTCCCAGTTTCTAGGCTAGCAGTCCCAACAGCTTCTCAAGCTATTAGCCTAGAAACTCAAGCTGCTCCTTCAAAAGTCACTGGAGTTGTGATCAGAGAAGGAATTCAAGCTCCATCAAGCACAGTCCAAGCCACAACATCTGCTATAAAAGACAAGGGCAAGGGCATTCTCATTGAGTCTCCAAAGCACAAATTCTCCTCCAAAGAAGCCCAGATTGCCTTTGATGCTAAAGTTGCCAAGAAATTGGCAGAAGAAATGGACAAAGAATTAGATCAGCAAGCCCAGCCCCCAATAGATGATGATGAGACATTAGGTGATTACCTAAAGGGGTTTGTGGGCAAACAAGGTGAAAAGAAGAGAAAGATGCCAACAGGGCACACTAAAGCTGAGCACAGAAGATTTTTGATAAATTTTGCATTTGCAGCTGGTATCCCAAAGAAAATGGCTCAGTCCATGACAACTGAAACGCTGCAGGAGATTCATGATAAGGAGATGGACAAAAGACAGAGAACACAAGTCTCTCCAAAAGCTCAACCATCCCAAGAAGTCCAACCATCATCCCAATCAGTCCAAGCTGAAGCTGGTGCCAGTGCACCTGCTCCCTCTGATCAAGCAGTTGTCTCTATTCCTTCATCGGTTAAAAGGGTGCTCTTTGAGCAACAACTACAAAAGGCTATGAAGATAGAGAAGCTGATTGATCAGCATGATTTTACAAAGCCTCAAATCGACTACTGGTTTGCTAAGTCACTGGATGACCGTGACTTGAGAATTAAGTTTGTGATAAGAAGAGAGTCTAGTCCTGAAGAAGAGTATGATACTTTTTGGCAAATAGTTCAGAAGTTGACCAGAGATGAGCTTATCAGAATGCACAACATTGGGTCTGTATCACAAGTTAGATCTTCTCTACCACAAGTGAAACCAGTCATCAGAGATCTGAAGTCCATTGTTGATCCTGAATTTATTAGAAAAGATGTAGAGGATGCCAACAAGAAGGGATTGAAAATCAAGGGAGTTAATATTTTTGTCAAATCCAGGACTTACAGAATCAAATTCACAGATGGATCTGGTATGTTCTTTAATCTTGAATTCTATGATCTTCCAAAGAATATACTACTCCAGATGAAGTCTGTCAGAATATCTTGTGATAGAGATGAGCTAAAGAGAGAATTTTTGAAGGCTGTAGATCAGAAACTTGCACAGTTGTAAGTTTTTGAAAGCCTTGGTTTGTAAATAACAGTTTACTTATTCATTTCCATTTTTGTATAGAACTTAAAGTCTTGTGTAAAGAATTTAAGTTAGGGGGAGATTGTTGGGAAATAGTTTAAGTACATTCAAGCTGTTAGTTAGACTTCTCAGACTGTTAGTAGATTTTTCATGTAAATACAAAGTTCATGCTGCTAGTTGAAGAAACTCGAGCTACCAGTGTAAAAGTTCAAGCTGCCAGAGCAAAACAACTCAAGCTGCTCAGTTCATGCTGTCAAGAGATTCAAGCTGCTCAACAGTTTCATAAACAGAAAGTGCTGATTTTCAGGAAAGATATCTACACGAAGATTCCAGCATATCTACTATCAGAGAAGTCATAGTCCTTCAAGGAAACAAGTCCAAAAAGCATTATAAATACAGAGAATAGGTCATTCTATTATATATAAGTTTTCTGCATATTTTGAGTCTGTAATTGCTTTGTTGATTAAGTTTTCGTAAGCCTCTAAGGTTGTAAAACCCTAAGAACAGTCTGTGTTCTTCGTCTAATCAAAACAGATTAGAGGTGATTGTAATCATTGAATTCAGCAATACAAACAGTCTTGATTACTTCTTATGTTTTATGCTTCATTGGTTCTGAAAGTTTTTGTTAAAATAATTAAGTGTTATTCCGCAAACTTCTTAATTAAACTTTGATTCAAAGCAAGATTATTGATTTATACTCTGATAAATTTCAAATCAGTTAATCTTGATTATTCATATTTTAGATCCTGACAGTTGAACACAAGGCTCATAGTTCCTAACACTTAGTTTAAAGTTTAAATGAAGATATTAATAAAAAGGACATATTTAAAGATAAGCATAAGAGTATTTGATTATAAAATTAGATTGAAAGCATATTATGTTCTTATTTTATGAAGTATAGTACCATGATCAAGTAAATGTACATAACTTAATCAATGTAGATTCAAATGAGCAAACGAAAGCCAATAAAGACTTAATAAAGTCACACATGTCCATGAAAAAGGAAAAAAATACTTTTAAAGTCATTTAAATCATGTTCATATTTCATATATGACAGTTATTATCAGTTAGAGATAGATAAGCTCCTGATTCGGACTCTTCAAGTGACTCTGTAGGGAGATCATCTATGGATGATTCAGGTAGATGCGGTGTTTGGCTGGATGGAGTTGGCTGATCAGATACCATTGGAGCCTTCCCAAGTGCTCTAGCTCGTTTCTCCCCCTCATGTTCATCAGGATCATGCTGATCATCATGTTTCCTTTTAGTACCTTGGGCGGAGGAATGGAAATTCTTTGCAATGACCGTCAGTCGTTCACCCATCTGTTGGACTAGGGGATCCTCTTGGCTAGAAGACACAAGTGCTTTGTTTTTTAGAATCTCCCGTATTAATGCATTTGTGGACGAGAGGTTTGAAGATGCTTTTGGTAGAGAATGGAATGATCATTTGGCGTCACCAAGAGTTGGAACTCTAGTGTCGGCCGACTATTAAGAATCTATGTTTTGTGGCTAAAGTGTAAGGAATCAAACTTCTATGTAAATGGGTCAAAGACCCAAAAGGTCAACCCGTGGGTCTAATGTCTTTGAGTTTGAGTCCAAGTCAACTTGTTTGTCTATATATATTCTAATAGTCCTATATTTCAGTATGTAATTCATACGAAGTTTGGCAAACATTTGGTTTTAATATTGAATTCATCTTTTGCTTATTTGTTCTAAACGTATTTATCTTGTTCTTATTATATTCAAAGTGTTCTTCATATTTTTCATAATGTTCATGATGTATCCTTACTTAATGATGAATGCTTAATCACACTAAGAATTACAATCGGTATCAGAGCCTAAAGGTCGGTTTTAAAGTATTTTATTACTGATTTTCGTATATATGATTGCAAATCAATAATTTTTTCCTGAAATTATGTTTATGTTATTGAGTGTTCTTCGTGTTCTTTGAAAACCATACCCGTTTGATCCTTAAAATCAAAATTTCTGAACGGGTTGTGATTAAATCTCGTTTGATATTATAAATCATCGGGTGAAAATCATACTGGTTAATCACAAATTCGTGAAAGAAAGCTTTTTTGATCTTAATAATCATTCAGATTCGTGATTCAAATTTGTTAAAATTTTGAATTGTAATTCTAGTATATTCAATCAACAATCATAAAGAATACAATTAAGAACACAAATGAACACTAACCGAATGATTGCTATTTCAAAAATGAGAATTACTGAGAAGGAAATTTCGACTGCACTGTAGCCCTAAAATTGTTCTTCCTAGCTTTCCGTGTAAAATCCAAATTACAGAATGTCAGAGTTAACATTACAAACGTCTAAAATTCTATTTGTATAAAAATATAACTATGCAGTATTTACAATTTCAACCCTAGACTTATTTATTTCATCAATTACAAAATAGATCTAACATTCTCCCCCTATGATTAAATAAACTCAGTCTTTACTTTGACAGCCCCAACTTCATTTCAAATCTCCTCACGTTCTTTCTATTCGACAGTCTCCAATTGATCTTAGATATAAACTCAACCATGAGCTTTTTGTCATAAGCACTCAAAGCTCCTCTCTTTGTCTTTCTCTTCTGATCAACTGCTAACTTTCCTTTCAGACCACTCATCACTTTCTGAAGTGTTCCATCACAGAATTTGTTCAGTTCGATGTTTCTCATAGCCCTCAGCTTTCGATCTTTATTTTAAACATGACGGCAGGACGCTTTACCATAATCACTTGATATTCTTTCAACTCACCAGCAAACTTGATAACCCTATTTGGCGGAGTAAGATTAATCTTCCTCATTCCCCTTTCAATGCCGATTTGTAAGTCTTGCACCAACATAAGCACTAGTTTAATGTGCATGAAGTGAAAGAGTGTCTTCAGTGCAAACCTACAGTGTTCATTCCTCTTGTTGCGACACAGTTCATCGAACAAATCTTCAATATCAATTAGATGCATCCATAACATGTCAGCTTCAGTAAACTTATACGTGTTTCCATTTGATCTTGTCACAGTGAAGGTAGGATAGAAAATCTTCACAAAATGATCCTTTTCTATTTTAACCAGATCAACAATCCTATATTCACTTCTGACTTTATCAACATGCTGAGCTTTATTCTGTAGGAAACTTGCATAATTGGCTAAGTGTGGTCTATTAGGCTGCAGAATTCTAAAAAGCTTCAAGAATGTACAAGGTGCTTGTCTCTTGTAGAAAATTTTCTTTTCCAAATAATCTTCAAGATATGGTTATTCCTCTTTCTTGAATATTCTGTAGAATTCTTAAATGAAAACTCCAACTCTGTTTCTTCTTTTTTCTAATATCTTCTTCATTAAGTATCACCAAAATATCATTGATCTCTCTTTGTACTATCTTCTGATATTCAAATCTCAACTAATGTTGTCTTTACGATTCGTCAGCTAAGACATATTCATTGCAGAACCAGTTATCTCCACTTCGTTCAGCTCAGTAGCAACTTGCGGCATAACACTCTCCACATGAAAAGGTTCAACCAATTCTTCTTTAACAATTACCATAACCTCAGGCTTTTCAACCGTCGGTGTAGGTATATCATCTTTTAAAATCTCTTGAACTAATACTTCTTCTTTTTCAATCCTTTCTGCTCTAAAAGCAACATCAGTTAATTCTATTACGTCATCATCTTCAGACTCCTCAATCTCTAGCTCTTTCTCTACTTCCTAAATCATCGGGATCTGTTCATGAATTTCGTCGTCCGAATCATCATATTCATCAAAATACTCAAAGGAACCGGAACATCTTCATAAAGAATCAATTCCTGCCCACCTTGAGTATCAACAGGTTTATCCTTGGAGCTTTCAGCTTCTCCTTTCTCTTGAGTTTCTGTCTCTTTCTCGGGATATGTAATCATTAACAGTCGAGTGCCTGTCTCACCTCATGAGGAGCATCATCGGAGTCGTCATCGTGCTCATCATGCTTACGCTTCGAAGCAGAAGCTTGAGCCTTACAGGTTTGTTGAACGGCAGAAACTCTGTCAGATAAGTTGCCTAAGGATGTGATAACCGTTCTCTCCAAACCCATCATTCGTTCGCGCATTTCATCAAACTGGTCATAAACAAACTCTCTTAGCTCTGCAATAGCCTGATTAGGATCTTTTTCTTCACTGCTTATTCAGCTATGTTCTTACCATTTAAAAGTTGATGAATGTTGGTCATTTGATGCATCACTTCTGATAATTGACTTGTCGTATGAGAATTAACTCCCGCAACTACCGCATTCAAAGCTGCATCTAACTATGAACCCGTAACAAACGGGGAAAGGCTAACTACTGGGTCATGAAGACTTCTAGTTGTCACAACAGTCGAACTTGTGATAAGAATGTCTGTGTGGCCAGTACTTAGAGATGGCAAAGATGTAGCTCTGACTGGACTTCCAACCTCTTTAAGTGACGGAGCAACAAATGCTTCCATGACTAAGGTTGTTCCAGCAGTGACACGAAGTTCAGCTGCACTAACTTCAACAAATGAATTGGACTCGAGTGTCCTAACCTGTATGGTTTCTAGACTATGTGCAACAAATGAAGTCGTACACCCGGGAAGATGTGTACTTTGTTCAATATCCATAAAATCCAAAGTATTTTCGGATAGAAAATGTGTATCATCCCGGTGAGAAAGTGAAACAGTCTCCTGTTGAGAGGAGACTGAGTGGCTAGTGAGGTGTGCAGATGTCAGTGGGATGCTGACTAATCAATGCTAACTCTCAGTTGGGAGCTAACAGCAGATGTGGTTTGAAACCGGCTGTCTGGGCTAGGAACCTCCCTCACACTCTGTCTAGCTATCTCAACCATGTCTATCTCAGGAATACTTTGAGCCATTGAACTGCCTGGGCTAGGAACCTCCCTCACACTCTGTCTAGCTATCTCAACAATGTCTATCTCAATAATACTTTGAGCCATTGAAATATCTATCATCATTGAACCTCCCTCATTAGGATCATAACCTCACTCATCATCATCATCATCATTTCCTTCCACAGCTCCCTCAACAATATTTGATAGTGTACGTTCAGGTTCTGAGCTGCTTTCTTCTCCCTCACCACCCCTTTCTTGCACCTCTACTCCCTCACTCACAGATTGGCTTCCCTGAACTTCAGCCCCATGCTGAGGATCCTGCTCACCTACAGCCCCCTGGTTAAGAAAACCCGGTTCTTGGGTTTCTACAGTACCATGATCTATTCTATACAACTTGACGTGCTCACTTTCTGGATCTGCATATTTTAATAACGCTTCTGGAATTGGCAGTATGTTTCCCTACAGTGAATCTTGCACTCCATGCAAGCTCATCATTACATAATCAGGACACCTCTGACCATTTGAGCGTTTAGGAATCTTGTCATTTCCCCTTAATATTACTCTGATCAGTATTTGGGTAAAACGTTAAAGAGGGACAAACTTTCATGATATATTTTATGTCTTTGCTAACACGACCTCCTTCAGATCCTCCCAGATACATTGGGCGTAATCATAATGTTTGTTAAACATGATCCCATGAAAAATTTGAAGACAGCGAATGCTGCATCTGTCTATCCCAGTATGCTTAGACATCATGCGTCGTGTATAATCTATACTACTAATAAAGCATTTAGCTTTTTACAAGATATAATGCATAAGGTACAATTAAGTAATGCACAATCTTGAAAATTAAGACTTACATGTCTTTAATGCATTATGTACAAACATTATTGCATACAAAATTTAAACCGAGCTTTTGAAATGTTGAGAAGCGTGCGAGCATCGGGAAGCTAAGGGAGACTGACAGACTCTTCCTTCTCTTGCAGCTCTTCCTTTTCTTTTGCTAGAAGATAACCCTTGATATTATGGGGACCAAATCAGAGAGTTTTCATTCCCTCAACCGACGGCTGCCGCATTGTCATCGCCACAACTCCGACGCTGCCATCACCGCTGCCGCCACCAGGGTCATTGAGGCCATCCCTGCTGTAGCGCCACCACCAGAACCACTACCGTCTGCCAACCGTAACGGGTTTGGTTTCTTTGTTCTTAATGTCATCGTTTAGGCTATTAAATCTCTGATTTCCTAATTATTCTTTCTTGATTTGGTGGGGAAACTTGCTTCACTCTTCACACAAGTGAAACCTAATCGATATGCTCTAACTCAAGCTGATGCAAAATCGATATTTTCCGTCTCTCTATCCGCAATATCAAAAGGGTTTACATTTTGTTGACCTGCTTTCCCCCCACGCCCCCTTACAACCCAACACCTGTGCATCGTTTTATGTCCAGAACACCCTACCATCGTTTTGTTTCAGTTTAATTTTTTTGTTTGATCAAACCCAGATTCATGGAATTTAAATCTGTGAGATATAAGAAAAATGTCTCTCCCATGGAACCACTCAACCTTTTTTTGTTTTACTATGAAAGTCATCGTGTAACTAATTATCAAAATTCAGCAGTGTTGAGTTTGAACAATCAATTCCATGATTGAGGGTACAACATTTTAGGATATTGTTGCGTTCATTACAATTATATGACTTGTATCTCAAATGATTCACCTACGCATTATTTTTTCATGTACAAAGTGAATTTTCAAAAGCCTATGAGAAAGGGATCCATAAATCCAGCTGAGTTTTTTTGTAGTATATATCTGTTCAAATAACTTCTTTTAAATGGCGGAAAGGATGGGTATGCTAATTGTTGATGTTTAATTTAGATGGCGGAAATGAACTTTTTCTTTTTTGTAGTTAATAAAATTTTATTCTTTATGAACTTAACAGAAGGGATGGTGCAATTTATGTAAATATTTTCTCTGGAGGAGCAACTACCAAGTTTCCAAAAGCAACACAGATGGCTAAAGCAGGAGTAAGTTTTTATTGTTTTCTTTTCTTAACCGACTTAAGATCTTATTTCCGCATGATTTTTTGATAGTCAATCCATGCCTATGACCACGTCAAAAATTCTCAGTTTGACGGGTATCGAGTCTGTTTCAAAGAGTCGGTCTACTAATTCTAAGGAGCATCCTCGACTTATATTATTTGTCTTAAGCGTCTCACTGTCATCCACCTCAATAGCATAAGTGGCACTTAATGGTGTAAGAATGGAATTTATCAGCTTATGAACTTAGTGGATATAAAGCTCCTATCAGCACCAGTATCAAATAGTAGAAATGCATAAGTGGTATCTAATGGGATAAGAGGATAAGTCTATGGGTTTGAAATTTATTACGCAGATTGTCGTACTACATATCCTCATGCACATAGTTATGGATAAAACTTAGTTCTTCATTAAAATGCTTGATACCTAATCTTTGTACATGATATGGTCCGGATTTCCTGATAATTTTTTTTTTGTTTTAGGCCTTACATACCCTAAGATATATCAGATAGTAACGCCTAGAGAAATACTATGAAATTGTAGAAAGGGTACTAAGTATGAGATGCCTCCGGGGTTTCCCCGTACTCCAGAGCGTTAAGTCGTTGGGTTAGTTCTGCACTGCGGGCTTTAGGCGATGTCACAATTCGTCGATTCCGTCTTGTTGAATCGCCTGGGTATTCTGGTTGGCCCAAGGTTTATTGGTGGTTTGTATTGCCTCCTGCTTAATCCTGGCAAAGATCTCACCAAGCTCTTGGTGGATTTTGTCGAAGTTGGAGGTCGTGTCTGGCGGCCCTTTCCACCAATAGGGGCATCGTTTGTTACATAGGTTTCTGGGTAAGTGTCGGCACTTGAGAAGAAGATGGTGTTCTGACTTCAAACTGGATTTGGATCCCCTCCTCGTTTCTCCACTCTTGGAAAGTGTGATGCATCCATCCCCACTGTCCTATGCTTGCCCGTTACTACTGCGGCGGGCTTGGCTGATGGGCAGGTACCGGGATAGACTCCCGTTGTGCTAGTCACACCCTTTCCCTAGGGGTGAATTTCGACATGTTATTGTCATCAGGGTCAATATATGTGTTCACAGTTCTTGAAGAAAGTTCAGTTTTTGTAACAGTTATAGTCTAGGTACTAATGCAACCTAGTTCACTATAACTATGGCTCTGATACCAATCTGTCACACACCGTTACCCCGGTTGGCAACAAAGAGTGACGTCGCGGAAGCGTAACCATAATCATAACGAACGACCACTATATGGACGTTTTCAAAAATACATTGATTTAACTTCAAATAGAAATATTGTTTTACATAACCAAAATACAGCGAAGTATTTCTTAAAATACCAAGATTTAAATACACGATTTAGTTTATCCGCAAAGATGCATGTAAATCTCCGAGTTTGAAAATGATGCGACTCCAAAATGAACGGAAGCCTTGGAATACTTCCAAGGAATGTGCATGTCTTAATCACCTGAAAATACATGCTAAAATACGTCAACAAATTGTTTGTGAGCTCATAGGTTTACGTGAAAAGACTAGTTGTATGGACATTATCAGATGAGTTGAATTTATAAAATCATAAATTCCGTGTATGTTTTACATAAACCATCATGCAACCGAAGCTTAATTAAAATGAATTTGCCCTGTGCAGTATTCCCGTACGTAATACCGTGTGTTGAATATATATGCACTCGCTGTTAGCCGACCCGAACTAACCCGAATGGGGGACATGACTCCCGATAGATCTATCCACAATATATTCGCGCTTGCAAATAAATGTAATTAACGGCTCACGATTTGAGGGCTGATGGATCCTCATGTGTAATACATATAAGAAATAAATAATTTTGATGTCCATATAAAAATAGTGCATGTATTTCCACCCCAATAGATAGTGAAAATAGGGGCTATGAAAACAAACCGAGATTGCGATGGTAAAAACGAGCGTAAAAAGGTATTTAGCGTAATTGGATGGATGATGCGTCGAGTCAGTTTAATCGAGTCCTAAATGATAATAAGGACTTAATATCTCTAATATATGATGATATATATATTTATAGATTTTTATATCTTAAATCACCCAACATTACAAGTTTATAAATAAAACCCGCTTAAAACATCAAGTATATCTCTACTACTTATAAAGCATTTAGATGCTTACAAGTTATAATGCATAAAGTACAATCAAAGATAACACAATCTTGAATTTTAAGACGTACAAGTCTTTATTGCATGGTGTACAACTCTTTAATGCAACAAATTTAAAAAATATCAGATACTAAAATTTAATAACAGAAAATAAAAAGATGTCAGACATCTGCCAGACGTGCTATGCTGCTGCAGCTCACTCTGCTGCTGCTGCTGCAACAATCTGCCCCAAACAACCTCTTACTCTTCCCCAAACCATCTCTTCCACTCCCCAATCAGCTCCAATCTGTTGCTGTTATAAAATATGCTACATTTCGGCTTCAAAAATCTGTCATTCTCTGCATCAAAAAAAAACTCATCCACTTTGCAAAAAAAACAAAAACAAAACTTCTATCTCACTTTTGTCTTTTTGCTGCTTGTACTAAACCCAGGTAAATTGTTGCTTCTAAACTCATCGTTTTGCTGCTTGTACTAAGCCCAAGTAAATTGTTGCTTCTGCTGTCTTCTTTTATATGCTTCTGCTATCGTCTTTTATCATGACACTAACCAAAACATACTAAAGTACCATGCAAAACTGAAAGTTTAGACAATTAAGCTCTGAATATACCTGATGCATGTAACCACGGAAAAACTCATTTTCTTTCTTCACTCTTTGTACAAAGCGCTTTGGAGCAATAACCCGTTTTCTTCTTTTGTGTACTAATCTATAAAAGTAAGAGAAGATCAGATCAATTGCATAAACACTAACAATCAGAAATCTTTGGAATATTGTTTTTCATGGAATTACACATAAAACGGAAAAAATCATTTCACATATTCCTAAGTTGCCAAAAGTTTATATATCCCTTTCAAGTTGCAAAAATGAAGAACTAGCATTATTTAAGTTAATCACAACCAAATTTGCTACCTGCATAAACAATTCGACCAAACATCTAAGGAGATTCTCTTCTACATCTCCTAGATTTTTACCATTTCCAAGAAGCTGGCTGCGAAACAAAAAGCATGCGACTGATTAGTAAGAAGACAATTTACTGCCAGAAACAAGATTCATTATGAATAAAAAAAGTAAAGAGGCCCTTCAAGTGGGAATAAGCAAAATAGTAAAAACCATATACAGCTTTTATCAATTTTGCAAATATATATATATACACAACTAAAGCATGTATGCAGTTTATGATTCTGAAACTTTCAAGCACTTTAATTTAGTGCATCGACATATAAAATTAAATGGAAGAAAGGCATTGCCAACTTCATATGTGCAAATCAGTCCGTTATATTTAAATGAAAACCATCACAATGTCAAGGATATAACTTGGTTATAGTAAATTCCAAGGTTCCGCCATCATGTATGCATCCTTCAAGATGCAAATGAGGTTACATATTAGCCTGAGTGTAAAAAAGGGACATCTCTAAGTCTATTCCAATAATAAGATCATAACCATTATTTTCTTTGTTTTGAGAGTTCAGACAAGATTATCAACTTTCATTTTTTATCTCCTCTTTCCTCCTCTCTAAGGTGAAATAATGTAACACCCTCTAACTAATCCACAATGCCACATAAATACCACGTCAGCAATGATATAATATAATAATCCCTATACTATTCCCAATACATACATGCAGAAACCCGATAGTTTTAAAACTTTAATCACATAAATAAGTCACGGAAGTCCCTGAATATATTACCCACTATCCGAAGTACGCATAAACATTCCCAAAATATGACTACCTTTAGCACAGGCAGCTAGTTCCTTGATAAATGTCACAGTAACCCTACTTGGGTCCAGCAGGCCTACTAAATCTCTGATCACCTGAGACACACACACACACAACAACACACACTGGGTCAGCTAACGCTGGTGAGAATGCAAGGGTTAGTGTACGATTATAAAATTCAATAAATAAATATCTCGATAATAAAACGTTCAGTGTTCTCTACTGAACAAGTATATGAGATCCCACAAGATAGCTCAATAGGTACTCAACTCGTGTGGATAAATCCACGTACCCAAATCCCTAGACCGCACAAAGCAGCCGTCAGGAACCCAAAAGGGAATTGGGAGCGACCCAACCCCTGCCCAGCCGTACGGTTTAATAATCTCGAAAGCTCAAGTGTCTCAAATCTCATATCACAAAACACGGTTCTCAATTAAAACACAGTAATACATGCATGATAATATCTCAATAAAAACTCGTAAGAAAACTCATGATATCTCGTAAAAACTCAGTAAAAGATCATGCAAGTATTAATAAATAATCGTACCATTATCTCAATAAAAACATGCAAACTCACCTGCCCTGGAGTCTCACTACTCGGTCTCAGTTCCCTGCCCTTTCCCTACCCTGTCAACTCGAGACCCTGGAATCACAACACAATGATTCTACATCACAATCACAACTCAATGACTCAATCACAACCCGACAGCTCTATACACGATTTCTCAATAACTCAACAACTCTAACACAATACTCAGATAACTCGCTCAAACCCAGATACCCAACTACCAAACTACACAACCCGAATACTCGAACACAAGATCCCAACCAACTCACACAATCCCAGATACCCAAAAGACGCATTCTCAATATCACAATCTCAACCCAACAGCTTTATATACAATTCTCAATAACTCACGAGACCCTAAAGACCCAAACATATGATCCACAGAACCCGAAAACCTGACCCGAAACCCTAGCCGCATCGCAGCCGAACTCAACCAATCGCAGCCGCACTGACCCTATCGCGGTCGCGGCCGCGCTGACCTCAAACTCGGCCGAGCTCACATCGCGGTCCGAGCTCGGGCTCAAACCGCCTGCGATCATCTCAAGAACATCGCGGCCCGCGATCAAGGGATCGCGGTCGCGCTCACGGACGAACAGTAGCAGATATGCTCTGTTTCTGCACAGCCAGGGGAATTCTCCCCAACTTAATTTTCAGCTCGATTTTAAGCAGTTAATTCATCTCCAATTCACCCAGAAACATAAATAAACACAATTCCTTCAATTATATGCTACTAACAACAATTAAATCACGAATTCAATCCCAAATCTTACCTAAACTCAAAGGTGGAGAAGATGACAAAATCAGAGGCTTTAATCACGAATTTGTAGCTTAAATCTCTTGTTTGCAGAAGCTGGAATTCAATCACATACATATACACTCTCAAGGTTAGCTCTGGCTTTTTGAAATGAATTGAAGAACCAAAGGAACAAGCTATATATACGTTTTGGGTTTAACTCGGTCCGATACCCAAAAATCCGATCCCGATACTCAAAATACAAATTTATATCCCCGGGTCTCAATTTAACTAATAATTCCCAAAATTATAATCTTTTATTAAAACTTAATCCCGACACCCGGTTAACCCAAAATCTCATCACGTGACACTTCCACGTAAAACTCAATAATTGGCTCAACTCATTTATAATATTATAATCAACCCAATCACATAATTCCACGTCCCCGTCCCAAAAGTGGGATGTTACAAGTCTCCCCTCCTTAAAAAGATTCTGTCCTCAGAATCTAGCTCAACACTAATAACCGAAAACACATTACTTATCTCTAAGCCAAACCTACAATCTGACACTGCCTCAAACACAAGCAACCACTTTACCTCTTTACATCAGCACGCCTTCCCAACCCTACAACAAGACTCACATTACAACACAAAGAAATCCTCTGAACTTCTATCAACGTTCACATCAAAACTCTATTTAACTAATCCTTTAACCCTATGAGGCACTCCCCTATTCCTCAACCTATACAACCAACACAGACTAACACGTCGACATCGTCACGGATCTCACAATGCGCGAGAATGTCTCTGTGAATCATCTCTAACTCCTCAACTAAGCCCAAGAAACACTAAACTCAAACACGGACGTAACCAACTCCAATTCCCAATAACCTCAATTCTCACTGGACCCCTTCTCATCCCTTCTTTACTCGTCATCGCTCACTCTAAAAATGTCTCTTTCATGGCCAAATACTCATACCTCAAGAACTCCACACATAACCTCTCTCACAAAAAGGTACTCAAAACCTCCCTCAAACACTGGTTATAGTTCTCACTGCTCTTCGAATAGCTCGAATGGCCTCGGAAAGTACCATCACAAGACGATCAACATCAATCTATACCGCTACACATCAACCCTCAACCAGGGATAACGGTTCCTCGCCATTACTCTATTAATCTCCCTATAGCCTCCACATTTCTACATCAAAACTACTAATCCTCATAAGCATCAGATTTACTGAAACTTAACGACCACAAATCTCTATTGCACCATCACTCTAAACTCTATTCACTGATGCGGCTCTACTATCTACTCACTTGACAGTCACAAAGCAGATAACTCAGATGAAAACACAGAGTTAATCACAGAAACACATCAACACTTATTCTGATCCACTAATATAGAAGATATTCCCATCCACTCATAACATCATAAAGAACCTCCATCAAGTCACTAAACGCAAAATCACAGATGTGGACAAACACATACTATGGAACAATTCACGGGAGTCTCACTATAAAGCCCATGGTGATATCATACCACTTTCACTCTGGAACCTCTAATGGCTGAAGTCTACCATGTAGCTTCTATTGCTCATTCTTAACTCTCAAACACGTTATACACGCCTCTATCCACTTTCCCACATCCCTCTTCATCCCTGGCCACCAACGAAGAACTCGCAGATCTAGGTACATCTTCGTGCTACCTGAATGGATCGACAATATAGACTTATGGGAATCATCTAGAATTAGCTATCTCAATTTCCCTACCCGAGGGACCCATACTTGACCACGAAGGGTCATCAATCCTTGATCATCCCTATTCAATAACTCTGACTGACCAACTAACCTCTCTCTTTACACATTTTCGCCTTTCAGCCCCTCCTCCTGAGCTAACCGCAGATCATCAATCAAGGTCGACATGACCTCTAATCGAGAAGTACTCCATTATCAGAAGGATCAATCCACTAACATATCACAAACACATTCACAATGATTACCTATATAGGTTGAAAGCCCAATAACTCAGCTTGCCACAATATATATATATATATATTCTTCACTTTCACACATATACTAAAACATCACAGTCCCATACATAACAACTCTGCCCCCATATCATTAAATCCCATAGTCACAGACATAAAGAAGTAGTCACACGCCATAGAACACATACACTTATCACAGACATAGCTCAACAGCTCACTACACAACTGACACATATTCAAAGCAAGCTTAAAAGGAACACCCAAAATCACATCAACAACATCCCGCATTTCCTCTACAATCACTTAAAAGACCTGACCCCGTACTCAAATATCATAATAATCGGGTAACGATGGCTCCACTCTGACTCTACTAGAATTCTCGCCCTACATTACTAATCTCGACTCTGGACAGATTCGCACCCTATTCCCCGGCCTCCCACAACAAAGCACAACAGCTCATGAATAATACACATGGCGGCAGTATATTCTCACTGACCGCACCAATAACATCTGCACACACACATGGCCCACTATGACAACGGTGACATCTCCAAATTGAAGGAACATAGCCTCAATAAACGTACTAGATGCAACATTATGTGGCTCCCCCTCCTCTTTAGCTATAGCCTGAAACAAAAACTCTACCTCTGACCCTAGGTACTCCATCTCCTCCACGAGGCGTAATTGACAACTCTGACGCCCCGACCTCACTCGAACTCGCCCCCGGAAATCCCATCCCTAGACTCGGACAATCTCATGATATATGTTCCAGCTTCCTACATCGGTAGCACAATGACTCCTATGATGAACATGCAACAGCAGTGTGACCAAACAGGCCACAACGAAAACATCTCAGGTGCTCCGGGGCACACGACCCGGCATGGCGGTGATGACACCGCTGACAATCTCTTACTCCAAACACCAAGCTCTAAACTCTGCTACCCGAATCCCTAGATCCTCTATTAACACTTCCCTGACCCTGGCCCCGACTCTGACTCAATCTCTGGCTTTGCCCCAATTGTTTCCGACCCTGATCCCGACCTCGACTCCAACTCTGACTAATCTCAGACCTCCTCCCATCTCTACCCTGATCTCATTGATTCCCTAGACTCTGGGCTCTCTGCTCAAAGCATCCATTCTGTCGACTTTCTCGGCATCCCCATGGTAACCCTGCACTTTACCCCGGGTCCAATGACTCAATCCGCTGTCTCTGGGAAGCCGGCTGTTCTCTCTGCCTCTCCACCTCCCTCTCTCTACATCCCGCACACTCCACAACCGATGCAAAAGTGGGGTCACGCAACATCCCCACAATTTCCCTAATATCATATCTCAAACTCTCAATAAACATACTAACCGTCCGCTCAATAGCCACCTGATGTGGCACAACCCGATTAAACACATTAATATACTTCTAGACTAACATGGATTCTTATTACAAGAAGATAAACTCATACTCCAACTCTTACCTCGCACCCTAGGGGCAACACTATAGTTCAAACTCCACTCGGAACTCCTCCCATGTCATCAAGTACGCATCATCAATTCCTCAAGCACTCTCCACAGAATCTCACCATCGCAATGCTCTGCCCTTAAGCAAATAAGACGCATCACTTACTCTATCAACTCGATCTACATACACTATCCAAAAAGCAACTCTAACCTCTCACGACCAATCCAGTGCCTTCAAGGCACCGGTACCTCCAAAGAACTCAAAAATATGACCCGACATAAAGTCCTTAAGGACCCCCACGATAGCTGGCTAGAAGAAGTACCAGCCCCTGATCTCTGGCCTCCCTCAGGCGGAGGCACCACTCCCCAATCCCAACCCGATCACTGCACCGGAAAACGCTCATCCAATATCGGACTCAATACCGAACACAACTCAAACTTACACACAAACTCATCACCCCTAAAATCATAACCCTGAGGCCTGCTGCCCTCACAATCCATAACTAACCCGCTCATTAAGAACAACAACACATATTAACTCTATACCCTACTCGTTTATCACTTAGTACTCTACTTCGGATTACAATCCAAGGATCTAGACTCTGTGGTTTAAGCTTAAGCATCCACTAGATACTTAATCTCTTAAACCTAGGCTCTGATACCAAGCTTGTAACACCCTCTAACTAATCCACAATGCCACATAAATACCACGTCAGCAATGATATAATATAATAATCCCTATACTATTCCCAATACATACATGCAGAAACCCGATAGTTTTAAAACTTTAATCACATAAATAAGTCACGGAAGTCCCTGAATATATTACCCACTATCCGAAGTACGCATAAACATTCCCAAAATATGACTACCTTTAGCACAGGCAGCTAGTTCCTTGATAAATGTCACAGTAACCCTACTTGGGTCCAGCAGGCCTACTAAATCTCTGATCACCTGAGACACACACACACAACAACACACACTGGGTCAGCTAACGCTGGTGAGAATGCAAGGGTTAGTGTACGATTATAAAATTCAATAAATAAATATCTCGATAATAAAACGTTCAGCGTTCTCTACTGAACAAGTATATGAGATCCCACAAGATAGCTCAATAGGTACTCAACTCGTGTGGATAAATCCACGTACCCAAATCCCTAGACCGCACAAAGCAGCCGTCAGGAACCCAAAAGGGAATTGGGAGCGACCCAACCCCTGCCCAGCCGTACGGTTTAATAATCTCGAAAGCTCAAGTGTCTCAAATCTCATATCACAAAACACGGTTCTCAATTAAAACACATTAATACATGCATGATAATATCTCAATAAAAACTCGTAAGAAAACTCATGATATCTCGTAAAAACTCAGTAAAAGATCATGCAAGTATTAATAAATAATCGTACCATTATCTCAATAAAAACATGCAAACTCACCTGCCCTGGAGTCTCACTACTCGGTCTCAGTTCCCTGCCCTTTCCCTACCCTGTCAACTCGAGACCCTGGAATCACAACACAATGATTCTACATCACAATCACAACTCAATGACTCAATCACAACCCGACAGCTCTATACACGATTTCTCAATAACTCAACAACTCTAACACAATACTCAGATAACTCGCTCAAACCCAGATACCCAACTACCAAACTACACAACCCGAATACTCGAACACAAGATCCCAACCAACTCACACAATCCCAGATACCCAAAAGACGCATTCTCAATATCACAATCTCAACCCAACAGCTTTATATACAATTCTCAATAACTCACGAGACCCTAAAGACCCAAACATATGATCCACAGAACCCGAAAACCTGACCCGAAACCCTAGCCGCATCGCGGCCGAACTCAACCAATCGCGGCCGCACTGACCCTATCGCGGTCGCGGCCGCGCTGACCTCAAACTCGGCCGAGCTCACATCGCGGTCCGAGCTCGGGCTCAAACCGCCTGGGATCATCTCAAGAACATCACGGCCCGCGATCAAGGGATCGCGGTCGCGCTCACGGACGAACAGTAGCAGATATGCTCTGTTTCTGCACAGCCAGGGGAATTCTCCCCAACTTAATTTTCAGCTCGATTTTAAGCAGTTAATTCATCTCCAATTCACCTAGAAACATAAATAAACACAATTCCTTCAATTATATGCTACTAACAACAATTAAATCACGAATTCAATCCCAAATCTTACCTAAACTCAAAGGTGGAGAAGATGACAAAATCAGAGGCTTTAATCACGAATTTGTAGCTTAAATCTCTTGTTTGCAGAAGCTGGAATTCAATCACATACATATACACTCTCAAGGTTAGCTCTGGCTTTTTGAAATGAATTGAAGAACCAAAGGAACAAGCCATATATACGTTTTGGGTTTAACTCGGTCCGATACCCAAAAATCCGATCCCGATACTCAAAATACAAATTTATATCCCCGGGTCTCAATTTAACTAATAATTCCCAAAATTATAATCTTTTATTAAAACTTAATCCCGACACCCGGTTAACCCAAAATCTCATCACGTGACACTTCCACGTAAAACTCAATAATTGGCTCAACTCATTTATAATATTATAATCAACCCAATCACATAATTCCACGTCCCCGTCCCAAAAGTGGGATGTTACAAATAAAAAACATTAATTACCATTACCAAGGGAGAAAACTATACTACCAAGCCAAATAAGCCTACTGAAATGAAGAAACAGAAAAGAAAAAAAAAACATCCCATTTTAACCAAAATGAACAAATATGCATCACAATGACAAAGTTATTGGTATGGGGTGTTTGATGTAAATCAATTTGATTATGATTACCTAATGCTAAAATAATTAAATTTGGAGAAGTATGTAAACTGCTGCAAGAAAACTATTTTTTATGGAGAGATTTATAATGAAGTAAGTAATTGCAGCAAGTTTGACCAGAATTCTTTATAATGTCTTCACTAATAAAAGTGATGATTTAACTAGATATTAAATCCTAACAGTTTACTTTGGTAATTTAGTAATAAATTATATCAATTTGATCACCTAATATAACAATTAGCAAAGTTAAACAAAAGGTATTTTATAATTCAAAATCAGATTAGCAATGGATATTTAAAATGGGCAAATTAGCAATTGAAAATGAAAAATAAAAGCAAAATCACAATTCAAAATTTCCCAAATTGAAAGTAAAAGTTTATAATTTTCAAACAATTAGCTATTAATAATTAACATTTAACAAGTATTCTCTATATCTTGCTGCTGAATTATCATAACCTACTGCTGGTTATAACAGAATTCATTTCAACTTCTTACAGAAACCAAAAGACAAACAAGTTGTGATCATCTTCTCTTTCATTTCTATTTTAAATCTATTTCAGGTAATCAACTTCTCTTTTGCTTTTCTTTTGGTTTATGTAAGAATCACAACATCTGTTTCATCCTCATTGAAAAATACACAAACATATTACATATCATATCATGTTACAAATGTATTCATCTGGAGAAACTATATTTTAAAATGAAAAAACCGAAGATTCATACCTTTTAAACCATACGTTCTTGAGGTGGAAAAGGCAATATTGGAGGCTGTGTTTCGGTTAAAACCGATACTGGGAGGCAAATGAATACAGGAGAAACTATTTCAGACATTATATCAAAACTCGTGTATGAATGAATACAGGAGAAAGTTTTCCAGTAACAGATGTGTGTATTAAACTCATGTACACAACTCGTGTATGAACAACATTCAATTTGTTGCACAAGTTGATGTCCAAATAGTCAAATACTGCTCCCAACAAAATAAATTTGAAACCCACAGCCATAACAACATAAAAACCAAGTGTTATGTATAGTGAATATGTGTGTATTTCAACTGCAAAACAGAATCCAAAAATAGCAGCGATATCATGTATGTATGTATTCATGTGGCCTTTCTGTGTGTGATTGTGACAGCAAAACAGAAATATCAGTAGCAACAACAATAATTTGACAATAATTGAATCAAGTAGCTGATTAAAGAGAGTACAGACTGATTTAATTCCAAAATAAAACAGCCAAGACACACCAAACTATATATATCTAGTAACCACATATTAAACTTCATAACTGATTCTTGTCGCTTCTGATTCCATGAAAAAGTGAGAAATTTATTTGATTTTCCTGTCATTCCCCCACCTCTGCCCTCTCAATCCCAATCTCTCTTTGAAGATATATCTTTTTATCATAGGAAAATAAAGAAAAGGGAAAAAAATAATAATAAAGGAGTTTGGGATTGTTGTGGTGGAGGATAAATGTTTGGAATCTTTTAAGTTTGGAAGAAGAGTTTTGTTCAAAGGAAAAAAGTAAAATTGAAATTAAGAAGAGTTTCAGCCAAGACAAGACGCACCAAACATATCCAATTTTCCAAACAGAAACCATTTATTGAAGTTTTATGACACACACAAATTAAGTGGGTATACAACAGTTCCTTTTAAAATGATCAAAACTACATAGATTTTATTGATTTGCAAAAATGTTTTGATACTTGCTATCATCCTACATTATACAGATGTTGTTACCATGCTAACAATATCTGTATACCTTATACTCTAAATCATAACAAAAAAGGTCCAATGTATGAATAAACTAAAAAGTCCAATATCTGATTTTTAATGTTGGAGCCCAAAATAACTAATTATAAACTGTCAATTTAAATTATAAATGACAGCCCACTAACTAACAACAAATCAAGAGCCCATTTACTGGTTCCATGATCTTTGCCATCTTCAAAGCCCTCCACAAATGTCAATTGTTGTCTAATATTAATAACAAGATGCTAGGCTTCCTGATCTAGCAAATCAACAACTATTGTCAATCAAAACCCTAAAACAATAAAATGAACTGTAAAGCAATATCCAGAAAAAACTGAAACCTCAACCCTTTGAGAATATTAACCACCAAGATCTAGAAAAAAAACTCTATTAACCTTTTGAGAACACTAACCTTCGAGCAATTTCGATTTGTGAAGGAGGCCGAGAGTGGTGGAGATCGGCGGTGATGATGTAGGTTTGACATTTTGGGTTGGATACAAAGAGGAAATGAAGAGTCTGAGACAATTGAAGAGAGATGAATGAGAAAGATCATAGTGTGATCTAGGATATCAACTCATATAATGTATTTTAGAATTACATTATTCCTTGTATGTGTTCGGAATTTATTTCAAAGATTCTTCAAATGGTTCATTTTAGAATTGAGTTATTTATATTCAAAGATTGTTCATTTGGTTTGTGTCTTTTGGTTATATTTTATATTTCTTGTTGTTATTGGTAAAGATAACAATGTATGCAAAGACAACAACAAACCCATCAAATTCAAATAGCCATCAATATTGGTATAAGTAGAAAAAAATGCAGGTATGCAAAAATAGAAAGCAATTAAATTAAATTTGTGTTTTAGTTCATTCTTTGAGTAAAAATCAAACTGTCACATTCCATCCATGTTAAACTTTACATTGCAAATAGCAAGAACATCAAATGGGATAACATCTTTATCAAAATGCAACAGCTCCGAATCAATTTCGCATTCATCAAGCAGTGATTTTTAATATTTCCCTATCCAAAATCACTGTAGACATACCGGATATTGTAGATTGAAAACAAGTGAATAAAATGAACCAACTTGTGAATATTATGGGAACCCCACCAAAATATCATAGATCCCTTATTCTCACCTAAAATGATGTCATTCGGATGCAAATAAAATGATCCAAATCAATAATTTACTTCAAATTTCAACAAACCATCAATATTATATAAATCGATTTCATGAAACACACCCGCACATCAGAATCGATTTCATGTAAATATATAGTTGGTCCAGTGTTTAGTTAGAGAGCTTGTCATCTTGCATTTCAACTATATATGATTAAAGTTTATAATCAATATATAATGTTAATATTTTTTTCAGGAAAAAAAAAATAATAGAAAAATTCATGTGCGCATTATATAATATGAACACACACACACACACACACACACACACACACACACACATATATATATATATATATATATGTATATATATATATATATATATATATATATATATATATATATATATATATATATATATATATATATATATACAAACACACGTATGATGTGTGTGTATGGATGTGTTTTTGTTATGGTGAATTGATATTGTGATTATATGGGCTCTAACCATCAGAATGCTTCCCAACAGGGTAGGAAATATGGACAAAGATGAAGAGAGTCACCGAAGTGTATCTTAACGACCTTGCAAACACATAAACCCTAAAAGCTAATTACAGAAACCCTAAAACCTAATCAGATTGAAAACACAGAAACCCTAATTGGCAGTTCAACTATTTCGAGAAAACCAGTAGGGAATCAAGCAACGATCCACGTTTTTTTCAAAGCAAGGCATTCTAAACTTCGCTATTTAAATTATTTACTGATTTTTATGTGTTGTAAAGGGTTTCATTTGGAAAATCTGAAACAAATTAAAATGTAAAAAAGAGATAAGAAAACAAACCTGATTTTGGGGTTTAGCGGCGGCTATGGTTTTGTTCAACCTCAGTGTCGGTGGCGGCGCTGCACCAGGGGCGGCCGCGGTGGTGGCAGCCGAGAGATGAGTGAGCGCAAGAGGTGTAGGTGAGGTGAGCGTCGAGGGAGACGAGCGATGACGGAGATATAGTGTGGCGGCGTCGGCGGTGCCAAGCCGCTGCCGTAGGTTTTGAGAGGGAGACGGAGCGATTGAGCAAGGGAGACAGATAACGACAGGGGGACAGAGAAGTGAAGGGTGTTTGTTGGGGTTGCCGGTGAGCGACGGCAGCGGCAGTCGCTGGCCGGAGAGTGAGCAGAGAGGGAAGCGAGGAGAGAGAGAGAGAGAGAAAGGTGAGTGTGTGTAAGTTGTGCGTGTGTGTGCCGAGAAAAGGGAGAAAGGGAGACCGATCAGTGGGATCCGACCTGACCTGAATCTCCAAGCTAATCTATTATGCTTAATTACGTCTGTCACAATTTTTTTCAA
This sequence comes from Centrapalus pauciflorus, assembly GCA_020465985.1. NCBI lineage: Eukaryota > Viridiplantae > Streptophyta > Magnoliopsida > Asterales > Asteraceae > Centrapalus > Centrapalus pauciflorus. Next base: position 141,814 of record JAANYP010001973.1, on the reverse strand, counting down.
TTTGAACAACATGCTAATATTTTTTCTAAGGTATCATACTTTTCAATCAAGGTAACGTTACAGTTTCTTTGTACCGTAAGAATTTTTTTACAAAATTAACAGTAAAATTGTTATATGTTGTGCACTATTTTGTGCAATTAAAATGACTTTTTAATAATAACTTGCTATTTTGAGCAAATTTAAAAATAATTAACAGATTTTAAATTTTAAAAAACTGATAACTGGATATATAACTGTCATGTCATAATTTTTATATTTCAATCCGATACAGTTACCTTTATTGACTTAATTTGGAAAGTATGTTACCTCAAATAGAAATTTTTTTAGTATGTTACCCAAATTGAAAAAATAGTGACAATAGATTACTATTCGACGTAATTAACCCTATTATAAATTATACTATTTACAGACTTCATTTCACTGTTCATAATAACTTTTGAAGTAACATTTTTTATATGTATTATTTGAATAAACTTATTGGAATTGAAACTTAAAGAGGGAGCATAAAATTAAAAATTGTAGGACAAAAAATATAATCAAATATTATTCTTTTACCAAAAGAGGGAGCATAAAATTAAAAATTTACCATCTTAATTTGTCATCATTACCTTTTTTTGTCAAATTTGAATTTTATGTTATCTTTTTTGGATTAAAAAATTTTACATTACCTTTATTGACAATTTTTGAATTTTATGTTACCTTTTTTGGTAATTTGCCCTTTCAAATATAAATAACATAATATTTTTTTAGAATAAAAAACAGTCAGCCACCAACAAACGTAGAGCAGATTAAAATAAATAGAACCACACAATATATTTTGATTTTCACCATGTACTATATATTAGATGCAATGCGAGAAAAATCGTACATAAGTGTATTTAAAATTGAAAACTATAGAAAATTGTTTGGATGGTGATGAAATTCAGGTCAAAATGTATATAAAACAAAACTGATTATAACAATATATTCGTATTCTATAAACATTATATATTAAATTTATAAGCTAGAAATAAAATATATATAAAACTATTAGAATATAATACATTAAGAAAAAGAAAAAAGAAAACCGGCAGTCGTTTTGTAATTTGTAGCGACAGCGACTAAGTTATTAGGGGTGTTCAAAACCGGATATCCGAAATTTGGATAGTGAATTTTGCTATCCGAATCCGGAACTTCGGATACGGATATCAGATTATCCGAATATCCAAAAATTCATATTTTTAGTTTTTCTTTAAATTAAATCAAATTTTTAAATATCTAAAATACAAATTCATATATCAAAATACATATTAAAGATAAATATATCACAAATTAAATGTATCCGGAATTATTTTACTCAAAACGACTAAAAAAGATTTAAAAAACTAAAATATATAAAATATTTGTTTATAAATCTCTAATATCAAGATAAAACTCAAAAATATACATTAGAATAATAACAAACACTCAAATATTATGTAAATTATCAACACTAAAGATATACAAAAATTAATTTTTTTTTTGGATTTTCGGATATAAAATATTATGTACATTTGCAGGATGTACTTACAAGTTACAAACAGACCGTTCAAGTGAAGCACTATCATATTTTGATATTATGGATGCATAAAATGACATATGCTTGTAATTTTTATATCACAAATATATTTAATCAGATTTTTGTTTGTAACCATATGGTTTTTATGATATTTGACTGACATTGAAACTTAAGTTTTTATGTTATTTAAAGATATTATTCATCATCGTCATCTATTAAACGAACAAGTAATCAAAAAAATATTTGTCGCCGCCGCCGCTTTGCGTGGGTACCATACTAGTATATATATATATATATATATATATATATATATATATATATATATATATATATATATATATATATATATATATATATATATATATATATATATATATATATTTAATTTTTCAGCCATTTCGGAGGTTTTTCGGCCTACTTTGAGGCTGTTTTTGACCAAGATCCAAATTGTTTTAGGCTAGGTTTTCTAGGATATTAAAACTATTATATACATAAAGGATTTTTTAGAAGTCAAGAAGGCCATTTTCGAGATGTTTAGGTTGGTGAAAAAGCTCGTTAAAAACCCTATGTTGGCCATTTTTGAGCTGTCAAACTTTCGGTTTCCCAAATAATTTCTGGAGGTCTTAAACTCCAAAATAAAATATAAAAACTTCCAGATCTATAGTTAAGACATAGATATAACTTTTGAGACAAGAACATTTCGATAAGTTATGAATTAGTTATGATTTTTCAAAGTCGATATAAATTTTCTGCCGAAAATCCGCAGTTTATAAACTTGAAATAACTTATGATTCTTGTTGTTTATTCAAAGACTACTTGTGTAAAAGTTATAAAAGATATAAAAACATATATATATATATATATATATATATATATATATATATATATATATATATATATATATATATATCACTTGTTTTCATAATTTTAACACTCTTATGATGTCTTCATATATATTCATAAACACATTTAAAAAAACAACTTAAAAATAAAAACTAGAAACTTATAAACTTGAGTTTTTATGAAACTTGTTGTTGTTGGTGATTATATATATTATGCAAGACTTATATAAACATAAATGTATGATAAAATAAGTTAGTATTTACTTACTTTGAAGTGTTTAGAATATGATTTTGAGTAGAAGTTGAAATCCTTGCAAGATATGCACCAAAAACACTTGAATTTCTTGAAGAACACTTGAAGAAACACTTGAATGAAAGGGTTTGTGATGTGTGTGTGTGTGTATAGATCCGGTTTTTAGAGAAGAAAGGAGAGATTTTTGATGTTTGAAGTGTGGAAGAGAAGTGAGAAATGAGGTCTTATTTATAGGCAAAGCGTTTGGTCTTTCAAATGATGAAAGGCACGGATGAAAAGGTAGAGTGCACTTTTAAACAAAATGATTGTGTTTAAAGTAATATTAAAAAAATAGAAGTCAACCTCTAATACATCACATGTCTATGGCTGGCCATACATGTATTATACATGTATTTTCATTTTTTATTCTATAAAAGTATTTAGAAATGTATTCTTGAATTTCCCTTTTCTTGTAAATTCATAAATACTTATGGATGCATTGTTTTAATGAATTGTTTTAGTCTTGCATAATTAATGTTAATTAATTGTATTTGTGTTTGATTAGTGTCACTAATCATAATTTAATTATGTACTAAGTTGAATTAATCCTTCATAACCTAAATTGATCGGATTAATTGATTTCCCGATTCATCGCACCGATAAATTTGATTCTAATTGAGTTGAATTTTCTAATGAGCATTGTTAATCACTTTAATTAATTTCTAATGACCACTGATTATATTATAATTTGCTATTAAATACAATTAGGTCATTGTTGCTAACCTGGTTTAATGTCGGATGTTACAGACCTTCACCCAACTCGATTAGAACTTGAAACATTCTCGATTAAAGTGTTAATCGAGAAACTTTTCAAAATTATTTCTAAGTCCAGAAACTACGTATAATTTGGAAAACTTCAATTCATGGACTATTTTTCCTATCCAAAAGTTAAGTCCTACTCAAAAATTGATTTTAAACAACATATGTTTACTGAACATTGTCCAGATTTAATCAAATCACACCAAATAATTCAATTTTCTGAAACAATATTTCAAACACTTTGAAAACTGAAAAAATCCAATTATTTTTTGTGTGATATGAATTGGAACTTGAAATTAAATAGTCAAGTTTATATCATGTATAAACAGGCCATCACACAATTTCTTTCATATTGTGAGCAACAACACGTTGAAATCCATAGACACACAGTAGATACATACGAACACACACATATAATAATCAATATGAAGAAAAACTCATATATTGTAACTGAAATTCAACACATAAAATGGAAATATGAAATGGACTTACAAATTTAATCACAAATGATGAAAATCTGATTTTGAATATTGTTGCTTCGTGATTAAGGAATTCTGAATGAGTTAATTGGTGAAGAAGGTGAACATTATTGAGGATTTGTAAAAAGTGAATTTAAATTTAAATTTCAACTTTATAGTTGAATTTTCAAATTCAAAAATGTTAAAACCCGGCCCACTCACAACTTGGGTTTGCATTTTAAGCCCATTTTATTACTACTAAATAACTAACTAAAAGAATTAACAACAAAAAAAATGAATGAACAAAAAAAATAAAATTTAACACAACAAAAAAAAATTTAACAAAAACAAAAACAAAGTAAAAAAAAAATTTAACTAAAAAAATTAACAAAATAAAAAATTTGTGCTCCCCTTGATATTTGCAGTTAAGCTCCCCCTCAGATTTATATATCTTTTTAAATGACAGCTCCCTCTACAAAAATCAGATAAAAACTTATAAGATTTTTAAGAATCAGATAAAAAATATTTTTCTACTCCCCCTGCACATGACAATCCAGATCTGTTAAACTCTGAAAAATTTAAATTTAAAAACATATGAGATTAACATCAAATACTTATCAAATACAAAATGTAAACTTAAAATTATAATTTGTAACTACTGAATTTTTAAATCTAACGATTCAACATACCCAACTTGTATACCAAAAAATTGAAACGTTTTTCATCTAAGGCTTTGGTAAACAAGTCGGCTAATTGTTATTCAGTAGGTATAAAATATAATTCTATATTACCATTTTCTACATAAAAGTTTTAATAAAATGATGTCGGATGTTGATGTGTTTGGTTTTAGAATGTTGCACCGGATTGGAAGCTATGGCTATTGCACTTTGAGAATCATAATAAATTGGAATCTTTTGTGGTGTAAACCCGTAGTCTCTGAGTTGGCTCTTCATCCACAACACTTAGGAACAACACGACGATACGACAACGTATTCAGCTTCAGCTGTAGACAGTGAAACACAATGTTGTTTCTTGGATGATTAGTAGACGGGTTTGTCACCTAGGAATTGGACTGCTCCTGATGTGCTTTTTATATCCATTTTATCACCTGCGTGATCAGTATCAGAAAAGGCAGTTAATGTGAATGATGATTCCTAGGGATACCACAAAGCTAAGTTTGGTGTTCCCTTTAGATATCTTAAAATTCTTTTGGCGGCAGCCAAATGTGATTCTTTCAGATGTGCCTGATATCTAGCACAAACACATGTAGCACACATAATATCAGGTCTACTTGAAGTTAAATACATTAATGACCCAATAATGCCTCGATAATGAGTTACATCTACAGGTTTCCCTGAAATGTCCTCATCGAGTTTTGATTTGGAATCCGGAACCCATGGGAGTTTTCATAGGAGTACTATTATCCATGTTAAATTTCTTTAACATGTCTCGAATATATTTGGACTGATTGATGAAAATTCCATCAGTCAGTTATTTCACTTGTAAACCTAAGAAAAAATTGATTTCTCCCATCATGCTCATTTCAAATTTTTGGGACATTACGAAAGCAAATTTCATGCAAAATTCTGGATTAGTAGACCCAAATATTATATCATCTACATATATTTTAATAACTATGGTATCTGGACCCTGACGTTTTATAAACAGGGTTGTATCCACTGCACCTTGGTTAAATCCACATTTCAACAGATAGTTTGAAAGTGCATCATACCAAGCACGAGGTGCTTGTTTAAGGCCATACAGGGATTTATCCAAAATATATCCATGATCAGGCTTCGAAGGATCAGTAAATTCTTCTGGCTAACATGTATATACTTCGTCTGTCAGTTCCTCATTTAAAAACATAGTTTTTACATCCATTTGATAAACAGTAAAGTTTTTATGAGCCGCAAAAGCCAAAAACATCCTAATAGCTTCTATCCTAGCAACTGGAGCGAATGTTTCATCGTAATCATTCCTTCTTGCTGACTATATGCTTTACCGACGAGGTTAGCCTTATTTCGAATGATGACACCTTGTTCATCCTTCTTATTCTTGAAGATCCACTTCGTGCCGATGATGGATTTGTAATTTGGACGCTCCACAAATCTCCAGACCTTCAACCTTCAAAATTGGTTTAGCTCTTCTTGTATAGCCACGATCCAATCAACATCCAGGAGAGCTTCTTTTACATTCTTTGGCTCAATTTTACTCAGAATATTTGAAAATAAGCACTCGTTCATAGTTGCTCTTCTGGTTTTCACTGAAGCTGAAGGATCACCTATGATGTTTTCAGTTGGGTGATTCCTTGTCCATTTAAAGGTATGTGGGTAAGGTTGATGTTGGTCTTGATTGGGGTTTAAATCTAGATAGGGAATTCGGGGATTAGCTTCTGAGGTTGATGGTATATCAACTGAGATTGGGGTTTCTGAATTTTCAGAAGGCAAGGGGGTTTCAAACGATATTGGAGGTTGAATGGGTTGTACATCGTCAACAGGTAAGTGTACGTCTGTCGTTGAAGCCTCTCCAGTTTCTTCTGAATTAGGTTGGTGAGAATAATCTGAGACTACGATTGGATCTTCTGTAATCCTGTCAGGCACCAAATATGAAACATTAGGTTTGGGCTATTCAAAGTAGTCTTCATAAAAATTCTCGAACAGTTTATTTAATTCGTTATTTTCTGCACTCTGTTCAGATGACTACATAGAAGTCGGCTTGTTAAGATCGGGTCCTGAAATGGTATGTTTAGAAGCCATTACAACGCCTTCATCGAATTTGACATTGACGCTTTCGTCAACTGTCTTTGTCCTCTTATTATAAACTCGGAAGGCTACAGACTCCTTCGAATAACCAATGAAGATGCCTTCATCATCTTTCTGACTAAACATTCCCAGATTGTCTTTGTCATTTAAGATGAAAAACCTGCATCCAAAGACATGAAAAAAATTTTACATTAGGTACTAGTTTATTTATTAATTCATACGGAGTCTTTCTGAATCTCTTGTTGATTATGGATCTGTTCTGCGTAAAACAAGCCGTTGCTACAGCTTCAGCCCAAAGGAATAACGACAGGTTTGAATATGCAAGCATAGTTTTTGCTAATTCCACTTGGGTGCGATTTTCTTCGTTCAACGACACTGTTTTGTTGTGGAGTGCGAGCTGTTGAGAATTGATGAGTTATTCCCACAGAATTTAGAAACGTCTCGAGAGATTTGGTCTTAAATTTTGTCCCATTATCTAATCTAATGGTTTGAATTGAAAGTTGCAACTTGACTTGAATTCTGCGAATGAAGTCAATTATTACTTCGGTAGCATCAGATTTGGAATGCAGGAAGAAAACCCATGTGTATCTAGAGTAGTCATCTACTATTACCAAAACATATCTCTTTTTGTTTATGCTATGTACTCGCATTGGTCCACACAAGTCCATATGAAGCAGTTCCAATGCTCTCGTTGAAGAGAGTTTAGCTTTTGACTTGTGAAACGCTCTAACCATCTTTCCTTTTAACAGGCTGCACACAACTGCTCTTTTTAAAATCTAAGAGTTGGAAGCCCTTTGACTAACCCACCTTTAGCAAGGTTGGTTAACTCTTTGAAATTTAAGTGAGAAAGACGGCGATGCCATAACCAAGAAACTTTAGATGTTGCTTTGGATAATAAGTAAACATCTTTCTTCAAATTTATTGAAGCTAGGTCAATCGAGTACAAATTTATTTTCCTATTCCCTGCAAGGATCTCCTTCCCTTCTCCAGATCTTATGCTGCATCGATTTGCTTTCAAATTGACCTCTAATCCTTTGTCGCATAGTTGTCCAATGCTGAACAGATTGTGACCGAGACCGTCAACGTAGAAGACTTTTGTGTTGTGATCTTGTCATACTCAAGACTCCCATATCCTTTGATCGGATAGAATTGATCATTTCCGAAATAAACAGTCCCACGTAACTTATCAACAAAGTTAGTGAGAGTTTCTTTCCGTCCGGTCATGTGCTTTGAGCAGCCGGAGTCAAGGTACCACACATGATTTACCTATAAGATGAAAGAAAACGTGAGGTACCCACTTATAGTTGGGTACTTTTGATTTCGGTAAATCATGTGGTTTGATATGCATCTTTTCATCAGATAATTCTTTTAATTGAGGAACCCACCTTTTACCAGTATGTTTCGTTATCCATTTTATTTTGAAATTTGCTGCTTTGAAACCTTTTCATGTTTAAAAGAAGGATCATTTTTCTTTGGTAACCAAACGAACTTGTCAGATTTAGCATGCATTGAATGACAATAAGCAGAATTTAAAGCAAGTAAGTCCATTCGAGAGGATTTATTACATCGTTTATCAGTAAACTTATTAGAGACAGATTTTTCAAAATGTTTAATCTTATCTGTAACAATACTTTCTTTGACTCTCCACTCTTGTCTTAAACTCTTGTTTTTCATTTCTCGCTGCTTCTTTCGCCATTCTTTCTTCCGAGAACTTTTCACAATATTATCTGACATAAAAGAAACACGAGAATTTTAGAAATATGTTTATCCTGTAAAATTCTCTTACCTTTGGAGGTATGGACCTTCTGTGCAATGGAGTCCTTTGAGGAAGATGTTTCACCTTTTTCATATGTTGGAGTCACAAAATGAACTTTTGTTTTCTCCTTTTTCAGTTGTAAAATTGGTGAATTTTCTGATGTATCCTTAGAAGCTGTAGATATTCTTTTCAGGTTACTAACAGGTTCTTTAGGTTTTTCAATTTGTTTGTAATGTAATGGTTTAACAAATACATCTATTTTGACAAAAATTTCTTCCAATGAGTTAAAGTCCGAGTTCATATATAGATCAAAATCTTGTTCAGAATTAATAGAATCAAGTTGAATTGAAGGTTTTTGATCTGATTTAGATTTGTTTTCAGGCTGAGTTTGTAGCTTTAATTCCAAAGATTTAATTTCAGCCTTAAGATTTTGATTTTCTGTCTCAAAAGTTTTGATTTTCAATTCAAGATCAGAGTTTATCTTCTCAACAATGGAATTTGGTAAATATGGATTTTGAGAATCAGATCCATTTTCAAATACATCCTTATCAGAATAAGTCTGAAGATACTCCTCACAAATGCAAGAATTTTGATAAGATTCATTTATTCTGTTATAATCAACAGTATTCTGCATTTTATCATATCTCATCCTTTTTGAAGCTTCACTTGTTTTCATTTCATCCGATGCTTTCATAAAAGTTATTTGTAATCCTAAATTCATGTATCTAACATCATACGAAGTAGGTGAATTTGAAATTACTTTTGTCAGATATTGAGGATTAGTCCAACCTATACCTGATTTAGAATTATAAAATTCGGTATCTTTAGGTTGATTTAATATATCATTTGATCTGTTTGACCTCGTTTTATAAACTCATCTTCCAAAGATTTAATTTTCTCGTAAAGTTTCGTTCTTTCATCAAATATGGCAAGATATTTTACAGAATAACTTGATGATTCTAATTCTGCTAAATTCAGTTTTCCTGTTAGGTCAGATATATTGCTATTCAGTTTCTGAATTTGACTATGAATATCATTTTCTTTATCTTTTAAATATGATACAACTTGTAACACTAATGCCTTATCCTTGGAAAAATCTAACACTAACGCATGTTCTTGATTTAATTTGTTTTCCAAGGAATGAACATTTTTTTTTTCAGCTTTTAAAGATTTTTCGAATTCATTAACATGTAAGCCATTTGCGTCAGTTTTTGTTTTGCATAAAGGAGTCATCATTTTCAGAATCAGAGTCAGTTTGTACCACAGGATTCTCTGAACTCTCTGATGTATCTGAATCTGAGTCATCATTTTTTTTATCCTTGCTGCCGCCAACATCTCCTGTTGCCATCAGTGCTACTTCTTTAGTCAGTTCCTTTTCTTCATCAGACTCTTCTTTCTCTTCATTCTCCTCGTCCGTCAAACCCACCCAATCTTCATCTTCTACTAACATCGCAGAGTCACTAAGTTCTGATTCATTAAAAACTTCTTACTTCAGACAGATGTGTGCATCTTCATCTAAGATGTCTTCGTCTTTAGATAATTCAAGCCAGAATCTTCAGCCATTAGGGCTTTGCCAGCTTCCTTTTCCTTTGCTAGTAGTGCCTTTCGAGTGTAGTATTCTGAATTTTCCACTACAAGCATTCTACATTCTCTAGCATAATGACCCGACTTGCCACAGTTGTAGCACTTTTGCTCTGAGTCCTTCTTGGCTGACTTTTCAGATTTATCATATTTGTCTGCTTTCTTGCCACTACACTCTCCTGATTTGTCATATCTGTCCTTCTTGTCAAACTTTTGTGAGCCTGTTTTGTATCTCATCTTGTTGTTGGTTGGTTTCCGGTAAAACTTCTTCTGAAATGCCTTTGTCAGTAAGGCCATTTGTTTCTTGATTTCCTCAATTTCAGAATCAGCTGACGAACCCGATGAGTCTGATTCTGATGAACTGCTGATTATTACTACTCGTTTCTCCTTCTTTAGCTTGTATTTGTATTTATTGTCTGTCAACAACTCTAAAGGATCAAAAGTTTCTTTCTCGGCCTTCTTCTATCCGGACATCTTACTTAAAACAACTTCCTGGTAGTTGTTCAGGTTTTCAAATACCATGTGAAAGTCCATGTCCTCTATATCTTTGGTCTGCTGAATTATCATTGCGTACTTTTCCCATTCTGGATTTAGTACGTTCAGGAATTTAACATTGATGCCTAAGTTGGACTTTGTGACACCATTCCTCTTCATTTCACTGACTAGGCTGACAAATCTTAGGTTTGTACTCTCCAGCAGTTCCCTTTCTCTAGCTCTAAAGTTCTTAAATGTCATTAAACTGTTTCCGGCTCTATTTGTTGCTGCTCTGTCTGAACCCCTCATCAACTTACAAACCTCATCCCAGATGGGTTTGGCTGTTTTAGTAATTGTCAGACATGTATATATATCATTTGGTATAAATATCAGCAACCGTTTTCTAGCTGTCTTGTCCCCCAGTTTTCTATGTTTTTGAGCTTCATTAAGGTTGGTGATTTCTACTGTTCTTTCAGGGATTGCTGGATTGCCATTTGGTATAGCAGGTATGGTCTCAAGAAATACAGCAGGTCCATCATTGAGTGACTTCAGCATCTCATCAGACAGGTCGTGGAAACTGATGAACTCAAGAAATCTCTCCCTCCATTGTAAATATTCTCCTCGGTACAGAATTGGAGGTTTTGTTTCCGAACACATGGCTAATGCGTCTTTGGACATGTTGACTGAATAACCAGAAATCTTCTAAGATCTTATAAATGAGATTTTGATTGAATTTGAAAATTTGATCAAACTTGAATGTAATTTGATCAAACTCGAATGAGTAGTGATTGAAACTCGATCAATGAATGAACTCAACTTCATCAAAGAATGAGAAAAACTCGAATAAAGAATGTGATCAACTCGAATTGTTAAGATGCAAACTTGAATCTAGAAAAATAAGTCAATCAGATTAATAATGCATCTCGAATGAAAATTCTGTAAAACTCTAATCAAATGTGAGTGAACTCGAAACAAATTTGAGTAAACTCGAATCAAAATGAGAGTAAACTTGAATGATATTGACTGATGATTGAGTAAACTGGAACTGAAATTGAAATCCAGATAAGTTGATTTGTAAAACTCGAATATAAGTTGCTCCCAACTCGAATTGAATATATGTCAACTCGATTGACACTCTTATTAAACTCGAATAGAACTTTGATTCAACTCGAATTGAACTTCAGTTCAACTCGATTGATTTTTCAAGTCAACTCTAATGATTTTTCAAGTCAACTCGAATGATTCTTCAAGTCAACTCGAATAATTCTTCAAGTCAATCAGAATACAACTATTTCCAACTCGATTAAAAGTCTTTTCAACTCTATTGAGGCATGAACACTATAATATCCGAGTTTTATGCGTTTTGTAAAATTCCAAGTCCATATATTAAAATTTTTCACTAAAAATGCAGCAATTGCTTCCAAATTGAAATCGAAGGTAAGGCTTTCACTTACAAACACTTTTTCTGAAATCACTTTGATTAAAAACAGATTAAACCCATTGTTTTTCACATGAACAGTAAAGAACAAATGGTTTTTCAAAAATTCAGAAAAATCAATGTATCTTTTTATGTGTTCGGAATTACAGATTAATCTTATGATCAATCTGTTCGTTTTTCAAATGCCTTCCTTCGATCCAAATTTCAGTAACTATAATCCACTGAATCAAAAACCCTACGAGAATTTATGATTTTTGAAAAATGCGATGAAACAGTGACTTATTTTCAAAAAATTTCAATCAAAAATTCATTCCTAAGCTCTAATACCAATTGTAACTGTAGTATATTCAATATACAATGATAAAGAATACAATTAAGAACACAAATCAATACTAACCGAATGATTGCTATTTCCAAAATAAGAATTATAGAGAAGGAAATTTCGACTGCACTGTAGCCCTAGATATGTTCTTCCTAGCTTTCTGTGTAAAATCCAAATTACAGAATGTTAGTACATCTTGTGTGACGATAGCAGTCTAAGGTTTGATAGCATTTTGTGTAAGTCAAGTTAGTTGGTATTGAGTATTATCGAGTGTTTGATATATGTTTGTTATGTGTGTTTGATATTGATTGTTTGTATGTTTGAACTTGGTGTAATGTATTACAAGAAGTTCAAACATAAAGTTCAAAAATAATTCAAACATAAGTTAAAACATAAGCTCAACCATAAGTTTGATAGTTGAAGTTTGAATTTGAGGTAAATTCAAATTTGCCATTGAGGACAAACTCGAATGGGCCTTGGGCCAGATTCGAATTTGTCCTAGACAAACTCGAATCTGTCAGTATATTTAAGGATTAATTCGATTAATTATAAGAATTTGCAGAATTTCAGAGAGTAGTTAAGCAGAGGCGATCTCGAACTTGCAAGTTTTCAGAGAGTAGTTTCGGAGAGAATCATCGTGTAGAGGCGTTCAGTTGTTCGTCTATCACCGTGGTAGTCTCCGTGTTTCGTTGTGTGTGATCTTACCGTCAAGCCGCTAACGAGGATTCCGCACTCGTTGGAAGGTGTCGCGTCGAGATAGATCTGTGTGAGCAAGACCTTACAAGTGGTATCAGAACCATTGGGGTGTCCTTGGTGTTCTTCGTGTTCATAAGCAACATCCTTGGTTTCTTGACGTTTGGACGGTTCAATATCACGTTTTTGGAGGTTTTTCGAGATTAACAAGTAAGATATCGGAAAATACTTTGTATTAGTTCAAGTTTTTGATCGAAATCAATATTTTTACTTTTAAAAATATTGGTTTAATCTGAAAACTTGAAAAACTCGAAGTATTAGTCGTTTTTCGAACTTGCGGCGCTCGAGTTTATTAAGGGGGTATTAGGGTTTACTCCATTTTCGAGTTTGTCAGAAAATATGCTCCTTTCGAAGTTCCTTAGGGTTGATTCGAGTTTGGCCATTTCGAATTTTCTTGGATTTCGATTTTACACTAAAATCGAGCTAGGGATTTCGAGTTTACTTAAGCCTTCGAATTTGCCATTAATTTCGAACATAGCTGGATTTCAAACTTAATTTCGAATATAATTCCAAACAAATTTAAGTTTAATTAGATTCGAATTTACTTAAATTAGAAAGAATTAATTTAAATTAATTTCGAATTAAATTAATTAAGTTTAATTTCAAAAATATTTGAAACAATGACAAGTCTATAGAGGTTCATTGAGATGGATCACGAGGTCGGAGAAGCGAATTCTCCACCTAAGTTGATGAAAATAGAGGATTATTACTGGTGGAAGGATAGGTTCGCCGGCTTCGCTAGATTTAATGATATGCGAATGTGGATTTGTAAAGACGAAGGATACATTCCACCTACGGCAGAGATTGAAGGACGACAAAAGGTTGGGCCATATTTAAAGATGAAGGATGATGATTAAAGCTTTACGAAGCCGAGAACGGGGCCTTCGCTATCATTAGGATGGCTTTACCTCAGGTGATCCTGCACACATTTCGAAACCAAAAGACGGCAAAAGAGCTTGGGATGCTTTGGAGAAAAGGTGTGAGGGAAATCCTAGGGTCAGGAAGAATAGAATGGAAATGCTCATGCAGCAGTTCGCAATCTTCAAAGCTTTGAAGAAAGAAAAGTTGGATGAGACAATTACCAGATTTTATCACTTATTGACTGAGTTAGACAGCCACGATGTGGAGTATAGTGAAACAGAGAAAATTAACAAGATTCTAGATGCTTTGCCAGCCAAATGGGAGATGTATGTGGCGCTAATAAAGCATAATGAAGACAAGTTCTATACTCTAACCCTAGATAGTGTCATAGGAACGCTGAGGGCCTATCACTTTGAGTTGCTGAAGAAGGAAAGCGATTATGAACAAGTTCAAGATCCGGATATGTACTTTGGGAAATCAAAACCTTCAGGGGCAACTGATTCGAAGACGGCTACAACATTCTTTTTTGGGGAAATATCGACACCGGTTGAATCAGAAGACTCAGTAAGTCGAGCTTTCTTAGGGTTCTCTAGACCAGAAGAAAAGCAAACTCAGTCTATATCAACATCTCAAGGATATTCAAAGATGCCGATGAGCGCAAAATCAGCTGAAGACCATCTAACTCTGTTGGCTTCATTTGTGGCCGCTTATGGCAATTGCGTTCAAGGGAAAATCAACGAACCTGCACTTTGGGATGAGGATTACGATCAGGTAGATCTTGATGATCTAGAAGAGATGGATCTGTAATGGCAACTGGCCATGGTGACTCAACGAGTCAAGAGGTTCATCAAAAGGACGGGCAGAAATCTCAACGTCAGTAACAACAAGATTGGGTTTGATAAATCCAAAGTCCGGTGTTACAACTGCCAAGGGTTAGGACACTTCACTAGAGAGTGTCAAAGACCGAAAGTAGAAAACTACCAGAACCAGCACCAGAATCAATCTCAAGGGAGATATCTGCCAGGTAGTTCAACCAATCAGACTGTCACACCCTGTTACCCCGGTTGGCAACGAAGCGTGACGTCGCTGAAGCGTAACCATAATCATAACGAACGACCACTATATGGACGTTTTCAAAAATTCATTGATTTAACTTCAAATAGAAATATTGTTTTACATAACCAAAATACAACGTAAGTAGTTCTTAAAATACCAAAATTTAAATACACAATTTTGTTTATCCGGAAAGATGCAAGTAAATCTCCGAGTTTGAAAATGATGCGACTCCAAAATGAACGGAAGCCTTGGAATACTTCCGAGAAATGTCCATGTCTTAAACACCTGAAAATAGATGCTAAAATACGTCAACAAATTGTTGGTGAGCTCATAGGTTTACGCGAAAAGACCAGTTGTATGGACATTATCAGATGAGTTGAATTTATAAAATCATAACTTCCATGGATGTATTACATAAACCATCATGCAACCGAAGCTTAATTAAATGAGTTTGCCATGTACAGTATCCCCGACTGTAATACCGTGTGTTGAATATATTTGCACTCGCTGTTAGCCGACCCGAACTAACCCGAATGGGGGGCATGACTCCCAATAGATCTATCCACAATATATTCGCGCTTGCAAATAAATGCAATTAACGGTTCATGATTTGAGGGCTGATGGATCCAAACATGTAATACATATAAGAAATAAACAATTTTGATGTCCATATGAAAACAGTGCATGTATTTCCACCCCAATAAATACTGAAAATCGGGGCTATGAAGACTCACCGTATTTTGATGGCAAAATGATCGTAAAAACGACAATTTTCGTTGTTGATGAGTGATGACACCGGACGTGTTTAACCGAGTCTTAAATGATATAAGGGATTAAATAACTCCAATATATGATAATATGTATGTATAAATGTTGTTATGTTTTAAATCACCCAACATTACAAGTTTATATATAAAACCCACTTAAAACGTCAAGTTTATATATATATAATTTTCCAGCTTTTTCGAAGGTTTTTCGACGTACTTTGAGGCTGTTTTTGACCAAGCTCCAAAATGTTTTAGGCTTTTGTTTTCTAGGACATTAAACTACTATATACAAAAGATTTTTAGAATCAAGAACGGCCAATTTTCGATATGTTTAGGTTGGTTAAAAAAGCTCGTTAAAAACCCTATGTTGGCCATTTTTGAGCTGTCAAACTTTCGGTTTCCCAAATAATTTCTGGAGGTCTTAAACTTCAAAATCAATTATGAAAACTTCTAGATCTATAGTTAAGACATACATCTAACTTTTGAGACAAGAATCAACTCATTTCGATAAGTAATTATGAATTAGTTATGATTTTTCAAAGTCGATATAAATTTTCTGCCGAAAATCCGCAGTTTATAAACTTGAAATAACTTATGATTCTTGTTGTTTATTCAAAGACCACTTGTATAAAAAGTTATAAAAGTTATAAAAAACATATATATCACTTGTTTTGATAATATTAACACTTTTATGATGTGTTCATATATTCATAAACACATTTAAAGAAACAACTTAAAAATAAAAACTAGAAACTTATAAGCTTGAGTTTTTATGAAACTTGTTGTTGTTGGTGATTATATATATTATGCAAGACTTATATAAATATAAATGTATGATGAAATAAGTTAGTATTTACTTACTTAGAAGTATTTAGAATATGATTTTGAGTAGAAGTTGAAATCCTTGCAAGACTTGCACCAAAACACTTGAATTTCTTGAAGAACACTTGAATGCAAACGTTTGTGATGTGTGTGTGTGTATAGATCCGGTTTTGAGAGAAGAAAAGGAGAGATTTTTGTTGTTTGAAGTGCGGAAAAGAAGTGAGAAATGATGTCTTATTTATAGGCAAAGTGTTTGGTCTTTCAATTGATGAAAGGCATGGATGAAAAGGTAGAGTGCACCTTTAAACAAAATGATTGTGTTTAAAGTAATATTAAAAAAATAAAAGTCAAACTCTAAAAACACATGGCCTATGGCTGGCCATATACATGTTTTATACATGTATTTTCATTTTTTTTTGTATAAAAGTATTTAGAAATGTATTCTTGTATTTCCCTTTTTTTTAATTTCATAAATACTTATGGATGCATTGTTTTAATTAATTGTTTTAGTCTTGCATAATTAATGTTAATAATTGTATTAGTGTTTGATTAGTGTCACTAATCATAATTTAATTATGTATTAGTTGAATTAATCCCTCATATCGTAAATCGATCGGATTAATTGATTTCCCGATTCATCGCACCGATGAATTTGATATTAATTGAGTTGAATTTTCTAATGAGCATTGTTAATCACTTTGATTAATTTCTAATGACCACTGATTAGATTATAATTGGCTATATAATACAGAATAGGTCATTGTTGCTAACCTTGTTTAATGCCGGATGTCACAGTCTCCCCCTGTTAAGGGAATTTCGTCCCGAAATTTTATCCTGTTTCCTCAGGGGTATTGTTACTTAAGAGTAGATGAGAGTATCTTTGCTTAAACTAGCCTTTGCATGCCTAAGTGAATTGTGGTCCATGTCTAGAATTCCATCTGACCTTGAGGATGGGTATACAACTGTGCTTCAATCCTTTGGCCTTACGCTCCATGACTTCAATCGACTTTTTGATGAAGCGAGGTTTATCAGTTAGCTGGATCTCTTCCAAGGGAGTAACAAATGTCTCCTCTAACAAACACTTCTTCTTATTCAATACATGGAAGTTATTGCGCATGCTGCTAAGCTCTGGTGGTAACTTTAAACGATAAGCTACGAGTCCAATTCCCTTTAAGACTTTGCATTGCCATTGTATCGAGGGTTTAATTATCCTTGTTTCCAAAATCGTATCACGCCCTTCCATGGCGAGACTTTCATCAGTACTCGTTCTCCTAATTAGAACTCAAGAGATTTTCTATTTTAATCTGCATAACTTTCTTACAATCGCAGGCAACTTTTAGTCAGTTCCTTATCTGTACTATCCTTTCAGTAGTTTCGTGAATGATCTTAACGCCAGTGATTTGGCCATTTCCCACTTCTTCCCAATAAATCGGTGGTCTACACTTTTGCCCGTAGAGGGCCTCAAACGGAGCGACTTTAATACTTGAGTGATAGCTATTGTAGTATGATAATTCCACTAAGGCAAATGAGTATCCATTTCACAGGCTCTTAATGTATGTTCTAGGGTTTGGATCGTTCTATTATCCTTACCATTGGTCTGAGGGTGATATGTGGTACTCATGTCCAAGTTTGTATCCACAGTTTGCTAGAATAATTACCAAAAGCATAGATGTAGATCTGCTATCCAAATCAAAAATGATTATAATAGGCACTCCGTGTCCGGAGATGACTTCCTTGAGGTACGTTTGGACTAGCTTATGCATCCTGATGTTCTTCTTGATTGGTAGGAACGCGCGGATTTTGTTAGGTGGTCGAATATTACTCAAATGGTTTCTGATGTTGGTCTTAACTTTGGAGCATGTTAGAAATTTGTTGACATATGTGGCAATGTCATCCTTCATGATAGGCCACCCGTATAGCTCCTTAAGGTCATGATATATTTTATCGGATCCGGGATGAACGACATATCTTTATTTGTGTCCGTCATCCGTAACCAGTTTATTTACTCTATCAAAAACAGGGTAATCAGACTCTATTCGTGAAATATTAATTTCCATTAACCCTTATTCCAAACTATTTATCCATTCTGTGCAGGGCTTTATTTTTCATATTTTCCTCCTTAACAACTTCATGAACTAAGAAAAGAAGGTTTGGTTGAGTGGTTATAACTAGGGCTGGTACTCTTAACGGCTTAACTCATTTCTTTCGGCTATGAGCGTCTGCAATCACATTAGTTTTCCTCAGGTGATAACGAATCTCACAGTTGCAATCACTCGTTAGCTCTATAAACGATGTTAACTCATATTTGACTCTTTCAGGTTCAAGATGTGTTGGAGGCTCTTATGGTCCGTGAGTGTAATACACTTCTTACCGTACAACTAATGTCTTTGATTCTTAAGGGTAAAGACTACCGTTCCAAGATCTAGACCGTGCGTTGTGTAATTCACCTCGTGAACCTTAAGCTTTCATGAAGTATAAGCTATGACCTTATCTTTCTACATCAGCCCATTGTGTGAGGCGTCATAGTAATCTATAAATTTCTCGTTCCTCTTAGGTAGGGACAAAATAGGCGCGCTGCACAGTTCTTGCTTTAATAACTGAAAAGATATCTCCTGGTCCTTGCTCCAATCATACTTAATGTCTTTTCGAGTCAGTTTTGTTAGAGCTCTGGTGATCTTTGAGAAAATTTTGACCATTGCTTATAACAAGTTGCAAGTCATAAGGACTGTCGTATCTCTATGGGGGTTCTAAGAGTTGACCAATTCCTGATAACCTGTATATATGAATGGTCGACTTGGATTCCTTTACTATTAATCACGTGACCGAGAAATCTTACCTATCTTAGCCAAAAGTCAAACTTAGAAAGCTTGGCATATAGTTGTTATTTCTTCAACAACTCTAGAATCAGTCTTAATTGTTTGCTCGTGCTCCTCCTTGTTTCGTGTGTAGATTAAGTTGAATACAATCACGAATTTGTCTAGATAAGGTTTGCTCACCCAATTTATGAGGTCCATGAATACCGTTGGGCACTGGTTAATCCAAACGACATTAATAGGAATTTATGATGACCGAAACGGAATCTGAAAGCTGTCTTTGTAGTGTCTTTCTTGCGAACTCTAACCTGATGATAACCAGACCTTAGGTCGATCTTCAAATAGAAGCTTAATTCTTGGAGTTTGGTCAAACAAGTCTTTGATCCTTGTGAGCGGGTATCGGTTCCTTTAGTTTATTTAGCTCTTGGTAATTGATGCACATTCTGATGGTTCTATCCTTCTTCTTTAAGAACAAAACTGGAGCTCCTCCAAAGCGAGGAACTCGGTTTAATAAACCCTTTATCTAAGAGCTCCTACAGTTGGTTGGATGATTCTTACACTATTGATGGGGCTAATCGGCATGGTGCTCGAGCCACTGGTACCGCACATGATACTAGGCCGATTTTTTTGAATTTGACTTGCCTTGATGTTGGGTGTCCAAGTAAGTGTTCTGGAAAATTTTGGGGTAACCATAAATAATAAGAATATTTTTGAGCCGTTTTTCCTTTGGCTCCCTCTTTGTCAACACTTCAGGGTCCTAATGCTAGGGATGATGCTTACTTTGGTATTTCTTGCTTTGCCTTGGACACTAAGGACCTTCTTATTGGCTAAAGGTATATGAACCGTCTTCTTGTTGCACACTATTTCCGCACGATTTTTCGATAGTCATTCCCTGCCTATGACCATGTCAAAACTTCCCAGTTTGACGGGTATCAAGTCTGTTTCAAAGAGTTGGCCTACTAATTCTAAGGAGCATCCTCGACTTATATTATTTGTCTTAAGCGTCTTACTGTCATCAACCTCAATAGCATAAGTAGCACTTAATGGAATTTATCTGTTTAGTGAAGTTAGTGGATATAAAGCTCCTATCAGCACCAGTATGAAATAGTAGAAATGCATAAGTGGTATCTAATGGGGTAAGGGGATAAGTCTACGGGTTTGAAATTTCTTAGGCAGATAGTCATAGCTTTATCTTCTCGTACGCAGAGTTGTAGTTAAAACTTAATTCCTCATAAAAGTTCTTGATACTTAATCTTTGTTATATGATATGGTCAAAATTTTCGGATAAATTCTTAAGCGTTACTTACCCTAAGATATACTATAAAATGGTAGAAAGGGTACTAAGTATGAGATGCCTCCGGAGTTATCTCGTACTCCAAAGCGTTAAGTCGTGGGGTTAGTTCTGCATTTCAGGCTTTGCGCTCTGCTAGGCACTGTCACAATTTGTCTATTCCGTCTTGTTGAATTGCCTGGGTATTCTGGTTGTCTCAAGGTATATTGGTAGTTTGTATGGTCTCCTGCTAAATCCTTGCAGAGATCTTACCGACCTCCTGGTGGATTTGTCGAAATTGAAGGTCGTGTCTGGCAGCCCTTGCCACCAACATAGGTACCGTTCGTTGCGTAGGTTCCTGGGTAAGTGTCGGTACGTGAGAAGAAGATGGTATTTCTAACTGGCTTGGGATCCCTTCCTTGTTTCTCCACTCTTGGATAGTGTGAGGCATCCATCCCCACTGTCTTACGTTCGCATGTCGTTACAGCGGCGGGCTTGGCTGATGAGTAGGTACTGGGATAGACTCCCGTTGTGCCAGTCACACCCTTTTCCTAGGGGTGAACTTCCTCAATGGTCCATTGGGATGGCTTCTGAATAGGGTGCAGGGTGGATTATGTGGTGGTGATGGTAAAGCAATTTGAGCTGCGGGGCCACAGTTGCTCTCCTCTAGTTCTGACGGGTCCTCTACTTCGTCATTGATTCGGTCTGGGTGGGTCTCCGATCCAAAGAACACCCCAGTGTCACCTTGGCTTCCTTGTTCCATGGGTGAGAATTCATCCTTAGAGTCAAAGAGGATAGTAACTGTATTGTTTGACATGTTCTTGTCATTAGGGTCCTTATATATGTTCACAGTTTTTGAAGAAACTTTAGTTTTTGTAACAGTTATAGCCTAGGGTAGTAATGCAACCTTGTTCACTATAACTATGGCTCTGATACAAATCTGTCACACCCCGTTACCCCGGTTGGCAACGAAACGTGACGTCGCGGAAGCGTAACCATAATCATAACGAACGACCACTATATGGACGTTTTCAAAAATTCATTGATTTAACTTCAAATAGAAACGTTGTTTTACATAACCAAAATACAGCGTAAGTAGTTCTTAAAATACCAAAATTTAAATACACAATTTAGTTTATCCGGAAAGATGCAAGTAAATCTCCGAGTTTGAAAATGATGCGACTCCAAAATGAACGAAAGCCTTGGAATACTTCCGAGAAATGTCCATGTCTTACACACCTGAAAGTACATGCTAAAATACGTCAACAAATTGTTGGTGAGCTCATAGGTTTACGCTAAAAGACCAGTTGTATGGACAATATCAGATGAGTTGAATTTATAAAATCATAAATTCCATGTATGTATTACATAAACCATCATGAAACCGAATCTTAATTAAATGAGTTTGCCATGTGCAGTATCCCCGACTGTAATACCCTGTGTTGAATATATTTGCACTCGCTGTTAGCCGACCCGAACTAACCCGAATGGGGGGCATGACTCCCGATAGATCTATCCACAATATATTCGCGCTTGCAAATAAATGCAATTAACGGTTCATGATTTGAGGGCTGATGGATCCAAACATGTAATACATATAAGAAATAAACAATTTTGATGTCCATATGAAAACAGTGCATGTATTTCCACCCCAATAAATACTGAAAATAGGGGATATGAAGACTCACCGCATTTTGATGGCAAAATGATCGTAAAAACGACAATTTTCGTTGTTGATGAGTGATGACACCGGACGCGTTTAACCGAGTCTTAAATGATATAAGAGATTAAATAACTCCCATATATGATCATATGTATGTATAAATGTTGTTATGTTTTAAATCACCCAACATTACAAGTTTATAAATAAAACCCACTTAAAACATCAAGTTTATATATATAATTTTCCAGCTTTTTCGAAGGTTTTTCGGCCTACTTTGAGGCTGTTTTTGACCAAGCTCCAAAATGTTTTAGGCTTTTGTTTTCTAGGATATCAAACTATTATATACAAAGGATTTTTAGAATCAAGAACGACCATTTTTCGATATGTTTACGTTGGTTAAAAAAGCTCGTTAAAAACCCTATGTTGGCCATTTTTGAGCTGTCAAACTTTCGGTTTCCCAAATAATTTCTGGAGGTCTTAAACTTCAAAATCAATTATAAAAACTTCTAGATCTATTGTTAAGACATAGATCTAACGTTTGAGACAAGAATCAACTCATTTCGATAAGTTATGAATTAGTTATGATTTTTCAAAGTCGATATAAATTTTCTGCCGAAAATCCGCAGTTTATAAACTTGAAATAACTTATGATTCTTGTTGTTTATTCAAAGACCACTTGTATAAAAAGTTATAAAAGTTATAAAACATATATATATCACTTGTTTTGATAATATTAACACTTTTATGATGTGTTCATATATTCATAAACACATTTAAAGAAACAACTTAAAAATAAAAACTAGAAACTTATAAGCTTGAGTTTTTATGAAACTTGTTGTTGTTGGTGATTATATATATTATGCAAGACTTATATAAACATAAATGTATGATGAAATAAGTTAGTATTTACATACTTAGAAGTATTTAGAATATGATTTTGAGTAGAAGTTGAAATCCTTGCAAGACTTGCACCAAAACACTTGAATTTCTTGAAGAACACTTGAATGCAAAAGTTTGTGATGTGTGTGTGTATAGATCCGGTTTTGAGAGAAGAAAAGGAGAGGTTTTTGTTGTTTGAAGTGTGGAAAAGAAGTGAGAAATGATGTCTTATTTATAGGCAAAGTGTTTGGTCTTTCAATTGATGAAAGGCATGGATGAAAAGGTAGAGGGCACCTTTAAACAAAATGATTGTGTTTAAAGTAATATTAAAAAAATAAAAGTCAAACTCTAAAAACACATTACCTATGGCTGGCCATATACATGTTTTATACATGTATTTTCATTTTTTTTGTATAAAAGTATTTAGAAATGTATTCTTGTATTTCCCTTTTTTGTAATTTCATAAATACTTATGGATGCATTGTTTTAATGAATTGTTTTAGTCTTGTATAATTAATGTTAAGTAATTGTATTAGTGATTGATTAGTGTCACTAATCATAATTTAATTATATACTTAGTTGAATTAATCCCTCATATCGTAAATCGATCGGATTAATTGATTTCCCGATTCGCCGCATCGATGAATTTGATTCTAATTGAGTTGAATTTTCTAATGAGCATTGTTAATCACTTTGATTAATTTCTAATGACCACTGATTAGATTATAATTGGCTATTAAATGCAGAATAGGTCATTGTGGCTAACCTGGTGTAATGTCGGATGTTACACAGACGAATATAGTTGGTCTGTTATTCAATGTCACATCAGACAGACAGCTTGATGAATCTTATGACTGGAGTACACATCCAGAGTCGAATGCTAGAGCCTTTATGGCTGAAGTAACCGAGACTGGAAGTGATGGAGCAGAGGAAAAGACAGGGAACAACAATCAGAATGAAAGCAGTCCGATGTTGGTAGAAAAGTCAGAAGATCAAACAATGCTGGAGTTCGCCGCACAGATGGCAAACGTGGAATCTGATCACGCCAAGGTAATTCTGAACTTATCTATTTTTCGTGATTTATGTGCTTTGTGTGCTACATCTAATGATAAGTTAAATTTAGTACTTGAATCACATCAAACAATATCTGCTCAAAATGAATCTTTAAAATCAGACAACGCTAGCCTATTAGATATAAAGGAAGACCTAAGGAATAAGCTTAAGGCCGATGCACAAGATGTCATAGTTCTAAAGGACAAGTTGAGCGAACAGTGTGTTAGATTAGAACTGATGTATGAGCATGTTGAGGCATTGACCAAAGAGCTTAAAATCAAAAAAGTAGAGCTAGCTGAATCTAAGGTTAAGGTAGCAGAGGTAAATAGTAAACTGGAAAAGTTTAGGAACTCCTCACTCAACCTAGTGAAGATCTTAGATGCACAGCGTCAGTCTAAGAAACCTGTAGGTCTAGGGTATCATGAGAGTCCTCCACCTTTCAACGATAACTATGTACCTCAGCCTCAGAAGAAAACTGAAAAGTCAGTTGAATTAGAGGAAATACCTGAACCTGTGTCTAAAATTGGTAAGGATAAGGAAACTAAGGTGACTACTAATGATGTCAAGATTAAGAAGGTCAAATTTGTGCCATCCTCTAGTGATAAGCCTGTAGGACAACACAAAATTGACTTTAATGATCAAGAGGAAGAACCAGTCACTATAGTTGAGACGAAAGAACCAGACACTAGTGAGACGCCTAAGTCAAAGGGCACACATAAGAAGTCGATTGACAAAATGTCTTGCTTTAGGTGTCATGTAAAGGGAACATGTTGCTTCTAGTTGTCCACATAGGAAAGTACACTCTACACCTATGACTGGAAAGCCGGAACAACATAAGTCTTCTACAAGTGTTGCAAGCACAAGTAGTTCTCATCATACCGAGAAAACTGTGCAAGCCGCACCAAAATGTGCTGTGAAACAAACACCTGTGTCCGGTCGACCCAAAGAGGTGATTAGGACTAATTCACCAAATAGAGTCACTAATCAATCTAGGTCAGGACCGCAACAAAATTATAGGAGTACTACACCTAGCAGAGCTTACACTCCGGTTAGGTCCCACACTCCTGTAAGACATCAAACAGTAGGTAGAGCTCAGGGATATCACTCGGAAATGCCTTATAATCGAAACTATTCAAGAGCTTCACGGCAATGCCTACTCAAAGGCCAAGAGTGAACTTAAATCACTCTGCACCACAACAGGCTCAAAATCAAAAACCCAAGTCACGTGAACGGAGAGATGGGTATTTGAAAGAGTTCAAGTATGTGGATGAGAATGTTATTACCAAGTGAGTCATGGCTTGGGTTCCCCATGATAACTAACCTATTTTCTTTCATATGCAGGAGATAACTACAGGTCCAAACAACAAATGGTTCATCGACAGTGGTTGCTCCAGGCACATGACACGGGAAATAAGTCTACTCGCAGACTTCAAGGGAGGGAATCGAGGATTTGTATCGTTAGCTGGTAATAAGGTAGGAAACATCACCGGTAATGGAGTGGTTGCTAATGGGACTATCAAACTGGATCAAGTTTATCATGTTGATAAACTGGTTCACAATCTCATTAGTGTATCTCAAATCTGTGATAAGAAGAACTCAGTACTTTTCACTGATACTGAGGCGTTAGTGCTGAAACCGGGATTCAAGGTACCTGAAGAATGGATACTGATGAGGGCTCCAAAAAAGAATGACCTGTACATGCTCGACATGAACAAGCCGGAATCCTCGATGGGACCAATTTGTCTACTATCAAAAGCTTCAGAGACGGAATCGGTTTTATGGCATAGACGCATGGCACACTTGCACCTGAGAAAGATGAATTACATTACTAAAAATGGATTGGTGCAAGGTGTTCCAATGAAGAGTTTTCAGTTCGAGGACAAGTGTCTACCGTGCAAGAAAGGAAAACAACACAAGAAGGCACACAAGTCCAAGACTCAGAACTCAATAGCTGTCACGCTCGATTTGGTGCATATGGACCTGTTCGGACCAATCAACAAAAGAAGCATCGGTGGTAGTTGGTATTGTTTGGTTATTACTGAAGATTACTCATGTTTTTCTTGGGTTTTCTTTTTAGGTACAAAGGACGAGACAGCTGCCAAGCTTATCGGGTTCTTAGACCAAGTGGGGAACTCTTACGGAACGAGGGTTAAACGACTCAGGAGTGATAACGGAACAGAGTTTAAAAACACGGTTATTGGTGTATATTGCCTATCAAAGGGCATAGTGCATCAATTTAGTGCACCATATCAGCCACAACAAAATGGGGTGGCAGAACAGAAAAACAAGACTTTGATTGAGGCAGCAAGGACCATGCTTTCGGATTCAAAGCTTCCTACCATGTTTTGGGGGGAGGCAGTGAATACCGCGTGCCATCTTTTAAACCGGGTCCTTACTGTCAAATCATTGAACAAAACCTGTTATGAAGTTTTGAATAAAAGGCCACCAAATTTAATTGGCTTCGAACCATTTGGGGTACCATGTACGTTAATGAAAACAAAACATCAACCAAAATTTGGTGAAAAGGTTGACGAAGGTTATTTCCTAGGTTATGTACCTAATTCACCAAATAAAAGAGTTTTTAACAAATCAAATGGTACAGTTGAGATTGTGTATAACATTGAAGTCACAAGTTATACACATGAACCCCAAACTGGTCCGGAATGGATATTTGATTATGACAAATTGTTTGAGTCATTTAACATTCCTTTAGATGGAACTGCAGGTACAATCGAACAGGACTTGTCGTCATTGAATCTGAATGACGAGGGTAAAAGTTTTTCGAGGACCACATTTCCATCAACTGCCGAGCCTACAACAACTGAAGATAGATCTCCAGCAGAAAATGATTCTGAAGTGCCTACAAACGAAAATCAGACAACAAGTTCTAACTCTGAAGACAGTGTCCATGAGGAGGAAAATGTAGAGTCTGAAGTCGTTCCCCCGTTAGGAGAGATAGGATCTTATTTGGGAGATAATCTTAGGGTTGATGAGATAGAAACATTTAGGATTAATAAGAATCATCCTATTGAGAGTATCATAGGAAATCCTAATGCTGGTGTGAGGACTAGGAGTAGTTTGAATAACAACACAGTGTTGTTGTCGATGATAAATGACTCCGAGGCCTTTCATACCTGCCTCTACTCATGTTTCATCTCGCAAGTAGAGCCGAAAAATGTGCAAATGGCACTACAAGACATCTATTGGGTTGAAGCAATGCAAGAAGAACTGTCACAGTTTAGGAAAGTTGAAGTGTGGGAGTTAGTTCCGTTACCTCGAGGAGAAGTTGCAATAGGAACCAAATGGGTTTTTAAGTGCAAGAGAGATGATCAGGGTATAGTCACATGCAACAAAGCAAGGCTTGTAGTAAAGGGTTTCAACCAGGAGGAGGGAATCGATTACAATGAAGTGTTTGCACCAGTGGCAAGGTTGGAAGCTATTCGTTTGTTTCTGGCTTTTGCTTCCTTCAAAGGCTTTAAAGTTTATCAGCTAGATGTTAAGAGTGCTTTCCTTTATGGGAAAGTGAAGGAACTGGTGTATGTGGAACAGCCGCCCGGGTTTACAGATCCGAAATATCCAGACAGAGTGTATCGATTAGATAAGGCTTTGTATGGATTACATCAAGCACCGAGGGCGTGGTACGAGACTCTATCTAATCATCTTTTAGACAACGAGTTTGAAAGAGGGAGAATAGATAGTACGCTGTTCTTGAAGAGAAAAGGCGAACATTTCATCTTGGTATAAGTATACGTCGATGATATCATTTTCGGGTCATCAGACGAGCAGATGTGCACAAACTTTGAAAAAGTGATGAAGTCTAAGTTTTAGATGAATGCGCTGGGTGAGTTAAATTTCTTTCTTGGTTTGCAAGTCGAACAGAGGAAGAAGGGCATGTTTATTCATCAGACCAAGTATGTCTATGACATCTTAGAGCGCTTCGGGATGGAGGGAACCAAGCTGACAGCTCACTTCAGCATGCTGATTCAAGTGAATCATTATATCGGACCGGGTACAGAAAGTGATACCGATGTGGATCCGACTTATATCAGGCCATGATTGGGTCACTCATGTATTTAACTGTTTCTAGACCAGACATAATGTTTGTTGTATGTATTTGTGCTAGGTTTCAAGCTAATACAAAGGAGATGCGCATGAAAGCTGTGAAGCGGATTCTACGATACCTCAAGTCGAAACCGAAGCTGGGACTTTGGTCTCACGCGTAGGGCGATCTGGAATTGGAGGCGTTCACGGATTTAGACTATGGAGGATGCAGCTTGACTCATAAGTCAACAACTGGAGGTTGTCAGTTCCTAGGAGGGAGACTCGGCAGTGCAAGAAAACAGACTTCGGTAGCCGTGTCAACGTGCGAGGCCGAATATGTTGCTGCTGGCAGTTGCTGTTCACAAGTTTTGTGCATACAACAATAATTGCAGGATTACGGTTTGACATATACTCATACTCCTATTAGGATAGATAACCAGTCAACTATTGCAATAACCAATAATCCAGTTAAACACAATAAAACCAAGCACATAGACATAAGACACCACTTTATACGTGATTGTGCTGAAAAGAACTTAATTAAGGTTGTAAAAGTGGCAACGGATGATAATAATGCTGATTTATTTACCAAAGCTTTTGATAAGTCACGTTTTGAGCTTTTAGTTCAACTAAACGGAATGCGTAATCCAGAGTAGCTTGACCTTAGTAGAAGTTATTTCTTTTATAGCAGTAAGTTTTCTTTCCTTTTATAGTAAGTTTAGTAACTAAGTAGAATTTCTTACCTTTTATAGTAAGTTAGTAGGTTATTCTATTTTCTTACTCTAATTTATGAAAAACAAAAGAAAAAAAAAAGAGAAAACCATGAAAAGTTCAAAAAAAAAAAAAAAGAGAATATTAGAAAATGAGTTAAGTCTTGGATACATAGGTTCAAAGTGACGAATATTAGCACAGTCGTTACAATCTCTAAGTGTTAAGCTTTCACACATAATGCACCTAAATTCTAAGTGGTATACATTTTCTAGTTTGATGTGTTGGTAGGAATAATACACAATTGGAATCTCAAGGCTAATAAAATATTCAAGAAAAAGTCAGACGTGTCACTAACTTAGATGTATGACCAAATGGTCTTAATTTTTATGTTAGAGACATACAGTCATTGATTGTAAATGAGGTACGCAAATTTTCTGGGGGATGTATAGCAACATTAGATACATCTTAAAGAAAAGAAAAGAATAGAAAAATTATGAAACTAAATTGAGAGTCAAAACAAGTAACTCTGTTGTACGTAAGTACAGACCTGTTGCCTCTGGTTTGACTCGAGTTAGCAAGATAAGTCGCTTTGTTATACTTGACTACAGACCTGTCACCGCTGTCTTGCTAGCTTTAAAATAAACTTAAGACAAACTAAGACACTCTGTTTTATGTAAATACAGAACTGTGTCGACGTTTGCCTTTTAAAGAAGGTTTGCAATACCAAAAGGTTATAATCATTGTGTGTATGCCTTGATCATAAAAGTATGTCTAAGTATGAGTCACGTAAGGTAATTTCTTGATAAATGAAAAGGCCAAGGGATATTCCAAAGTGTAACATGTTTAAAAGGAAAATAATACCAACAATTGTCTCGAAATGTATGTCACGACAAACAATCAAAGGAATTAAAAATTCCTAAGTGTGAAAGGAATTAAAAATTCCTAAGTGTGAAAATAAATTCAATCAAAGATCGCTTAGGAATGACTCAAGACAATATAAAGGTGTACCTGTCTGAGCCAGAATTCACACTTAGAAAACTTTGCATAGAGTCTTTCCTTTCTCAATAACTCTAGCAATTGCGCAGATGAATAGAATGATCAGCCTCCGTTATGGAGTAAATCAGAATATCGTCTATGAATACGATAACTGATTTACCCAGCATCGGTCTGCAGACGCGATTCATAAGATCCATGAACGCCGCTGGTGCATTCGTTAAACCGAACGACATCACAAGAAATTCGTAATGACCGTATCTTGTTCGGAAGGCTGTCTTTGGAATATCCTCATCCTTAACCTTCAGTTGATGATACCCAGAACGAAGATCAATCTTAGAGAAGTAGCTGGCTCCTTGTAGCTGATCAAATAAATCGTCAATTCTGGGCAGAGGATACTTATTCTTTAT
Organism: Centrapalus pauciflorus; assembly: GCA_020465985.1. NCBI lineage: Eukaryota > Viridiplantae > Streptophyta > Magnoliopsida > Asterales > Asteraceae > Centrapalus > Centrapalus pauciflorus. Next base: position 111,501 of record JAANYP010001973.1, on the reverse strand, counting down.
GGTGACTTTGTTCAACTCCCGATAATCGATGCACATTCGAAGAGTTCCGTCTTTCTTCTTCACGAATAAGACAGGTGCACCCCATGGAGATGAACTCGGTCGGATAAATCCCTTATCTAACAGCTCTTGCAATTGCTTTGACATTTCCTGCATTTCTACAGGTGCAAGTCTGTAGGGAGCTTTAGCAATGGGAGCCGCACCAGGAACCAAGTCAATACCAAACTCGACTTGACGTTCCGGTGGCACTCCAGAAATGTCATCCGGAAATACGTCTGGGAACACACAGACGATTGAAATATCAGATAAGGATTTCTTTTGGGCTTCAGGGATAGATTCATACGAGACGTAGCATAAATAAGATTCGTGACCCTTAGATAGATACTTATACGCTTTTTCAACAGAAATGAAGCAGTGAGCACCTTTTCGCTTCTCTCCTGTGATTTCCAATACTCGGCCGTCTGAAGACCTAATTTTGATAATCCGGCGGTTGCAGACGATCGTAGCCTCATTATTTATTGGCCAATCCATGTCGATGATGACGTCGAACTCTTTCAATGGAATTGGGATAAGGTCGAGGTTGAACACGATATTGTCAACAAGCAGAGTGCAGTTTTGATAAACAGAATCAGCCATGACATAGTTGTTACTGGCTGTCTCAATATCAAGTATCACGGGAAGCTTCGAGGGAAATTTATATAATCTTTGAGCGAAAGTAGTTGATATGAAGGAACGACTAGCACCGGAATCAAATAATACACGAGCAGGAATTGAGTTAAGCATGAACGTACCGATTACCACATCAGGCGTTTCTTTTGCTTCCTTGGCTGTTATCTGAAAAGCTCGAGTCCTTGCTGTTGGAGTTGCAGCTGAACTTTTCATGGTAGATCCTCCCGCTGACGACTGTGTCTGTACTCGTTGCCCGCTGAGACACTGATACATGAAGTGTCCTCTTTTCCCACATTTCGCACATCCAAGTCCTCGCTGTGGACACTCTTCGCTACTATGACCGATTCGGTTACACGCAAAACAAGTAACATCATCTGGGTTACACAGTCTCATATGTGACTTTCCGCATATCTTGCAGAATCGAGGTTCGTTTGTAAGCGAGTAAGCTTGCGCATTCTGAGGCGAACTGTACTGCTGGTATTGGTGAGGTTGCTGAGACTGGGACTTGTTAGGCTTAAAGAATCTGCCAAATCGCTGTTTCTTCAGAGGAGATGGGCATGTCGGATTCGCTGATGGAGCGTAAAGCTGATCACCATACTCTAAATATCCCCTCTCGATCTGTCTGGCCGCTTCTACCATTTCTAGGTAACTCTTATACTTTATCGTGCTCATTGGATGTCTGTATCTCGGGTTGAGTTCTCCGCGGAATCTATTCATCTTCCTTTCTTCAGTAGCTACTTGATACGAGGAGTAGTCGCATAGTCGTGACAATTCATGCTCATATTCGTCAACAGTTTTGGTTCCCTGAGTCAGCTGCATCAGTTGAACCTCCATCTTATCTTGTTGGTCGATCGGACAATTGATTCCACTCTAAAGTCTGTATCACCTCTTCTCCTTATATGCTCCTCTGAGTCTTCCACCAAGCACGGGCAGCTCCAACAAATAACCCAGAGACATAACTTACTTTCTTTGAATCTAAGCAGTCAGAAATCCTGAAGATTTCTTCGGTATGGCTGATCCAATCCATCGCCTGAATTGGATTGACTGTCCCCTCAAAGTTCAGGGCACCGCTCGCTTTAAAATCTTTAAATTTATAGCCTTTAGGGTGCTCAATTTGGGCATCAGGGGTAGAGTTATCAGAATCAGTTTCATCATTCTGGACTTGTTTATCTTTTCGCTTATTTTTCTTATCATCACGTCTTTTAGCTACAGCCTCATCTCTGGCCTGAAACTGTTCTTGCATTATTTTATTTTTGTTGCTCAGTGTGTTGGGCTAACAATTGTTGCATCATTTCAAACATCTGTTGTGGGGTCATGTTGTTGGGTATGTCACCTGATCCTGATCCTGACATCTTAACTGAAAATTAAAATCATTTAACTATCAGTTTATAGACTTAGATCTATGTACCCTTTTTCCCATCCTAACAGTCTGTACATCCTATCTCAGCTCAAACCACCTAAATGATTGATTCACTCACACTATGGGCTCTGATACCATCCTGTGAAGACCACCCCTTACGTGGCAGTTCTCACTAGTCTAGGTCCCACATCATGCAATACGATATCAATCAAACTAAGATAGAGTTATTAAGTGCGGAAAATTAAATTACATTACAAAATATTAGGATTTAAGTTTAATATAGTTTTACGGTTTTCAAATTAAACTTATAAGGGGTACTATCTAATCTAGTTCATGTCATCACACAATCAAGATAAATCTACCCAGAACACCACAATATCATCATCCAAACTGTACCAAAATGGTTTGCAGAGTAGAGGTCTATGAAAACTTCACTTGATTCTTGTATGACCTAAGTACTAGCACCTGCAGGTGACTTTCCTTTATCCTTTTCTTGTAAAAATGTTAATGTAGCAACCGTAAGCAATGCTTAGTGAGTAAATAGATTTTCAAATTAAACATGCATTGTTAAGCGGATCATCATAAGTTTAGCGTGATATGTCAAGGCTGCCGCTACAGCCACTCATGATTGAGACATAGAAGTCATAGAGTCGGATGATGCTCAAGCCACGCTCACGCTTAAATTGTGGGGATCAGCCACATACTAGGCTAGCTACCAGTAAATCAACGTGGCGGAACATCGGAGGTCATTACCAATTCAATAGAACTGGTGAAATAGCCAGGTCTAGAACAATAGACCAATGAGGCTAGTCAAGCTGAATCAAATGTCAAAGTATATGCAATGATGAAGCATACGTACTCAATGTCATGATAGCAATAATCTCAAAGCAATGTCAGAATGAACTGTAAATGCAATATCATATGAAATGATAAGTCAAATAGCTATCATGATCCACTGAGCAACACCCAACCATGGTGTGCACAGGTCACAATCCAGCTGATAATATGAGTGTCAATTTAATCTAACATCAACAATATGTCTCAACCGGAAATCAAGCATGTTAAATCTGAAATTCTATAACTCACAGGTCTGGGTCTTTATCAAACAGATGTAAAATCTGCCACCTGAGTTATCTCAGGATTTTATCTTTGTCAATCTGTTCTCTGTCAATTCAAATCTTTGACCCGCTTTTAAATCTTTATAAATCTTTGTATCAATGTTCAGAATTTCACTGAACCTGTCCAGAATTATAATATCAATCTCATGTCAATATCATCATCTTTTATCTTTAAATTCCTTATTTTATCTGATTCTGATAACTTGTTTATTCATAAATTATACTTTAATTAATATTCTTTGTTTCATAAATTCTCAAGGGTCATTCAATATATATATATATATATATATATATATATATTAATATGTATACTCATTTTGCTAACTATGTCGTTATTTTATGCGATGTCCAAGTGTTTTATTCAATATATTCGTATTTAGGGAGTGGGTTTCGGATTAATATAATTAAATTCGAATATAATAATAAATTGGAAGGCCTAAACTCGAATATAGTCATAAAATCAAATCGATGGCTAATTTAAAAGACATCATTGCTAAATTCGAATAGTGGGTGAATTTGAATGCAATCAAATTCAAATTATGGGACTAAATTCTAACATTTCTTTCAAATATGAGTTATAGTCAAATACCATCTTAAATTCGAAGAATCATTCAAATACATATACTAAATTCGAGACCATGTTCAAAGTCAAACCTACATTTGATTTTAATAGTAAAATTTGAATTCCAAATCACATTCTAGAACATTAAAATCGAATGGAGGCATAAAAATAGAGTTAAAGTCGAAATGGGCTTTGAATTCGAATTCGCATTCGAATTTAGTGGACAAACTCGAAGCCTTGGTTCAATTCTTTGCTTTACTCGAATTTGTTCTATGCATTTCGAGTTTGTTCTTGGCATCTTGAATTTGTTCATAATTTATAGCTTTAAATCATGAACATCTAAAGCATAAATCACAAATATGATAAATATTAAGCCTAGGTTCGTTTATATTATACTTATTCTAGTTAAAATTCAAGTTAAATTAGCATTATTCACACAAAATTATTCAAATTCGAATTTATTCTTTAAAACCGAAACAAAGAAATCAGAATAGCAACGATTTTTACCTCAAATTCGTACGAAATCGAATATGTGACAGCAGTTTCGTGTAGTATTCTCCGAGATCTTTCCAACGATATATAAAACTCAAGAATCGGCCGGTCGGTTTGGGAGAAAATCTAGAGAGAAGTAGAGAGAGAGTAGAGAGAGAGAGAGTCTGATTTGGATTAATGACCTTTAATCACGTTTATATACTTCATTTAGGTATATTCGCTACTTAACCCACTTTTATTTTTTTATCTTATATCTCTTTTATTTAATTATCTTTAACAATTATTAAATCATAATCTTTAAATATTTATATAATTCAATTAATATTTCATAACTTGATTAAATTATTAATCAAATAATGTAATAATATTACATTATCGGTTCGAAAATACTGAATTTACGACTGGGTCAAAAGTTAGGTTGTTACATATGCTAAGGCATCATGCCCTAAAACATGGGAAATTTTTGATGTATCCTAGACTTTTGACTGAAATTATTGCAAGAACTTGCAGTAATTTCAATGTACATGAAAGGATTCATGTTTCCCATAGGCACTCTTTACCAACAATAAAACGTCTTCTAAAAACAAGTGCCAAGTTTTTGAGTGTTGATGTCACATTGCCTTCTGCAATGTTGGGCATCAATCCCCTAAACAGAGGAGAGGGTCCTGAGCAGGCTCAGCCTAACATCACTGCTTCACCCCCAGGACCCCAACCCACTCCTCATGATACAAATAATCCCTCTGATCCTTCTGTAAATCCCTCATCCCCACTCATATTATACAAAAGAAAAAGAGGTTCAGGAGCTCCATCCTCCTCAGCCCAATTACAAGAGCCAAATGTCCCTGTACAGGAGGACACTCCTGTACAGAATATCCAAAGGGTACCCACTAAGGACTCTCCCATCCTCAATTTGGAGGTGGACATCTCAACAGAAGATGTCCATATGTGTACTGTGGCTGACACTACTGTTGTTTCTGCACAAGAGGCACAGGACAGTGTCAACATAATTAAGACCACACCCATCGCAACAGAGGGTGTGCTAGCACCTTCTGGAAGTCCCCAGAACCAAGAAAAGAGGGGCTCAGAAGCTTCACCTTCTGGAATTCCTGCCAGTGATAGATCACAAGCACCACACTCGTTTGCTGATCTTGAGGCTAGTCTGCAACTTATGCTTTTGACGGATCCTCAGCTGAAACCTGTTGTAGCAATGTTGGAGTACTATCAGTCCATTATTGCTGCACAGGGGGCACAAATCATTTCACTTAAACTGACAGAAGCTGCTCAGAATCAAAGAATGGATTATCTTCATAAGGGGTTCACCCTTTGTGGAAATAAGATCATTCAATTAGACAAGATCATTCGAACCCACATGGCAAAGGTTGTTGGTCCTCCTGACCAAACCAATGCATCCAAAAAGGGGGAGAATCAGGAGATACCTAGCTCAGTCCAACCAGCTCCATCAGTTCAAGCAGCTCCAACAGTCCAAGATTCCAGGCTAACAGTCCCACCAGCTACTCAAGTTGTTAGCCTAGAAACTCAAGCTGCTCCTACAAGAACAACAGGAGTTGTCATCAGAGAAGGCAGTCAAGCTCCCATCAGTACAGTCCAAGCTACATCCTCTGCAACTAAGGATAAGGGCAAGGGCATCCTCATAGAACCTCCAAAGCTCAAAATTTCATCCAGAGAAGCCCAAGTTGCTCATGATGCTGAATTTGCTAGAAAGTTAGCAGTGGAACAAGATGAAATTATGGACCAGCAAACCCATGTCCCAATGCAAGATGATGAAACCTTAGGTGATTACCTAAGAGGGTTTGTGGTGAAACAACATGAAAGAAAAAGGAAAATGCCAACAGGGCATTCAAAGGCTGAGCACAGAAAGTTTTTTGATCAACTTTGCCTTTTCAGCTGGAATTCCAAAGAAGATGACTCAGTCCATGAATACAGAGAGGCTGCAAGACATTCATGATAAAGAAATGGAAAAACGAAAGTCAGCTAAAATCTCCCATGAAGTCCAAAGTCAACAGAAATCAAGTCAAGCTGGTGCAAGCAATCCAGATCCTCCTGTTCAAGCTGTTGCTACTAATCCACAATCAGAAGAAATCTCTCAAGCAAAGCTTGATCAAGTAAAAAGGGTGATGTTTGAACATCAGCTTCAGAAAGTAATGGAGATTGAAAAGACCCTCGACCAGCATGACTTCTCAAAACCTCCTATTACATACTAATATGCTAAGTCTATGGATAACATTGACTTAAAATACCATTTTGTAGTAAGAAGAGAAGCTAGTCCTGAGGAAGAATATAAGAGCATAATGCATCTAGTTCAAGGGATGACCAGAGATGAGCTTACAAGAATGCATCATGTTGGATCTGTGAGTCAAGTCAGGTCTTCACTTCCACAGGTCAAGCAGGCTATAAAAGACCTAAAAAGCATTTTTGATCCAGAGTCAATCAGAAAAGATATAGAAGATGCCAAGGAGATGAAGAGTGCACAAGTTGATCTGTATGTAAAATCAAAGACATACAGACTCAAATTTGCAAATGGATACATCATGTACTTCAATTTTGAATTTTATGATCTTCCAAAGACCTCGTTAGTACAGATGATATCAGTGAGGATATACTGTGATAGAGAAGATCTGAAAAGAGAATTTTTGAAGGCAGTCAATCAGAAACTTTCACAATTGTAAGTTTTTGGATGCCTTAGTTTGTATATAACAGTTTTAATTTGTTTTATTTCCTTATTTGTATAGAAACTTAAAGTCTTGTGTAAAGAATTTAAGTTAGGGGGAGATTGTTGGGAAATATTCTAAGTATGTCAAGCTGTTAGTTAGATTTCTCAGACTGTCAGTAGAATTTCTGTGTAAGTACAAACTTCAAGCTGTTAGTTAAAGAAGTTCGAGCTGCTAGTTCAAAAGTTCAAGCTGCCAGTGTTCAATCTCAAGCTGCTCAACAGATAGACTTCAAGCTGCTCAACAGCTCAATAAACAGAAAGTGTTGATATTCAGGAAAAGATACATTTTGAAGATTCAAGCATGTCTAGTATCAGAGAAATCAGAGTTTATCAAGGAAACAAATCAGAAAGTAGTATATATACATAGAATAGGTTTTTCTATTGTAAGTCTGCACGTACAAGTTTATTCAAGTTGTAATTGCTTTTCTGATTAAGTTTTCATAAGCCTCTAAGGTTGTAAAACCCTAAGAACAATCTGTGTTCTTCGTCTAATCAAACAGATTAGAGGTGATTGTAATCATTGAGTTTTGGTAATACAAGTGACTGTTGATTATAATTCTGTGTTATTTTTTTGAAAGTTTTTCTTAAAACAATTAAGTGTTATTCCGCAAACTTCTTAATTGGACTTTGATTCAATACAAGGTTATCGGTTTATACTCTGATTAATTCAAACCAGTTAATCTTAGGTAGTTAATTTTGATCTTGACATAAATGTGGCCAAACTGATCAAACCATAAACATGTATAAGCTTAGAGAATTTAAATCCAAAGATGGTTTAGGGTTTATGGGTCCCAGAGGAATGGAAGAGATGATAAATAAAAAGAAAAATTCTTTATATCATGATAATACCAAGGGTCGGGGATTCGTGACGCCCTACAACAAAACTTGGCCTGAAGAGTTAGCCGGAGAAGACGAAAAACGAGCACAATCTGATATCCCACAAATTCAGTTTGTATATAATTGGTTAAATCACGATTTTCTCCAAGGAAAATTAGACAAATCTTTCAAAGAAGAGGAATTCATTGAACCAAATGAAATTCCAATTCACCCGAACTTAGCAAAACCTCGTGAATACATCCCATATTCTATTTTAGAACATGTGCTTGGATACTACATCACGATTTTTTGAGCAAGAATGGATTGAATTTTCAAACAAAATATCTGATCTTGAATATGCAAAAATGCTCGACTTAACTCTTCTCTAGCTGACACTTCACAACTGACTGATCTTAACGATAAAATTCATGTCCTTGAGTTAGTTTTAAAAGTAACCAAAGATTTGTTTGATAATGACAGAAATGTTTTCTTATGAAATGAAAATGATTTTAATGAAGCAAGAACACTGTTTTCTATTCGAGAATAGAATTTTAAACTTGATGTTAAATCATTTGATAAGGAACGGGATCAACTTCTAGCTAACATTATGGGGCTGGAATCTTAACTTTTTCCTAAACTAAACTGTTTGAATCAAAAAGTTTTTCTCATCAACAATTCCAAGGTTGTCCACAAATCTCAGTTTGAAGCCAAGTACTTTGAACTGGGAAAAAATATCTTTTGGAAATAAAGAAAGGCAAAGCACCGAGGATCATTTCTTTAACTGCAAATGATGGAAATTCTTTGAAAAAGGTTCCCAAAAATTCTACTTTTTACTGTGAAAAGGTCAACAAGTATACTCGAAAACAAAAACGGAACTAAACGATCATTGAGCCTCAATCTACTAAAGTTAACAAACATGTGCATTCCATTTCAGACTACAGAGTAAGACCAAATGGCGGGACATGTAACATCCGACATTAAACCAGGTTAGCAACTACGACCTAATCAGTATTTAATAGCCAATTATAACCTAATCAGTGGTCATTAGAAATTAATCAAAGTGATTAACAAGGTTCATGAAGAAATTCAACTCAATTAGAATCAAATTCATCGGTGCGATGAATCGGGAAATCAATAAATCCGATCGATTTACGATATGAAGGATTAATTCAACTAAGTACATAATTAAATTATGATTAGTGACACCAATCATACACTAATACAATTACTTAACATTAATTATACAAGACTAAATCAATTCATTAAAACAAATGCATTCAAAGGTATTTATGATTTTACATAAAAAGGAAAATACAAGAATACATTGTAAATAGTTTTATACAAAAAATAAAAGCCAAAATACATCATTTTTACAACAAAAAAATCGGCCGAAAGCATAAGGGAACACACTTTTGTGTCCCTTTGACTTTTTAAAAAAATATTGAAAAGAATTCTTCACTTTTTCTACTTTTCCAACATGTTGGTAAAGTATTAAACACTACATTTATCCTCATCATTTGCAAGACTAAAACTCTTCTATAAATAGAGGACTCATTTCCTCATTTCATTCACACCTTCAAATCATAAACACCCTCTCATTCTCTCTAGAAAAATCGGCCAAAGGGCCTAGTGCAAGGCCAAGAACTTGCAACTTTGTTCTTCATATTTTCTTCAAGTGTTCTTGGTGCAACTTTTCAAGATTTCAACTTCTACTTGATTTCAATCTCCTAACACTTCAAAGTAAGTAATTACTAGCTTATTACATCTAACATTTATGTTTATATAAGTCATGCATAATATATATAATCACCAACAACAACAAGTTTCATGAAAACTCAAGTTTTATAAATCACTAGTTTTGTTTTTAAGTTGTTTTCTTCAAATGTATTTATAAATATATAAACACATCATGAAAGTGTAAATATTATGAAAAACAAGTGATATATACATGTTTTATAACTTTTATATAAGTAGTCTTTCAATAAACAACAAGAATCACAAGTTATTTCAAGTTTATGTACGAAATTTCGGCAGAAAAGTTGCATCGACTTTGAAAAATCATAACTATTACATAACTTAACTAAATGAGTTGATTCTTGCCTCAAAAGTTAGATCTATGTCTTAACTAAAAATCTGGAAGTTTTCATAATTTATTTTGGAGTTTAAGACCCCCAGAAATTATTTTGGAAACCGAAAGTTTGACACCTCAAAAATGGCCAACATAGGGTTTTCAACAAGCTTTTTCCCCAACCTAAACATCTCGAAAAATAGTAGTTCTTGAGTTCAAAAATTCTTTGTATATAGTAGCTTAATGTCCAAGAAAACCAAAGCCTAAAACGTTTTGGATCTTGGTCAAAAACAGCCTCAAAGTAGGCCGAAAAACCTTCGAAAAAGCTGGAAAATTTTATATATGTATATGTATATATATATATATATATATATTATAATATATATATTATATATATTATTATATATATGTATATTATATATTATATTATATATATATAATATATATAATATATATATATATATATATATACACATATACTATATATACATATATACATTATATATATATCACATATACATATATATATATGTATATACATATATATACTATATATTATATGTGTATATATAATATATATATGTATATATATATAATATATATATATATATATATTATATATATATATATATGTGTATATATGTATATGTGTATATACATATATATATATATGTGTATATATATATATGTGTATATACATATACATATACTATATATATATATATATATATATATATATAGTATATATATATATATATATATATATATATATATATATATATATATATATGTATATATATATATATAGATATATATGTATATATAGATATATATATATATATATATATATATATATATATATATATATATATATATATATATATACATATATATATATATATATATATATATATATATATATATATATATATATATATATATATATATATATATATATATATATACATATAGATATATATATATATATATATATATATATGAAGTTGACGTTTTAAGTGGGTTTTAATTATAAACTTTTAATGTTGGGTGATTTAAGACATAAAAATCTATAAATATACATATTATCATATATTAGAGATATTAAGTCCTTATGATCATTTAGGACTCGATTAAAGACATCCGGCTTCATCACCCATCAAACAACGAAAATTTGCATTTTACGCTCGTATTTGCCATCGCAGTCACGGTGAGTCCTCATAGCCCCTATATTCACACTATTATGTTTTGGGGTTGAAATACATGCTACGTTTTCATATGGACACGAAAACAACTTCATTTCTATTATGTATTACACATGTGGTTCCATCAGCCCTCAAACCGTGAACCATTAATTGCATTTATTTGTAAGCGCGGATATACTGTGGATAGATCTATCGGGAGTCATGTCCCCCATTCGGGTTAGTTTAGCTCAGCTAACAGCGGGTGCATATATATTCAACACACGGTATTACGTATGGGAATACTGCACAGGGCAAACTCATTTAATTAAGCTTCGGTTGCATGATGGTTTATATGTAATACAAAACATGGAATTTATGATTTTATAAATTCAAACTCAACTGTTGTTGTCCATACAAGTCAGATTTACGTGTAAACCTATGAGCTCACCAACAATTTGTTGACGTATTTTAGCATGAATTTCCAGGTGATTAAGGCATGTGCATTGATCGGAAGCATTCTAAGGCTTCCGTTCATTTTGGAGTCGCATCATTTTCAAACTCGGAGATTTATTTGCATCTTTCTTGATAAACTAAATTGTGTATTTAAATCTTGGTATTTTAAGAACTACTTATGCTGTATTTTGGTTATGTAAAACAATATTTATAGTGGTCGTTCGTTATGATTACGGTTATGCTTCCGCGACGTCACGCTTCATTGCCAACCGGGGTAACGGGGTGTGACAGATTGGTATCAGAGCCATAGTTATAGTGAACTAGGTTGCATTAGTACCTAGACTATAACTGTTTCAAAAACTAAACTTTCTTCAAGAACTGTGAACACATATATGGACCCTGATGACAATAACATGTCGAATAATACGGTTATCATCCTCTTTGACTCAGAGGATGAATTCTCACCCATGGAAAAAGGAAGCCAAGCTGACACTTTTGGATCGGGAACCCACCCAGACCGAATCAATGACGAAGTAGAGGACCCGTCAGAACAAGAGGAGGGCAAATGTGGCCCTGCAGCACAAATTACTCCACCATCACCACCGCATATTCCATCCTACACCCTATTCAGAGACCACCCCATTAGACCATTGAAGAAGTTCACCCCTAGGAAAAGGGTGTGACTGGCACAACGGGAGTCTATCCCGGTACCTGCCCATCAGCCAAGCCCGCCACAGTAACGACGAGCAACCATAAGACAGTGGGGATGGATGCCTCTCACACTCCAAGAGTGGGGAAACAAGGAATGGATCCAAAGCCAGTTTGAAGTCAGAACACCATCTTCCTCTCAAGTGCCGACACTTACCCAGAAACCTACGTAACAAACGATGCCTCTGTTGGTGGTAAGGGCCGCCTGACACGACCCCCAATTCCGAAAAAATCCACCAAGAGATCGGTGAGATCTTTGCAAGGATTAAGCAGGAGACAATACAAACCACCAATAAACCTTGAGCCAATCAGAATACCTAGGCGATTCAACAAAACGGAATCAACGAATTGTGACAGCGCCTAGCAAAGCACAAAGCCCGCAGTGCAGAACTAACCCAACGACTTAACGCTCTGAAGTACGAGGAAATCCCGGAGGGATCTCATACTTAGTACCCTTTCTACCATTTTATAGTATATCTCTAGGTTTTTACTATCAGATGTACGTAAGGCTTGAAAATTTATCGAAAAATCCCGACCATGTCATATACAAAGATTAGGTATCAAGAACTTTAATAACGAATTATGTTTTAATTACAACTCTGCGTATAAGGAGATAAAGCTATGGCTATCTGCCTATGAAATTTCAAACCTATAGACTTATCCTCTTTCCCCATTGGATACCACATATGGATTTCTACTATTTGATATTGGTGCAGATAGGAGCTTTATATCCACTAAGTACAGTAAGCAGATAAATTTCATTCTTACACCATTAAGTGCCACTTATGCTATTGAGGTTTATGACAGTCAGACGCTTAAGACAAATAATATAAGTCGAGGATGATCCTTAGAACTAGTAGGCCGACTCTTTGAAAACAGACTTGATACCCATCAAACTGGGAAATGTTTACGTGGTCATAGGCATGGATTGACTATCGAAAAATCGTGCGGAAATAGTGTGCAACAAGAAAACAGTTCATAAGCCTTTAGTCAATAAGAAGGTCTTTAATGTTCAAGGCAAAACAAGAAATACCAAAATAAACATCATCCCTAGCATTAGGACCCTGAAGTGTTGACAGAGAGTGAGCCAAAGGAAATGCGGCTCGAAAATATTCTTATTATTTAAGGTTACCCCAAAGTTTTTCTAGAACACTTACCTGAACTCCCAACATCGAGGCAAGTCAAATTCAAAAATCGGCCTAGCATCGGGTTCTACACGAGTGGCTTGAGCACCATGCCGATTAGCCCCATCAGCAGTGTATGAATCATCAAGCCAACTGTAGGAGCTCTTAGATAAAGGGTTTATCAAACCGAGTTCCTCGCTTTGGAGGAGCTCCAGTTTTGTTCATAAAGGAGAAGGATAGATCGTTCGGAATGTGCATCAATTACCGAGAGCTAGATGAACCGATACCCGCTCACAAGGATCAATGACTTGTTTGACCAAACATCAAGAATCAAGCTTCTATTCAAAGATTGACCTAAGGTCGGGTTATCATCAGGTTAAGGTTCGCAAGAAAGATATTCCAAAGACAGCCCCAGATTTTGTTACGGTCATCATAAAATCCTATTTATGCGGTTTGAATCAACAAGTGCCCCAACTTTATTCATGGACCTCATAAATCAGGTGTGCAAACCTTATCTGGACAAATTCGTGATTATATTCATGAATGACATCTTAATCTACTCACGAAACAAGGAGGAACACGAGCAAACATTTAAGACTAATTCTAGAGTTGTTGGAGAAAGGACAACTATATGTCAAGATTTCTAAGTTTGACTTTTGGCTAAGATGGGTGATATTTCTAAGTCACGTGATCAATAGTAAAGGAATCCAATTCAACCCCGCAAAGATCGAGGCTATCATGAATTGGTTAACCTTTAGAACCCCCATAGAGATACGACAGTCCTTAAGACTTGCCACTTATTATAGGCAATTATCAAAAATTTCTCAAAGATCACCGGAGCTCTAACAAAACTGACCCGAAAAGACATTAAGTATGATTGGTGCAAGGATCAGGAGACATCATTTCAATTATGAAAGCACAAACTATGCAGCGCACTTATTTTATCCGAGAGAAGCAAGAAATTTGTAGATTACTATGACGCTTCACACAGTGGGTTGATATAGAAAGATAGGGTTATAGCTTATACTTTATGAAAACTTAAGGTTCACTAGGTGAATTACACAACGCATGATTTAGAACTAGGAGCAGTTTTCTTTGCCCTCAAGACTTGGAGACATTACTTGTACGATGCAAAGTGTACTGTATTCACGGACCATATTAGCCTCCAACACATCTTGAATTAGGAAGAGTCGGACATGAAGTAGTGCCATTGGATAGAGCAAATAATTAATTGTAACCGTGAAATTCGTTATCACCTGAGAAAAACTGATGTGGTTGCATATGCTCAGGAGAAAGGAACGAGCCAAGCCGTTAAGAGTACAAGCCCTAGCTTATAACCATTCAACCAAACCTTCATTCCTTAGATCATGATGCACAAATAGACGTCGTTAAGGAGGAAAATGTGAAAAATGAAGCCCTGCACGGAATGGATAAAAAGTTTGGGATAAGGACTAATAAAAATCGATATTTCATGAATAGAGTCTGATTACCCTGTTTTGGTGGAATAAGAAAGCTGGCTATGGATGAAGGACAAAAATCAAGATATGCCGTTCACCCCGGATCCGATAAAATATATCATGACCTCAAGGAGCTATACGGGTGGCCTAACATGAAGGATGACATTGCCACATATGTCAACAAATTCCTAACATGCTCCAAAGTTAAGACAAACATAAGAAACCATTTAAGTAATAGTCGACCACCTAACAGTTTCCGTGCATCCCTACTAATCAAGGAGAACAACAGGATGAATAAGCTAGTCCAAATGTACCTCAAGGAAGTCGTCTCCGGACACGGAATGCCTCTTATAATCATTTCAGATACGGATAGCCGAACTACATCTAGGCAATTATTACAGCAAACTTTGGATACAAACTTGGACATGAGTACCACATATCTCCCTTAGACCGGTGATCAAAATAATAGAACGATCCAAACGCTAGAACGTACATTAAGAGCCTGTGTGATGGATACTCAATTACATTAGTGGAATTATTGTACTACAATAGCTATCACTCGAGTATTAAAGCTACTCCGTATGAGGCCCTCTACGGGCGAAAGTGTAGATCGCCGATTTGTTGGGAAGAAGTAGAAGATAGCCAAATCACTGGCCCTAAGATCATTCACGAAACTACCAAAAGATAGTACATATATGGAAATTGACTAAAAGTTACCCGCGATTGTTAGAAAGTTATGCAGACGTGGAGAGAAAATCTCTTGAGTTCCAATTAGGAGAAAGAGTACCGAAAAAAGTCTCACCAGGGAAGGGCGTGATACGATTAGGGAAATAAGGAAAAACTGAATCCTCATTACATTGGACAATTCAAAGTCTTAACGAGAATTGGACTAGTAGCTTATCATTTAGAGCTACCACCAGAGCTTAGAAGCGTGCGCAATATCTTCCACGTATCGAATCTGAAGAAGTGTTTGTTAGATAAGACTGATGAACTTTGCTTCATCAAAGAGCCGGTAGAAATCATGGACCGTAAGGTCAAAGGATTTAAGAACGGTCGTATACCCATCCTGAAGGTCATATGGAATTTTAGACATGGACCAGAATTCACTTAGGCATGCAAAGGCCAATTTAAGCAAAGATACCCTCATCTACTCTTAAGTAACAATACCCCTAAGAAAACAAGATAAAATTTCGGGACGAAATTCCCTTAACAGGGGGAGACTGTAACATCCGGCATTAGACCATGTTAGCAACTACGACCTAATCAGTATTTAATAGCCAATTATAACCTAATCAGTGGTCATTAGAAATTAATCAATGTGATTAACAAGGTTCATGAAGAAATTCAACTCAATTAGAATCAAATTCATGGGTGCGATGAATCGGGAAATCAATTAATCCGATCGATTTACGATATGAAGGATTAATTCAACTAAGTTCATAATTAAATTATGATTTGTGACACCAATCATACACTAATACAATTACTTAACATTAATTATGCAAGACTAAATCAATTCACTAAAACAAATGCATTCAAAGGTATTTAAGATTTTACATAAAAAGGAAAATACATTAATACATTCTAAATACTTTTATACAAAATATAAAAGCTAAAATACATCAGTTTTACAACAAAAAAATTGGCCAAAAGCACAAGGGAACACACTTTTGTGTCCCTTTGACTTTTTATAAAAATATTGAAAAGAATTCTTCATTTTTTCTACTTTTCCAACATGTTGGTAAAGTATTAAATACTACATTTATTCTCATCATTTGCAAGACTAAAACTCTTCTATAAATAGAGGACTCATTTCGTCATTTCATTCACACCTTCAAAGCATAAACACCCTCTCATTCTCTCTAGAAAAATCGGCCAAAGGGCCTAGTGCAAGGCTGTTGGTACACCCTGTGTGACGATAGCAGTCTAAGTGTGTTAGCATTTTGTCTAAGTGATATTACTAAGTATTGAATACTAACTAATGTTTGATATATGTGTTTATGTGTTTGATATATATTGATTGTGTGTTTGAACTTGATGTAACGTATTACAAGAAGTTCAAACATAAAGTCCAAAGATTAATTCAAATATAAGTTAAACATATGTTGATCATGAGAAATTCGAATTTAACATGGAGGTAAATTCGAATGTGTCATATAGACAAACTCGAATGGGCCTTGGGCCTGGATTTGAGTTTGTCCAATGATAAACTCGAATGGACCTCTATAATTAGGGATTAACTCGAATCATTAAGAGACTTTTGCAGAATTCGCGTGAGACTAAGCAAATGGGCGATTTCGAGTTTATCAGCTGATATTAAGTGTTTTCGGAGAGAATCATTGCGTAGGTTCTTTTGTTAGTGATCGTACAACGCTGTGGTAGTCTCTGTGTTCCGTGTGAGTATTATATCCGTCAAGCCACTAACGAGGATTCCACACTCGTTGGTGTTTGTTGCGTCATGATAGATCTGTAGAGTCAAGACCTTACAATAAACTCGAATGGACCTTTATAATTAGGGATTAACTCGAATCATTAAGAGACTTTTGCAGAATTCGTGTGAGATTAAGCAAAAGGGCGATTTCGAGTTTATCAGCTGATATCAAGTGTTTTCGAAGAGAATCATTGCGTAGGTTCGTTTGTTAGTGATCGTACAACGCTGTGGTAGTCTCCGTGTTCCGTGTGAGTGTTATATCCGTCAAGCCACTAACGAGGATTCCGCACTCGTTGGTGTGTGTCGCGTCAGGATAGATCGGTAGAGTCAAGACCTTACAAGTGGTATTAGAGCCTACTGGGCGTTCTTTGTGTTCATAAAGATACATCCTAGGTTTCTAGACGCTTTTAGACGGTTAATCTCACGGATTTTTGAGTGTTTCGAGCTTATCAAATTTGATATCGGGAAATATTTTGTTGTTTTTCACGTTTTTGATCGAAATCAATATTTTTACTTGTAAAAATATTGATTTAATCTGAAAAACGTTAAAAACTCGAGGTATTTGCCGTTTCTCGAATTGTTGCTGCTTGAATTTGTTGCTGCTCGAATTTGTTAAGGAGGATTAGGGTTTTGCTCATTTTTCGAGTTTGACCATTACACGCTCCTTTCGAATTTCCTAAAAGTGGTTTCGAATTTGGACATTTCGAATTTGCTTAGGATTTCGACTTTGCATTAAAATCGAATAGAGGTCTTACGAATTTTTAGGGTCTCGAATTTAGTAGGTTTCGAATTTAGGTGGCCTTTCGACTTTGGAGACCTTCGAATTTGTCATACATTTCAAATTTAATTGGATTTAAGAACTTAACTCGAATTTAATCCCAAATAGGTTTAAACTTAATTATATTCGAATTTACCTAAATTCGAAAGAATTAATTTAAATTAATTTCGAATTAAATTAATTAAGTTTAAATACAATTATCTTTGAAACAATGAAAAATCTACAACGGTTTCTGGAAATGGATCACGAGGTCGGAAAAGCAAATACTCCGCCAAAATTGATGAAACTTGAAGACTATTATTGGTGGAAGGATCGGTTTGCTGACTTCACGCGATTCAACGACATGCGCATGTGGATCTGTACCGACGAGGGATACATTCCACCTACAGCTGAGGTAGAAGGACGACAAAAGGTTGTTCCTTATTCTATGATGAAGGATGACGACAAGAAGATATATGAAGCAGAGAACCGTGCATACGCTATCATTCGGATGGGATTACCTCAGGACATACTGCACACCTTTCGTAATCAGAAGATAGCAAAGGAGCTGTGGGACGCGTTGGAGAAGAGGTGTGAAGGTAACCCGAGAGTTAGAAGGAAACACATGGAAATGCTCAAACAGCAGGTGCAATCTTCAAAGCATTGAAGGATGAAAAGCTGGAGGAGACAATCATTCGTTTTTATCATCTGCTTACAGAGTTAGATAGTCATGACATTGAGTATAGTGAAACTGAGAAGAACAACAAGCTTCTGGATTCTTTACTGGCCAAATGGGATATGTATGTGGCCTTAATTAAGCATGATAAAGACACATACTATACTCTTATTCTAGAGAATGTTGTGGGAACGATGAGGGCATATCATTTCGAGTTGCTGAAGAAGGAAACGGATTTTGATCAAGTTCAAGATCATGCAATGTACCTCAGGAAATCAAAACCTTCAGTAGCAAATGAATTGAAGACTGCTACAGCTTTCTTTTCTGGAGAGACGTCATCACCGGCTGAAACAGAAGACTCACAGAGTAGAGCTTTCTTAGGGTTCGCTAGACCAGAAGAAAAGCAGCAGCATCAGACTACTCCAGCATCTACATCTCAGGGATATTCTAAGATGCCAATGAACGCAAAATCAGCTGAAGACCACCTGAATCTGTTGGCTTCATTCGTAGCCGCTTACGGCATTTGTGTTCAAGACAAAATCAACGATCCTGCTCTCTGGGATGAGGATTATGATCAGGTAGACCCTGATGATCTTGAAGAGATGGATCTACAATGGCAACTGGCCATGGTAACTCAAAGAGTTAAGAGGTTCATCAAAAGGACGGGAAGAAATCTGAATATGAGTAACAATAGGATTGGCTTCGACAAGTCCAAGGTTAAATGTTACAACTGTCAAGGTTTGGGACACTTCGCTAGAGAGTGTCAGAGAACGAAGGTAGAGAATTACCAGGGGCAGTATCAGAATCAGCAAGGACAGTATCAGAACCAATCACAAGGCTGATATCTTCCAAGTTCTTCAACCAGTCAAGCGAATATAGCGGGTCTGTTATCTAATGTCACATCAGACAGACAGCTAGACGACACTTATGACTGGAGTACACATCCAGAATCGAACGCTAGAGCCTTTATGGCTGAAGTGACTGTAATTGAAGGGGCAGAGGAAGTCACAAGGGACAGCAGTCAGAATAAAAGCAGTCCGATGTGGGTAGAGAAGATAGTTGATCAGACAATTCTGGAGTTTGCCGCTCAGATGGCCAACGTGGAATCCGATCATACCAAGGTAAGTCTAAACTTCTCTCTTTTTCGTGATTTATGTGTTTTATGTGCTACATCTAACGATAGGTTGAATTTAGTACTAGAATCACATCAAAATTTATCTGCTCAAAATGCATCGTTAAAATCCGATAATGCTAGCTTAGAAGTTATAAAGCAAGATCTTAGGGATAAGCTTAAGGCTGATGCACAGGATGTTATAGTTCTAAAGGACAAACTGAGCGAACAGTGTGTTAGGTTAGAACTCATGTACGAACATGTTGAGGCATTAACCAAGGAGCTGAAAACCAAAGACATAGAGCTAGCTGAGTCTAAGGTAAAGGTAGCTGAGGTCAATAGTAAACTTGAAAAGTTTAGGAACTCATCTCTTAACCTAGGGAAAATTTTAGATGCACAGCGTCAATCTAAAAAGTCTGTAGGTCTAGGATATCATGAGAGTCCTCCACCATTCAACGATAACTATTTACCTCAACCTCAGGAGAAAAATACGAAATCAGTTGACTCAGACGAAGTACCTGAACCAGTGTCTGAAACTGTTAAGGAACATGATACTAAGGTAACTGATTCTAATCTCAAGATCAAGAAAGTTAAATTTGAGACATCCTCTAGTGATAAACCAGTAGGACAACACAAAATTGACTTTAATGATCAAGATGATGAACCAGTAGCTATAGTTGAACCAAAAGAGCCAGACACTAGTGAGACACCAAAATCAAAGGGCACACACAAAAAGTCAATTGATAAAATGTCTTGCTTTAGATGTCACAAAAGGGGGCACGTTGCTTCTAGTTGTCCATATAGGAAAGTGGATAATACACCTAAGACAGGAAAGCCAGAACATGTTAAGCCTTCTAAAAGTGGTGCAAGCACTAGTAGTTCTCAGAATACCGAGAAAACTGTGCAAGCGGCACCAAAATCTGCTGTGAAACAAATACCGGTGTTAGGTCGACCAAAAGAAGTGATAAGGACTAATTCCCCAAATCGAGTCGTAAGTCAATCTACTTCAGGACCGCAACAGACTTATAGGAGTACCACACCTAGCAGAGCTTACACTCCGGTTAGGTCACATACTACTATTAGGCATCAAACACCGGGTAGAGCTCAGGGATTTCAGTCTGAAATGAATTTTAATCGTAATTATTCCGTTACACGAAAAGGTTGAAAAAGTTGAAACAGTTGAATTTATTTCAAAGATTTTCGAAATCTTCAGATTAAATTCGAGTCTAAGCTAAATTCGAATATAAATTCGAATTTGCAGGGCCTCGATTCTGTCAGTAAACTCGAGAAAGGTATCAAACTCGAAGGTGGTTGATATAAATAGGTCAACAGTGACAAGGCATTATCACCTACATTCGAATTTGAGTCTTCGAGTTTATCACCAGCGATCTCGAATTTGTTCCTTCGAGTTTGCCGATTTTCGAATTTCACAAAGTTTGACAACTTTTGTCCATTTGTGTTCGAGATTAGCAACATATCTAGGTATAATCAATAGTATTGTACAAGATTTAGGTGGTTTTAGACTCCATTTGAGCCAAAATCAAAGGATTTTTAAAGTTTAATGGTAGAAAGTTTGTAACTCAAAATAACAAACTTTGAACCGATGAAATGTCAAATTGATTACAAATATCTTTGATTAGGACCTATTAGGACTAGTGGGTGTGATTTTCTATGACTAATATGGTTAAAATCTTGGAGTTTTGTGATTAAAGTGACCGACTCCTTCGAATTTGTTCTTGGCTTGATTCGAGTTTGTCACTAAACTCGAATAAGTCAATAAACTCGAATAAGTCAATAAACTCGAGTGAGTTATCCTTCGATTTTGATGTTCGAATTTGTTATTCGAATTTATTGTTCGAATTTGTCTTTATATTCGAATTATTTGATAAAAATTTAAATTAAACTTGTAGAAATTCATAAGTGTTGGATTTTGTACTTATACAAGTTCAAAATAAAACAAATTTGAATTTAAATTGGTTTATTTCTTTTTAATAATTCTAATATCTTATATGTTGTATTGTGCAGACATGGCTGATAGAATTTTTGTTCCTAAGCATAACATGGTCATCTCTCCTGACCATGCTATTCCAAAGGCTCAAGCTTTCCGCCAGATGGTGGATTTTCTGATTGGATCAAGGATTGCGTATGCACTATCCCACAACATTCAAATAGTCATCCCTTACGTTCGTCAATTTTGGGATCGTTTGCAAGTGGATTGTACTGTTACTCCGACAGTACTAAGAACGAGGGTCGCTGGACACCCTCTAGTGTTTTCAGCCGACATGCTACGTCAAGTTTTGCAGCTGGGTTCTCAAGAACAAGAGAATGGGCTGATTGATTTTCCATTATCAATCAGGCAGGTAGCTTTTGCTAGAATGGGGTATAGTCTGGATGTAACGAAGTCTTCTTACATGAAAAGTGGGCTTATAGGACGATGGAGATATTTGGCGCACGTGTTTATGGTATTTTTGCTGCGAAGAAAACAGGCTTCGATTACATTATATCGAAGATTAAGTCTGGAATGATAGCATTGGTGTACAATCAACGGTTTAGCTTATCTGAGATGTTCTTTTCTGAGTTTGTTCAACAAATAACAGTTCCAGACAGAGAAAGATTTCTACTATGTCCGCGATTCGTGATGATGCTGATCAGACATTTCCTGCCAAACCTGCCACAGCTGAACGAAATTCAAAGCGTTGCTGTCATCAACAAACGAATTTTTGCAGACTTCTCATCTCATAGAGGAAGACTGGCGAGGCCAGTAGAGGCACCACTGTTTGGGGCAGTAACTAAACCGGATTTCCAAGTAGGGGAAGATGCCAACTGGGCAGGGGATTTACAGGCTCCACAGCAGCCACAGCAACAGCAACCGCCACAACCAAGGCCTCAGCAACAGAGAAGGAGGCAAAGACCATCTGCAAGACAAATCCAGGCTGGCAGGCCTTCCACAAGTCAAGTACGGGACCCGGTGGTAGCACAGGAGCCAGTAAAAGCTCGTACATCAGGTGCTGAAGCTAGTACTTTACATGTTGCCCCCGGAAATGATCAACGGGCAGAAACTTTAGAAGAGATATGGGCAGCTGGGCCAAATGCTAATGAGCAGATTACTGTTGAGGTCGTTGGGGAACTTTTGGAACCACCGGAAGGGGAGGTGGACATTTTTCAGCAGATCGATGACTATGTCCCAGCGCCAACAGGTGAAGATGAGTCGACATCTGAGTCTGAATCAGAAGACATAGAAGAAATTGAAGTTGAGAAAGAAACCGAAGATCCGTCCATTCACATAGGCACATATGGATCAAGGTTAGTGGTGATAGATGAAGAAGCTACTAGAAGAAGAAGAGCTGCAAGGGAGTCAGAGGACTCAGATTTTGACAAAGAAGAAGTAGCCCCTCTGATACCGAGGCAGAGAGCGAAGAGACATCACTTCATGCAGGGAGCTTCATCAGCCTCTGCTCCTGAGCCAGAAATACCTTCTGCCCAACCATCAGAACCCATTCCACAACCATCACCTGTTCAACCATCCATCCCCTCACCGATCATTCCAACTCCCATTCAATCAATTCCATCCACATCATCACCCTTCACAGACAATCAAAGGTTTCCTGAGCTTTGAAGCAAGGTTGAATTCCAACAAGTCCAAATCTTTCAGTTAACAAAGGCTCTCAGTGAAGTACAGCAGCATAATGCCAAAGTCGACATAGAGAACGCTGAGTTAAAGAAAGTTGTGGGTAAGATCGAGGAAGATAATTTGGAGCTTAAAACATTTGTTGCCGATCAATCTGCCGAGATTCGATCAATGCGATCCCTTATTGAGCAATTATTGAAAAATCAAAAGGCTCAGGGGGAGGCGAGTTGTCGGGATCCGGAGGAGCGTCAAGGGGGAGATGACGAAGGCGAATATCCCAGTGCATCAAAAGACAATGAGCCAGTAGATTTTCCTGCTGCTCTATATGCTGAAGTTTAGGGGGAGCCTAGTCAGGCTGGTGTTGGAGGAGGAGAAGGAGGTGAGGCTGGGTCTTCAAAGATTCATTAAAGTGATATGATAGACTCCTTGAGAGATATTGAGGAAGAAATAATGGATTTAGATTTTGAAGATGATATAGAGGAATTGGAGGAAGGGGAATTCGTAGCGGAGTAGGTAGTTGATTGGAGATCTGACGATGAAGTGATAGAAGACGAGGACGATAATGTCAACGAAGTGATCATCAATTCACAGCCTATCACAGAGTTGTATGTGCGAGATAATCACAATGTGATTGATATAGATGAGATCAAGATAGCCTCCGTCGAAGATTCAGAGCTTGAAAAAGCAGAAAAGGAGCCATCTAGGGCTGATTTAATGAATCTGTGGTTCAAGAAGGAGGAAAAGAAAGAAAAGCTGAAGATGAAGAAGAAGATGAGAATTCCGGGTGCTGGACATTTCTCAGGAGGAATTATAAGCTGGTTCTTTGACCGAGAACTACAGCTACTTATTTTGAAAAGGTGAGATGGTCTTCAATACTTGAGGCGAACACTAAAATTATTCAATACATTGCCCAAGATTGAAGTTAAGGAGTTGGCGTGGAAAGAGTTAATAAATATCTGTGAGGATCCTTATGCTGAGGTTATAGCCAAGATTATCAGAAAGGAGAGTCGATCCGGTAAATTTGAGAGACTCAAGCCAAGGACCGGAAAGAGAGTGCAAGATGAAACAAGGATTGATCCACATACAGGAAGGCCTTGGGCCAGAATGGTTTATAAACCAGTCAAATGTTTGAGAAGGGTGCCTATGAAATCGATGCGACAGAATATTTTGAGCAACATGAAATGGTGGTATGTCGATTATAATACAGCTGAAGCAGTCATGGAAGATGCACATGACAATGTAATTTTGAGAGTGTATGATCCACTGCACTTAATAAATCTATCGAAGGACGACCTGAAGAAGCTGCATGATCAACCTGTCTTCTTTCTTGAAGAATGCAGATCTGAAGCCAGGAAGTACCAGAAGGTAGTAAAGGTTTGTATAGATGCAGGGCTATATGCAGGTAGCAGTCTATAGAGTTCTAGTACTTAACCAAAATGTAAATAGTTAGAAGATATCGTCAAGGGGGAGTCTGTTGCTACACCCTGTGTGACGATAGCAGTCTAAGTGTGTTAGCATTTTGTCTAAGTGATATTACTACGCATTGAATACTAACTAATGTTTGATATATATGTTTATGTGTTTGATATTTATTGATTGTATGTTTGAACTTGATGTAATGTATTACAAAAAGTTCAAACATAAAGTCCAAAGATTAATTCAAATATAAGTTAAACATATGTTGAACATGAGAAATTCGAATTTAGGTCAAATTCGAATTTAACATGGAGGTAAATTCGAATGTGTCATATAGACAAACTCGAATGGGCCTTGGGCCTGGATTCGAGTTTGTCCAATGACAAACTCGAATGGACCTCAATAATTAGGGATTAACTCGAATCATTAAGAGACTTTTGCAGAATTCGTGTGAGATTAAGCAAAAGGGCGATTTCGAGTTTATCAGCTGATATCAAGTGTTTTCGGAGAGAATCATTGCGTAGGTTCGTTTGTTATTGATCGTACAACGATGTGGTAGTCTCCGTGTTCTATGTGAGTGTTATATCCATCAAGCCACTAACGAGGATTCCGCACTCGTTGGTGTGTGTCGTGTCAGGATAGATCTGTAGAGTCAAGACCTTACAAAGGCCAAGAACTTGCAACTTTGTTCTTTATATTTTCTTCAAGTGTTCTTGGTGCAACTTTTCAAGATTTCAACTTCTACTTGATTTCATTCTCCTAACACTTCAAAGAAAGTAATTACTAGCTTATAACATCTAACATTTATGTTTATATAAGTCTTGCATAATATATATAATCACCACCAACAACAAATTTCATAAAAACTCAAGTTTATAAATCACTAAATTTGTTTTTAAGTTATTTTTTTTCAAATGTGTTTATAAATATATAAACACATCATGAAAGTGTAAATATTATGAAAAAAGTGATATATACATGTTTTATAACTTTTATATAAGTAGTCTTTCAATAAACAACAAGAATCACAAGTTATTTCCAGTTTATGAAATACGAAATTTCGGCAGAAAAATTGCATCGACTTTGAAAAATCATAACTCATTCATAACTTAACGAAATAAGTTGATTCTTGTCTCAAAAGTTAGATCTATGTCTTAACTAAAAATTTGGAAGTTTTCATAACTTATTTTGGAGTTTAAGACCCCAAGAAATTATTTGGGAAACCGAAAGTTTGATAGCTTAAAAATGGCCAACATAGGGTTTTCAACAAGCTTTTTCCCCACCCTAAACATCTCGAAAAATGGCCGTTCTTGACTTTAAAATTTTTTTGTATATATTAGTTTAATGTCCAAGAAAACCAAAGCCTAAAACATTTTGGAGCTTCGTCAAAAACATCCTCAAAGTAGGCCGAAAAACCTTCGAAAAAGCTGGAAAATTATATATATATAAACTTGACGTTTTAAGTGGGTTATATTTATAAACTTGTAATGTTGGGTGATTTATGATATAAAAACATATAAATATACATATTATCATATATTAGAGATATTAAGTCCCTATGATCATTTAGGACTCGATTAAACACATCCGACTTCATCACCCATCAAACAACGCAAATTTGCATTTTACGCTCGTGTTTGCCATCGCACTCACGGTGAGTCCTCATAGCCCCTATTTTGACGCTGTTATGTTTTAGGGTTGAAATACATGCTACGTTTTCATATGGACATGAAAACAACTTCATTTCTATTATGTATTACACATGTGGTTCCATCAACCCTCAAATCTTGACCGTTAATTGCATTTATTTGAAAGCGCGAATATATTGTGGATAGATCTATCGGGAGTCATGTCCCTCATTCGGGTTAGTTCAGCTCTGCTAACAGCGGGTGCATATATATTCAACACATGGTATTACGTATGGGAATACTCAACAGGGCAAACTCATTTAATTAAGCTTCGGTTATATGATGGTTTATATGTAATACATAACATGGAATTTATGATTTTATAAATTCAAACTCAACTGTTGTTGTCCATTCAAGTCAGATTTACGTGTAAACCTATGAGCTCTCCAACAATATGTTGACATATTTTAGCATGTATTTTCAGGTGATTAAGGCATGCGCATTTATCGGAAGCATTCCAAGGCTTCCGTTCATTTTGGAGTCGCATCATTTTCAAACTCGGAGATTTATTTGCATCTTTCCTGATAAACTAAATTGTGTATTTAAATCTTGGTATTTTAAGAACTACTTACGCTGTATTTTAATTATGTGAAACAATATTTATATTTGAAGTTAAATCAATGTACTTTTGAAAAACGTCCATATAGTGGTCTTTTGTTATGATTATGGTTACGCTTCCGCGACGTCATGCTTCATTGCCAACCGGGGTAACGGGGTGTGACAGGACACAGAAGGCATCAAATTTGAAGAATAGAGGATCAATTAATGTTATTTCAAATTACTTTGTTTCCAATGCAATCAAAGACAAAACTGTGATTGATTTAAATTCTAAGATTGCCTTGTCTAAGTGTGATGTTTTGAATGATGTTACTGTTAAGAGGTATTCTTTTAAGCAGTTATTTGATTTGTCTATGCCTACATTATTAAACTCTGCTCCTGTACTCAAACTTAAGGAACGCCGCTAAAAGCTACACAAAAGGTTAAAAAGTAATGTAACAGACCTATAACATACAAGTCAGTATGGATTCCTAAGTCCTGTCTTCCTACAAACAAAGACTTTAAGTGTACTTTATATATAGCCAATGTCGGTTTTAGTTCTTAACAACGTTACTCAACGCTAATCAGTCAGGACCCAAATTTCATAAAATTTGGATACCAAAGGTCACTTAACTGTCTTGCATGAATGAAACATCCACCCTTTCATGCAAGATAATATCTCCAGAATCAACAAAGAAACCCAATTAAAATATAATTAATGATTCAAACAAAAAACAAGTTGTATGTACATCATCACTAAAGCATAAAATATTTATATTTCTATAAGGACAAGATCTATCTATTACAACATGATTATTTTTTTACAATATCTCCAGTACCCAATCCCAAAGATAAATTATCCTTTTATTTACGAAATAGCTTCTAGGAATCACTGGTAGACTGGATGATAGCCTAAGCAGAATACCCAGCAATGTCTTTGCTTTTGCCCGAAAACATTTAAATATCAACGGTAAGCTATAAGCTTAGTGAGATAACGGATTACTCATTTAACAAATATGTGTTATAAACCAAATGTGAATACGGGCAATGCTTCCCCTTCCTGCGGAGGGCACAGATTAAAAGATTTCATCATGCTAGGAAACATGGATTCCGAGACAGATGTGTCCATGGCAGTTGAAATATCGATCGGGGATGTGCAACCTAGATTGAATGATTATACGGGATGATCAGTCTCCGATAGTGGCTTGCTGTCAACCTCAGCCCAGGTCACACCAGATTATGAATCGATCATCATGTCGGTGCATGTACTAAATGATGCACTTTCAAGTGAACGCAGACTACATGTTTATAACATGTCAAGTATGAGGGTGCATCAATAACTAAAATCATATCAGAATGCAAAATGATATATTCATGAGCAACAATAACATGTCATTATGAGTATGAATGTAATGATAATAAATGCTTGAACATTAATCTATCACTCACAGTGGTTTTTACTTAGCAAGGATGCCCTTGAACGCTACCACAGGGACTTTCTCTGCTTAAATTTATATCAATAGGAGCACAAATACACGACTAAGGTCATGTTTTATCAATGTATACATATGTATTAGAATTTGTACTTTTGATAGTGATTCATAAAACTTAACTTCTCATCTCGTTCCAAAATAACGAAAGCTCGGACCACACTCGAAGTTTGGTTAGGCGCGAAGTTCGAAAAGCCCATAGTTCCATCCTTAGATTCTTAGTTTTTTAATTTTTTCCGTTTAAATTAATATCAGTAGGTGCACAAATACACCACTAAGGTCCTGTTTTATCAATGTATACATATGTATTAGTATTTGTACTTTTCATAATTGTTCATGAAATTAGAATGTGAAATCATTAAAACATAAATTGATCCTTAATTGCTTGTTACATATATTTCAAATTGTGGATGTTACAGCATGGGCTCCACCACGCTTATACTTCGTCCGTGAAGTCATGCTGCGCTAAACAGACTCGGGCATTTGGTATTCATATCTTCTTCAGACTCCCAAGTGTGATTATCTCCCTTGTGTTGCTACCACTTCACCAATACCATCTTGACTTCTATGTTTCTTAGCTTCTTGATCTTGGTCTCCAATATGCACTCTGGCTAATCAGCAAATCTTAGCCATCCATCAATTAGTGTTTCCGAATGATCAGTCCATGGCTCACTCTCGGGTACCACACTCTTTATCAAATAACCCACATAAAAGACTGGGTGAACTCCCGATAACTCCTCTGACAGGTCCAAATGATAGGACTGATTTCCAACTTTCTCCATTATGCGAAAAAGTCCGACAAATCGAGAAGATAACTTCTCTCGCTTCACGAATCTGGGAGGTCCTTTCATCGGGGACACCTTCAAGTACACCCAATCGTCTTTTGAAATTCAATGGCCTTGGGATGGCAATCATGATAATTCTTGTGTCAATTTTGTGTCGTTTTCATGTACTGTCTGATTAACTGATTCTTTTCATTGGTTTCTTGTAATAATACAGGCCCAGCAATAGCGGTCTCCCTTGTTTTTTTTAGCAAGTTGGACTCCTACACTTCCTTCCATACAAGAACTCAAACGACGCGATCTTTATTGTGGAGTGGTAACTGTTATTATAAGAGAACTCAGTTAAAGGGAGATAATCGACCCAGTTATCTCCCAGATCCATGATACAGGCCCATAACATATCTTCCAGAGTCATGATCGTCCTTTCACTTGGTCCATCAGGTTGTGGTCAATAACTAGTACTCATAACAATACGAGTACAAAGACCATTTTGTAATGTCGCACAGAAGTTAGAAGTAAATCTACTTTCTTTGTCAGAAACAATAGACTTGGGCACTCCATGTCTTGTGACGATTTCGTTCATCTAGATTTGTGCCAAAAGTTCTAAGAATTAAGTCTCCTGGATGGGTGTGAGTGTGCAGTTTTGGTCAATCAGTCAACAATGACCCAGATGGAATCATGTTGACGACGAGTCTAGGTCATATTTGTGATAATGTCCATAGTAATATGATCCCACTTCCATTCTAGAACAAGAAGTTGATGGTCGGCTTTGACCAACCGGAAAGTTATGCACTTCTCTACAAATAATCTGACATCTCTTTTCAACCCCGAACACCAAAATCAGCCTTCAGTTCATTTTACATTTTTGTACTTCCAAGGTGAATTGAGAACTATGATTGATGGTCTTCTTCTAGAACTTCTTTGCACATACCTCCGAACTTAGGAACTCATATTCTGTTGTATGCACCCTTCAACCCGGTTCCATCATCTTGTAGTATACGCAGTTGAATTTTGATATATTCTTCTTTTAGTGCTTGTAGCTGAGCAGCCCTTACATCATCGATTATATTTGAAGTCAATATGGTAGAGGTTAAGGCATAGCAATAAGCCTTACGGTAAGCTTTTCTACATACGGCATTAGCGACCACGTTGGCCTTTCCAGTATGGTACAAGTTTCACAATCATAGTCCTTTATCAACTCCATGGATCTGCATTGCCTCATATTCAAGTCCTTCTGACTAAATATATACTTCAAGCTTTTGTGGTCGTTGTATAGCTGACATTTGGTTCCATATAGATAATCCCTCTAGAGTTTCAGAGTAAATGTCACAGCGGTTAGCTCCAAGTCTTGGGTTGAATAGTCTTTTTCATGTGGCTTGAGTTGTCTTATAGCATATGCTATGATGTTTCCTCTTTGCATCAACACTTCTCCTAGTCCCATGTGTGATGCATCAGTATAGACCATGAAGTTTCATTTCCTTCAGGCAGGGCCAACACTGGCGCTTCGCTTAATAGTCTCATCAACGTTTCAAAAGCCATGTGTTGTTATTCTTCCCAAATAAAAGTCGCGTTGTTTCGTGTGAGCTTGGTAAGTGGAACTGCGATCATTGAGAAATCCTTGATGGATCGGCAGTAGTAACCAAACAATCCCAAGAAACTACAAATTTTTGAGGCATTACACAGAGAGTCCCAGTTCTGGATAGCCTCAATCTTTGCTAGATCGACGAAAATACCAGCACTAGATATTACGTGCCGCAAGAATTGGATCTAAATGAAAGATAAGAATTAAAGTCAATAGGAGTTTAAAATTGACTTTTAAGGATCAAGTAATGAATTCGTATTGTATGTTGAAACGTACCTACCTCAACTAGAATTCACATTTTGAGAATTTGGCATAAATTCATTCTTTTCGTAGCAACTCTAGCAATTCTCTTAGATGTGTTGTGTGTTCTTCCTTGGTCTTTGAATAAATAAGGATATCATCGATGAAGAGAATGACAAGTTTGTAAAGCATCGGCCGGAAAACCCTATTAATGAGATCCATGAAAGCAGCTGGCGCGTTAGTAAGACCGAACAAGTGCTGAAAGCCATTTTTGGAATATCGTCCTTATGGACACTAACCTGATGATACCCCAATCAGAGATCAATATTCAAGAAATAATGGGCGCGTTGCAACTAGCCAAAGAGATCGTCAATCCGGGGCAGAGGATATTTGTTCTTGATAGTCACGTTGTTGAGTTCGCGATAGTCAATGCACATACGTAAGGTACCATCCTTCTTTTTGACAAAGAGGACAGGAGCGCCGTAAGGAGACGAACTTGGGAGTATAAAGCCTTTATCGTCCTACGGGGTGGAGATGATGGGGGATTAATAAAAAAACTCGGGGAACTCATCAATTCATCTAGTATTTAAATATATAATTCATTCCAGTAATTGTTTTATCATCTTTTGCAATTCTGCAGGAGCTAAACAATATGGAGCTTTGGCTATAGGAGCACCTCCAGGAACAAGATCAATGCGGAACTCCAACTGACGGTCTGGTGGCAATCCCGAAATATCCTCCGGGAAAACATCCGGGAATTTAGATACAATAGGAACAGTAGAGATAGTGTTATCTTAAGCCTTTGCATCAATTGCGTAGGCCAGATAAGTAGAACAACCCTTAGCAACGTGCTTTCGGGCTTTATCAATAGAAATAAGGCATAGATCGCCTTTTTCCTTTCCCAATAAATACAAATATCACGACCCTCAAGAGTAGTGATCTTGATCAACCTTTTCTTACATAATATCTGAGCTTCATTATGGACTAACCAGTCCATACCCACAATAACATCAGATTCCCCAAACTCTAGGGGAATCAAATCCAAGTTGAATACTACATATTCTTTGAGTAGCATACAGTTTTCAAACACCTTATCGGCTTTAACTAACATGTTGCTAGCAGTTTCAATATCAAGTACAAATTGCATATTTGATTTTTTGTGAAAATGTAGTGGTAAAAAAGGAACAATTTGCTTCTGATTCAAATAAAATGTGTGCAGGGATGGAGTTAACTAAGAACTCACCTGTGACCACCTTAGGGTCATCTTTTGCTACTTCGGCGGTTATTTGAAATGCCTTGGTCGGAGCCCTCGAAGTCTGTTCTCTTCTAGCAGTAGAAGCTCTAGAAGACCTTGTAGTTGAATGTTGGGTGGATTGGGATCGTGGGGGCTTAGAGCATTCCCTTGATAAATGGCCAATTTTGCCACAGTTGTAACATACTTCGGATTTTCGAGGATAGTTTTCCCAGTGGTGCCCCTTCTGGCTGCCGCAGTAAAACTATATATTGGGTTTTTTCACCCCTCATAATGAGTCTTCGGGTGGGGCAGCGCCGACAATCCCGTTGCTCAGTATCGGCCGAGAAGGCCCTTCCCCTTCATGAATAATATGATCGTGGTTGAGATGAATGCAGTTATGATTGTAACAACCGTCAACAAATCAGGTTAGCCATTATCCCTTAATCAATAGTCATTAGTAATTAATCAAAGTGATTAAGAAATTCATAAGGAATTTCATTACAATCAGAAACAATTTCATCGGTGAGATTCGTTGAAACGACAAAGTAAATAATCCGATCAAGTTACGACATGATAGATTAATTCAACTAAGTGCATAATTAAATTAAGATTAGTGACACTAATCATTCAATAACAAACTTACATAACTTTAATTATGCAAGACAAAAACAATTACACAAAACTAGTGTATTCAATAAGTATTTATAAATTTACATAAAAAGGAAAATACAAGAATACATTCTAAATACTTTAATTAAAAAAATGAAAATACTCTTTTTAATACACTTTAGGCCAACCAAGGGGGTAGTACAACATAGCTTTTGACTTTCAATTTTTTAATCCGAACCCCATTCATCATCTACATCAAATGTCCTCCCTTTCATTTCCATCCAAGATCACACTCCATCTCCCACTCTTTTCATCATTTCATTCACTTTTCATCCTCTATAAATAGAAATAATTTCTTCTTTCATTATCACATATTGCAAAAGAAAAATCACTCTATTTCTCTTCTCTCGAAATCCAGCCAAAAGCACCACAAAAAGCCAAGTTTGAAACTTTTTGTTCTTCAAGTTTTTCAAGGAAGTTTTTGGTGCAACAATTCAAGAACACAACCTCCACTCATTTGCATTCTCTTACATCATCAAAGTCAGTAAAAACTACCCTAATACTTCTTTTATTTAAGTAATTATAAGTCTTGCATAACGTATATAATCACCAACAACAACAAGTTTCATTAAAAGTCAAGTTCATGATCAACTAGTTTTGTTTTAAGTTTGTTTCTTCAAATGTGTTATAAGTATATAAAAACAAAATGTAAGAAGAAATACTATGAAAAGAAGTTATATATATGTGTTTCATAACCTTTTATACAATTGGTTTCAAAATAATCAACAAGAATCACAAGTTGTTGCAAGGTTGTGAAACTCAGTTTTTTCGGCAGAATTATTAAATCAACTTTGAAAAATCATAACTATTTCAAAACTTAAAGAAATGAGTTGATTCTTATACCAGAATTTAGATCTATGTTTTAAATAAATATATGGACGTTTTCATAATTTAATTCAGAGTTTTGAACCCCCAGATACTGTTTGGGAACCGAAAGCTCTAACAGCTCAGTTATGGCCAACATAGGGTTTTTAACGAGCCTTTTTCCTAATATAAAAACCTTGAAAAATGCCCGTTTTTACATTGCAAATTCCTTGTATATAGTAGTTTTATGATTATGAATACCTAAGCCCATA
The DNA here is from genome assembly GCA_020465985.1 of Centrapalus pauciflorus. Taxonomy (NCBI): domain Eukaryota; kingdom Viridiplantae; phylum Streptophyta; class Magnoliopsida; order Asterales; family Asteraceae; genus Centrapalus; species Centrapalus pauciflorus. The sequence goes on along the minus strand of JAANYP010001973.1, from coordinate 77,448 downwards.
TCATTTTGCAGCTTGGTTAAAAATAGCCACAAGTAGGTCGAAAAACATCGATAAAACCTGGAAAACACTTATAAATAAACTTGAACTTTTTAAATGGGTTTTTCTTATGGACTTGTTAAGTTGGGTGATTTAAAAATTAAAAACCATCATACATGCATATTATCGTTTATGGGAATTGTTAAATCCATCATATCATTTAGGGCTTGGTTAAATTCGTCAAGCCCATTTCAAGTCAACAATCGTGATCTTCATTTTACGCTCACTTTTACGGTGAGTTTTCATAGCCTATATTTTTACTTGTTCGTATTTACTTTGGGGGTGAGAATACATGCTCAACTTTATTTATATGGACACAAGTACTTGAATCATTTTACATATTACATAAGATTAATACTTACCCACCGCCCTCAGTCATGAACCGTTAATTACTACGTAAATGTGAATGTTGTGGATAGATCTATTTGGGTTGACGCCCCCATCCGGGTTGGTCGTGCCAATTATAAACGGATGCATAATTAATTTACATTTCTTGGTATTATGGTGTTGGATACCACATTGGGCACTCAGAAGTTAAGTTTCAAGGTCATGAGGATTATGGTAATATTTAAACTATTTGATTCGCTTTTGTTTACAACTCAATGAAATCTTGTATTTTTCCATACAATGTCTTAATTATCAAGTAAACCTATGAGCTCACCAACTTTATGTTGACGTATTTAGCATGTTTTTCTCAGGACTTTAAGGGCTACTTTTTCGCATCCATGGCTAATGTTCAAGATTTTACAAGCATTTTGGGGTCACGAGGCATTTCAAACATGGATATCTATTTGCATAACTAGATTTATTTTTGTCATGTATTTTAATCTCCATCATTCGTGAACTCATTATTTTCTGTGTTTGTATAGATACAATATTTATATGTTATGTATTTCAAAAACGTCCCATATAGTGGTCGTTCATTATGATTGTGACTTTCTTTCTGCGGCGTCACGCCTCATTGTCAAGTGGGGTATCGGGGTGTGACAATGATCGAGATGATCCAGAGTAACCAAAATCTCGTTGTCTCTTTGCCAGCAATGGTTGAGTTGGACTTGCAGCAGCTGATCCCATGACGTACCCTAAGAGCACTAAAATTTGCTCCACATTGCGAGCAGCCTCCAATAATCCAGCAATAGTTGTATACCGAACACTGCTCATTCTTCGGCGAATCTCCAGATCTAATCGGGCCTCAAACAGGTGTATCTTCCTCTCCACTATATCGATTTGATGGGGGTGCAGACAAACTCAGCCGAGTGAACTTGACAACGTATTGGGAAACTGTCTTGTTCCCTGAGTCAACCATGTAAATTTCGCCTCCAAACGACGTTTTTCAACAGCAGGACAATATTGTTAAGCTAATACTTTCTTGAATTCGGCCGATGACATGCGTGACACAACATCCATCATTAAAACATTAAAGATTGCATCCCACTATATGCAGGCATCTTTCGAAATCATGGCAGTGGCATATCGAACCGTATCCGTCTCAACACAACCGCGGATTCGGATGGTTCGCTCGGTGGCAGTAATCCACTCCAGTGCCGTAACAGCATCCCCAGTTCCATCAAACACAAAATCCCCACTACTCTTGAAGTCCTTAAACCTATAACCATTTGTTTTACTGGAAGAACCAGAACCGTCATGCCTATCACCATGCTCACCATGTTGGTGTTCTTTTTCTTTCCTTTTATCAGCCTTACGTGTAGCTTCGACCTCATCCCGAGCCCTAAGCTGATCAGCGAATGATTGGGCTTCTTCAGCTATCCTTTTGGCTTGAAGTTCGTTATTTTGCTCCATCATGCTTTGCATCATTTGGAGCATTTGTTGAGGAGTCATATCATCTAGAGACATATCTGAAATATAAAAAATAATATCGTTACCTGATTTTGAGTCCAAGTCCTCTCGGACACTTGAGACCTCAAACTAATGTTCTGATACCAAACTGAAACATCCTCCTTTTTTATGCAACTTAATATAATCTCGAGAATCAACATACAAACCTAATTAAAATATAATTAATGATTCAAACATACATGTTGTATGTACATCATCACTAAAGCATAAAATATTTATTAGCCTACAGGGACATGATCTATCTGTTACGTCATGAATATTTATTACATCTCAAATACCCAATCCCAAAGCTACATTATCCTTTTATTTCCCAAATAGCTTCTAAGAATCACCGGTAGACTGGAAGATAGCCTAAGCAGAGGCCTAGCAGTGTCTTTACCTTTGCTTGAAAACCTTTAAATATCAACCGTAAGCTATAAGCTTAGTAAGATAATAGATTACTCATTCAACAAGTATGTATTACGAACCGAATGTGAATACGGGCAATGCTTTCCCCTTCGTGACAAGATTTCATCATGCTGGGAAGCATGGATTACGAGACATGTGTCTCCATCGCATTTCAATTATAGATCGGGGATGTACAAACTGACTGGAATGAGAATACGGGATGATTAGTCCCCGACAGTGGCATGTTGTCAACCTCCGCCCATGTCACACCAGATTATGAGTCTATCATCATGCCGGAGCATGTACTAAATGACGCACCTTCAATTGAACGCAGGCTACATGTCTATAACATGTCAAGTATGATGGTGCATCAATAACTATAAATCATAATAGAATGCCAAATGATATATTCATGAGAAACAAGAACATGTCATTATGAGTATGAATGTAATGACAATAAACGCTTGAACAGTAATCTATCAATGACATTGGTTTTACTTAGAAAGGATGCCCTGGAAGCCTGCCACAGGGACTTTCTCCGCTTAAATGTATATCAATAGGCACACGAACACACCACTAAGGTCCTGTTTTATCATTGTATACATATGTATTGGCATTTGTACTTTTCATAATGATTCATAATACTTAACTTCTCATCTCATTTCAAAAGACCCGAAGTTCGGACCACACCCGAAGTTCGGTTGGGCCCTAAGTTCGAATAGCCCATAGTTCCATCCTTAGATTCTTAGCTTTATAATTTTCTTGACAGATTACATAAAGTTTGGGTGCCTTCATGAACCGAAGTTCACATGGAACTGAAGTTCGGTTGACCTAAGACATGAAGTTCGTTTCTTGACATAGAAAACTTTTCCTCAAATTATCATCTGAAGTTCCAATTGACCAAAACTTCAGATATGATCCGAAGTTCGTGTGGGTTGTTCATTAAACCAGTAGTTTACTGATCTGAACTTCTATCCAAAGTGCATACTTATCAGTTTCTTTCAATTTCCATATTTCATTCGTTCATTTTGTACCAATGATATGATTGAAATCTTTCACTACAAGGCCTAATATACCTTTTTTACACTTAATAACATCAAGTTACCCTTTTTAAGCATCAAAATATATCATTTAGACCCTATTTTAACTACTTCTTCAAACATACACACTAAAAACACATAGTAAAAATTGAAATCATACTTAGGAGTTGAATCAGAGATTAAAATTTGGTATATAGCTTACATATAACTCAATGATAACATTTCAACTTACAGTTTCAACATGCATTAACATTTTCAACAAGGATCTATGATCCGGTGCTCATAAAAATCAAACCCAAAAACCCATAAATTCGTAAGTGAAAGGGATGCTTACCACAAATTGATAGTTGTAGTGGTTATAGTTCCTTCCTAGCAACTCAAATCAAGATTTTCAGTGATTCCAAAGATTTTGTGGTTTTGATTCGGAGAGGGTGAGAGCCGTGAGTTTAGAGAGAGAGACTGTGTGAGATTTTGAATCTTGCTAAGATAAGGTGTGAACACTGACACACACCTTTTTATTTTTTTAAGTTTACTATATTTGCCAAATACCTCCTTCAACTTTTATTTTCTTATTATGATCATCTCATTCCTTAATTATTTTCATGATTTTAACACTCTCAACGTCCATCTTTTAAATATCCTTTTTTCTTGAATTTTGGCTTGACAACAATGATGGTTCCTCATCATTATTGTTGCTCAAAAATAAACAATGATGATTTCTCATTATTATATTATCATTTTTAAATTCATGAAATCAGAATGTCAAATCATTAAAACATAAATTGATCCTTAATTGCTTGTTACATATATTTCAAATTAGGGATGTTACAAGGATTGGTTTCTAACATATTGGATTAGGACCCGTACTTCATTCGAATGGCTACCGAACAACCAGTTCAGAACCCGGACATCAAATTGAATACACTGATTGGAGTTTTGCTTTCAGGCAAACAGTGTGTGGGTATTAGACTCTGGATACTCATGGCACATCACCGGTAGGAAAGACCTTCTCTCAACTTCACAACCTCTGATGGTAGATCTATAAAGTTTGGCAACAACGAGGTTCCTCAAGTTCGAGGATATGAAGATCTTCAAATGGACAATCTTAAAAAAAATTAAAGTTTCTTACGTCCAAGGTCTTGGTCACAACTTATTCAGTATCAGTTAACTATGTGATAATGGACTTGAGGTATCATTTAAACCCACGAGATGCAATATTCGGTCTCCATTGGGTAAAGAAATCCTTACTGGAACTCGACACTCCGATCCGTACACCATTGACTTGTCTAAGGTCAAAGTTAACAAGACAATTTCCTTACTTTCTAAAGCTTCATTTGAAGAGTCTTTGTTATCGAATAAGAGATTCTCTTATATGAACTTCAACAACCTAACAATCCTTACAAGAAATCAACTTATGCTGGACCTTCCAGATCTGAAGTTCGACAAAGTTCAACTATGTAATGCCTATAGAAAGAATAAAATTAAGAGGGGATCTCACAAACCAAAATCTGTGCCAAACTTTAAAAAGCCACTTAAGCAAATTCACATGGATTTGTGTGGACCGATGCGCGTTAAGAGTATCAATGACAAGAAATACGTGTTAGTGAAGGTAGACGAGTATTCGAGATATACCTGGGTGAATTCCTTTGCACAAAGGACAAGACACCCGACCTGATCCTTTCATTCATGAAAGTGACTCAAGTTAATCTTTAACTCCAAGCTCAAGCTATCTGCACAGATAACTGTACACAGTTCAAAAACAAGGTGTTATTCACATTCCTGGATGCCTTCGGTATCACCCACTAGAATTGAGCTACCAAAACTCCACAACCAGAATGGTGTTTTGGAACGACAAAATCGCACCCTTGATGAAGCAGCCAGATCAACTCTAACATACTCCAAGGTGCCTCTGCACTTCTGGCTGAAGCTGTGGACACTGTGTGCTACACTTAGAATCGGTGCATCATTAACAAATGGTTTGGTAAAACACCGTATGAGATTACTAATAAGCGTGCCCCTAATGGGAAATACTTTCGTGTCTTTGGTTGTAGGTGTTTCATTCTGAACAACAATTATAATCTTGGTAAGTTTGATGCTAAATGTGATGAAGATATCTTCATCGGATACTCCAAGAACTCTGCTTCGTATCGGGTGTAACAACAAACAAACCAAGACAGTTCACGAGAGTGTGAACATCACATTCGATGACTTAGCTGAGTCCGACAATACTCATGAATAAATCAGTTCCGAACCGGTTGCTACACGTGTGTCTGAACAAATTCAGAGACGATCTGCATTCGCAAATACCACCAAGACAGACCATGAAGAAGATTTAGACATTCTTTTTGAATTTTTATATCCTATTCCTAAGTATAATCTTGTTCCTACATCTAATGCAGATACGCAAACCGTAAGACAAGGCTCAGACCATATGAAACCAATTGAGCCTACGCTACCTGACAACACACCTTCTTCTCCCAAGACTCCATTCGGTGTAACTATTCCAAATACGACTCAAGAATTAAATCCAAAAACAACATCTACTACACTTGCTGAAGGTTCACAATCAGATTCAGTCCCCATCGAGCACCAAAATTAGTAGATGAACTCGTTCTGCTAATGCGATGATGGACTCTATCCCATCCCGAATCTCAGATCATTAGGGATAAGTCCTCTCCGGCTCGAACCAGACATGCCACTAACGCTGAATACATGTAAGTCCCATTCCTAAGCAAGATCGAACCAACATCAACCGCTAAGGCCCTACGAGATCCATATTGGGTGAACGACATGCATGATGAACTACATCAATTCGAGCGACTAATAGTATGAAGGTTAGTCCCACGACCGAAAGAAAGATCCATCATCGGTAACAAATGGATCTTCAAGAATAAACGAGAAAAAAACAGACTTGTCATACGTCACAAAGTGTGATTAGTTGCTAAGGGGTACCACCAAGAAGAGGGAATCGACTACGATGAGACGTTTGCCCCCGTAGCCAGACTCGAAAAAATCTGCATCTTTCTGGCATACGCAGCACACAAGGATTTTACTGTCTACATAATGGATGTGAAGACTGCATTTCTCAACAGAATCCTAAGAGAGGAGGTGTACATGGACCAACTTGATGGATTTGTCGATGAGTCTACTAGACCTTCATATGTCTATGCTCTCGATAAATCCCTATACGGTTTAAAACAAGCACCTCGGGCCTGGTGTGACAGTTTAACTGGGTTTCTTCTTGATTACGATTTCTCCAAAGGTACGCTCGATACAAGTATTTTCATTAGACGTAAAGGTATTGATATTCTTCTCGTACAAATATAGACATCATAATCGGTTCTACAAAACCTTCACTTTGTGAAGTATTTTCAAAACTAATTGAATCGAGGTTCGAGATGAGTATGATGGTGGAAATGATTCTTTTCCTCGGATTACAAGTTAGACAAGTTTCTGAAGTGATTCTCAAGGATCAGTCTAAGTACATCCACGATATCCTAAAGAGATTTAAGATGGAAAATTGCTCATCTATGAAAACTCTCATGTCAATTTCCTCGAAGCCTGATACAGATCCAATGGGAAAATTCACTAACATCACGACTTGTCGAGGAATGATCGGTTCTTTACTCTATCTAACTTCAAGTACACTGGATACAACATTTACTATATGTGTGTATGCTCATTTTCATGTTGATCCTAAAGAGTCACACTTGGCCGCCGTTAAACGTATTTTTCAATCTTTAAAAGGCACGCCTGATCATGGTCTTTGGTATCTAAAAGGAACTAGTTTTGAACTAACGGCTTACTTAGATGAGGATCATGAAGGTTGTCAACATGACATAAAAAGCATGTCAGCTCATAACCAGTTTCTCGAAGACAATTTTGTTAGTTGGGAATCAAAGAAACAATACAGTATTTCTTTGCCCACTTTAGAAGACGAATATGTTGCCGCCGCAAGCTGTTGTTCAAACTCCTTTGCAAGCGCACTCAACTCCGAGACTATTGCTTCAAACAGAACAAATTTCCAATCCACTATAAGGCTATGAACGCAAGTGCCATCACTGGTAACCCTGTGTAACACTCTCATGCTAAACACATAGATAAGGTATCATTTTACAAAAGATCACATTGAAGAAGGTTCCGTAGAATTTCATTTTGTGAACACTGAAAATCAGATTGTTGATCAAACCTTTGGATGAAAAACGCTTTAATTTTCTTGTAAACAAGTTAGGCATGTTGATTTATCTTTACAAATTAAGTTATATTGCAACATACCTGCAAAAGTTTATCTAATTATTGTTTACTCGGATTACCTTTTCTCAAATGTTATAGTATCTCGTAATATATGTATAGTGTTTACTAATTTCAATTGAAGTCTATGTAGCTAATTTTATTTGTTTCTACCTATTTTATCTGTTGCACGAATTCGAGACACTTCAATGTAAGTTTTACGCTCTTGTTTATCGTTGCTGAATTTCTAAGTGTTTTCAATTAAGCACACTCGGAGGGGAAGAAAATTAATTTGTTGGTGTGTTTCATTTTATTAAGTGTGTTAAGTTAAATTTTTTTAAGAGTTATATTTGGTGTGTTATTATTATTATTATTAGTGTGCTTTAGTTTTATCTACTTGTTCAATTTTAAAGTTTTTTTTTGATAAAATAAAAATCAAAAAGATTTTATTTTTTCTTATTTTTCCTTATAAAATAAAAACCCCACCGACTTTTCAATTAAGAATAAAACTCATCTAAACCCAACCGACTTCATCTTTTCACCTATTCATCTTCATCATCACCTAAAACCCTCTCAAAACCATTTAAACTTTTCAACTGTTTCATCAACAATCGATTATTCTTGAAGTGTAAAAGTGTTTTCGTTACTCAATGTAAGTGTAAAACAAAGTTTCATTCATGAATATTTGTTCAAACAAGAGTTTAACCGTGCGTTATGGATTCAAAAGGAGCTTTTTTGGTTTGAAAATATTTGCTTTCTTCGAAATGAAGAAACCATTAGTTTTTCAAAATCACCTTTTTGATCCAAAATGTCTAATCTCGAAGTTGTTTGTGAATTCTAAAAATTTTCTATGTACGGGAATCTTTACCCAAGAGTTTCAACTCTCTGTAAAGAGGGTATTTTTCAAAGACGCCTCAAATGTCTAAGTGTTTGATGGCCCTCTAGTGATAGTCGAGAGTTACAACTCACGAGTACAACTAGACCAATTCTTGAGCTAAAATTTTCTATGTTCAACTCTCGACCAAAGTTTTATTCGAGAGTTACAACTCTCGGATAACACGTGACTCGCAACTTGCATATTTGTCTTCATTTTTAAAAAATTTTTGTTAGTGCACCCTATGTGACGATAGCAGTCTAAGTATAGACATATTTTGTAAAAGTCAATTTGACTATTATTATACATTAACAAGTATTTGTTATATGTTTGTTATATGATTGATTATATATGTTTGATATTAAGTGTATATATGTTTGAACTTGGTGTAATGTATTACAATAAGTTTAAACATAAGTTCAAATATAAGTTCAAACATAAGTTCAAACATAAGTTCAAACATAAGTTTGAAGGCCGAGATTCGAATTTGTTAGAGGACAAGTTCGAAAGGCCTTGGGCCATGTTCGAACTTGTCCTAGAAAAATTTGAACTGGATGTTATAATTCAGGGTTAATCGATTAATTATGAGACTTTTGCAGAATTTCAGAGCGATTAGTGCAAAGGGCGATCTCGAAAGCATTCAGAGAGTTTCGTTTGGAGAGAATCATCGTGTAGGGACGTTCAGTTGTTCGTCTATCACTGTGTGTGTCTCCGTGTTTCAGTGTGCGTGGTCTATCCGTCAAGCCGCTAACGAGGATTCTGCACTCGTTGGCAGGTGTCGCGTCAAGATAGGATCCGTAGTCAGGCGACCTTACAAGTGGTATCAGAGCCATTAGGGTGTTCGAAGTGTTCTTCGTGTTCACAAGCAACATCTGTGGTTTCTTGACGTTTTTGGACGGAAAAATCACTTTTGGATAGATTTCGAGTTTTTCAAGTAAGATATCGGGAAAAAGTTCATATTAATTCATCATTTTTGGTCGAAATCAGAGTTTTTAATCCTAAAAACTTTGGTTTAAACTGAAAAGTTGAAAAAATTGAACTTTGGCCATTTTTTCGAACTTGCGGGACTCGAACATCAAGGGGTATTAGGGTTTATTCGAAATTCGAATTTGTCAGAAAAGACGCTCCTGTCGAAGTTTTTTTAGGGTTTGATTCGAATTTGATCACATCGAATTTGCTCATATTCGAATTTCACCAAATTCGAACTTGCATTATCTTCGAAACTGTTATATTTTCGAATTTGTTTGATTTCAAACTTAATTTCGAATTTAATTCCAAACAAATTTAAAATTAATTAAATTCGAACTTCCTCAAGTTCGAAAGTGTTAATTTAAATTAATTTCGAATTAAATTAATTAAGTTTTAAAATTCAAACTTTTACGAAAGAATGACAAGTTTACAAAGGTTTATTGAAATGGACCATGAGGTCGGAAAGGCCAATTCTCCACCTAAGCTGATGAAGTTGGAAGATTATTATTGGTGGAAGGATAGGTTCGCCGACTTCGCTCGATTCAATGATATAAGAACGTAGATTTGTATCGACGAGGGATACATTCCACCTACAACAGAGGTTGAAGGCCGTCAAAGAGTCTTGTCATATCAAATGATGAAGGATGATGATTAGAAGCTATATGAGGCCCAGAACCGAGCATTCTCGATTATTCGAATGGCTTTACCTCAGGAGATCCTGCACACATTTCAAAATCAACGAACAGCAAAAGAGTTGTGGGATGCACTTGAAAAAAGGTGTGAAGGAAATCCAAGGGTTAGGAAAGGTAGAACGGAAATGCTCAAGCAGCAGTTCGCTATTTTCAAGGCTTTAAAAAACGAAAAGTTGCATAAGACCATTACCAGGTTCTATCACTTGTTGACTGAGTTAGACAATCACGATGTCGAGAATCGTGAGTTAGAGAAGATTGAGAAAATTCTAGATGCTTTACCAGCTAAATGGGAGATGTATGTAGCGCTGATAAAGCATGATGAAGACAAATATGAAACTCTAACCCTAGAAGGAGTCATTGGAACGCTGAGGGCATATAACTTTCAGTTGCTGAAGAAAGAACGGGAGTATGACCAAGTACAGGATCCAGATATGTATTTTCAGAAGTCCAAACCTTCAGTGGCAAGTGAATTAAAGACAGCTACAACATTCTTTACGGGTGAAACATCGACTACAGTTGAAGTAGATGACTCAGCAAGCCTGGCTTTCTTAGGGTACTCCAGACCGGAAGAAAAGCCAACTAAGTCTGCATCTACATATCAAGGATACTCAAGGATGCCGATGAGCGCAAAATCAGCTGAAGATCATCTAATCTTTTAGCTTCATTTGTGGCCGCCTACAGCAATTGCGTTCTAGGGAAAATCAACGATCCTGCTCTATGGGATGAAGACTATGATCAGGTAGATCCTGATGATTTGAAGAGATGGATCTTCAATGGCAACTGGCCATGGTGACTCAGCGAATCAAGAGATTCATCAAGTGGACGGGCAGAAATCTAAATGTCAGCAACAATAAGATTGGATTCAACAAATCCAAAGTTAAGTGCTACAACTGCCAGGGATTAGGACATTTTGCTTGAGAGTGTAAAAGACCTAAAGTTGAGAACTACCAGAATCAATACCAAAATCAATCTCAGGGGAGATATCAGCCGGATAGTTCGAGTAATCAGGAAAACATAGCTGGTCTGTTAACCAATGTCACATCTGACAGACAGCTTGATGGATCATACGACTGGAGTGCACATCTAGAGTCTAACGCTAGAGCCTTCATGGCTGAAGTAACAGAGACTGGAAGTGTCGGAGCAGAGGAAGAAGCAGAGGACAGACACCAGAATGATACCAGTCCTGTGCTAGTAGAGAAGTCAGACAGTCAGACAATTCTAGAGTTTGCTGCACAAATGACAAACGTGGAATCAGCTCACGCAAAGGTAATTCTGAACTCTTCTACATTCCGCGATTTATGTGCTTTCTGTGCTACTTCTAATGATAAATTAAATTTAGTGCTAGAAACACATAGTAATCTAACTTCTCAAATAGAATCCTTAAAATTGGACAATGCTAGCCTCTTAGATATAAAAGAAGATCTTAGGAATAAGCTTAAGGCAGATGCACAAGATGTCATAGTTCTAAAAGACAAGCTGAGTGAGCAGTGTGTTAGAATAGAACTAATGTATGAGCATGTTGAGGCATTGACGAAAGAGCTTAAGATTAAAGAGGTAGAGCTAGCTGAAGTTAAGGTTAAGGTTGCAGAGGTGAATAGTAAACTGGAAAAGTTTAGGAACTCTTCACTGAACCTAGGGAAGATCTTAGATGCACAGCGTCAGTCTAAGAAACTAGTAGGTTTAGGGTATAATGAGAGTCCTCCACCTTTCAATGATAACTATGTGCCTCAGCCTCAGGATAAAACTGATAAACTAGTTGAATCAGAGGTCACATCTGAACCGGTGTCTGAATCTGTTAAGGATAAAGAAACTAAGGTGACTTATTACAATTCCAAGATTAAGAAGGTTAAATTTGTGCCATCTTCTAGTGATAAGAAGTCTATTGATAAAATGTCTTATTTTAAATGTCATAAAAAGGGACATGTTTCTTCTAGTTGTCCACATAGGAAGGAAGAATCTACACCTAAAATTGGAAAGCTGGAACAACATAAACCCTCTCCAAATGTAGCAATCACAAGCGGCTCCCAAAACACCGAGAAACTTGTGCAAGCCAAACCAAAGCTTGTTGTTAAACAAAGGCCTGCGTCAGGTAGACCAAATGAAGTGGTTAGAACTAATTCACCGAGTAGAGTCCCTAATCAATCAAGGTCAGGACCTCAACAAAATTATAGGAGTACTACACCTAGAAGAACTTACACTCCGGTTAGGTCACACAATCCTGTAAGACATCAGACACCAGGTAGAGCCCAGGGATATCACTCGGAAATGTCTTATAATCGAAATTATTCAGGGGCTCCACAGCAAATGCCTACACAAAGGCTGAGAGTGAACTTAAATCACTCTGCACCACAACAGGCTGTCAATCAAACACCCAAGTCACCTGAAAGGAGAGATGGGTATTTGAAGGAGTTCACGTATGTGGATGAGAATGGTATTACCAAGTCAGTCATGGCTTGGGTTCCCCGTGATAACTAACCTCTTTTCATTCATGTGCAGGAGATAACTACAGGTCTAAATAACAAGTGGTTCGTCGACAGTGGTTGCTCTAGGCACATGACTTGGGAAAGAAGTCTTCTCACAGACTTCAAGGGAGGGAACAGGGAATTCCTATCATTCGCTGGAAATAAAGGCATAGTGCATCAATTAAGTGGACCATATGAGCCACAACAAAATGGGGTGGCAGAACGGAAAAATAGGACTTTGATTGAGGCAGCAACGACAATACTCTCGGATTCAAAGTTTCCTACCATGTTTTGGGGGGAGGCAGTGAATACCGCTTGTCATGTTTTAAACCGGGTCCTTACTGTCAAATCATTTAACAAAACCTATTATGAAGTTTTGAATAAAAGGCCACCAAATTTAACTGGCTTCGAACCGTTTGGGGTACCGTGTACATTAATGAAAACAAAACATCAACCTAACTTTTGTGAAAGGACTGACGAAGGTTATTTCCTAGGTTTTGTGCCTAACTCACCAAACAAACGGGTTTTAGCCAAATCAAACGGCACGGTAGAAATTGTGTATAACATTAATGTAACAAGTTATACACATGAACCCAAACTACTCCGGAATGGATTTTTGATTACGACAAATTGTTTGAATCATTTAACGTTCCTTTGGATGGAAATGCAGGTACCATCGAACATGACTTATCGTCATTGAATCTGAATGATGACAGTCAAAGTTTTCCGAAGACGAGCTTTCCATCAACTTCTGAGCCTACAACGACAGAAGAGAGATCTCCAGCAGAGAATGATTCTGAGTTCCCTACAAACGAAATCGGACTACAAACTCTAACTCCGAAGACAGTGTTCATGAGGAAGAAAATGTAGAGTCTGAAGTCGTTCCCCCGCTAGGTGAGATAGGATCAAACTTAGGAGATAATCTTAGGATTGATGAGATAGAAACATCTAGAATAAATAAGGATCATCCGGTTGAAAGCATCATAGGAAATCCGAATGCTGGTGTGAGGACTAGGAGTAGTGTGAGTAACAACAAAGTGCTGTTGTCGATGATTAATGACTCCGAGGCATTTCACACTTGCCTGTATTCATGTTTCATTTTTACAAGTAGAGCCGAAGAATGTGCGAATGGCACTGAAAGACAACTCTTGGGTTGAGGCGATGCAAAAAAAACTGTCACAATTCAGAAAACTTGAAGTGTGGGAGTTAGTTCCGTTACCTTGAGGAGAAGTTGCAATAGGAACCAAGTGGGTTATTAAAGGCAAGAGAGATGATCAGGGAATCGTTACTCGCAACAAGGCAAGGCTTGTAGTAAAGGTTTCAACCAAGAGGAAGGAATCGATTACAATGAGGTGTTTGCGCAAGTAGCAAGGCTTGAGGCAATCCGTTTGTTTCTAGCCTTTGCATCCTTCAAAGGATTTAAAGTCTATCAGTTGGATATAAAAAGTGCCTTTATTTATGGCAAAGTGAAGGAACTGGTGTACGTTGTACAACCGCCAGGGTTTACAGATCCGAAATTTCCCGACAGAGTGTATCGATTGATTACATAAGGCTCTGTATGGATTACATCAAGCACCCAGGGCATAGTACGAGACGCTATCAACTCACTTTTGGACAACGACATTGAAAGAGGGAGAATTGATAGTACACTATTTGTGAAGAGAAAGGGTGAACATTTCATCTTGGTACAAGTGTACATCGATGACATCATTTTCGGGTCATCGGACGGGCAGATGTGCAAAAACTTTGAGAAGGTGATGAAGTCTAAGTTTGAGATGACTGTTATGGGAGAATTAAACTTCTTTCTGGGTTTGCAAGTTGAACAGAGAATGGAGGGTATGTTTATCCGTCAGACGAAGTATGTCTACGACATTTTAGAGCGTTTCGGGATGGAAGGAACAAAGCTGACGGCTCACTTTAGCACGCCGATTCAAGTGAATCACAATCTCAGACCGGGTACAGAAAGTGATACTGATGTGGATCCGACTTTACATCAGACCATGATCGGGTCACTCATGTATTTAACTGCTTCTAGACCTCAAGGCGAAACCGAAGTTGGGACTTTGGTATCACGCGGATGGTGATCTAGAATTGGAACCATTCACGGATTCTGATTATGGAGGTTGCAGCTTGAATCGAAAGTCAACAACCGGAGGTTGTCAGTTCCTTGGAGGGAGACTCGTATCTTGGCAATGCAAGCAACAGACTTCGGTAGCCGTGTCAACGTGCGAGGCCGAATATGTAGCTGCTGGTAGTTGCTGTTCACAGGTTCTGTGGATACAACAACAATTGCGGGATTACGGTTTGACTTATACTCATACTCCTATTAGGATAGATAACCAGTCTACTATTGCTATAACCAATAATCCAGTTAAACACAGTAAAACAAAGCACATAGACATAAGAAATCATTTTATACATGATTATGCTGAAAAGAATTTAATAAAGCTGGTAAAAGTGGCAACGGAAGATAATAATGCTGATTTATTTACTAAAGATTTTGATACGTCACGTTTTGAGTTGTTAGTTCAACTAAATGGCATGCGTAATCCAGAGTAACTTGACCTTAGTAGAATTTATTTCTTTTAATACTAGTAAGTTAGTAGAGTTTCTTTCGTTTTAAAGTAAGTTTAGTAGCTAAGTAGAATTTCATTCTTTTTATAGTAAGTTAGTAGTTTACTTTATTAGCTTTTTTTCTTATTTATGAAAAACAAAAGAAAAAAGAGAGAAAACCATAAAAAGCTAAAAAAAAAGAGAATATTAGAAAATGAGTTAAGTCTTAGATACATAGGTTCAAAGTGACGAAAATTAGCACAGTCGATACAATCTCTAAGTGTTAAGCTTTCACACATAATGCACCTTAAACTCTAAATGATATACATTTTCTAGTTTGATGTGTTGGTAGGCATAATACACAAAGAGAATCTCAAAGCTAATAAAATATTCAAGAAAAATTCATATGTGTAACTAACTTAGATGTATGACCAAAGGGTCTTAATTTTTATGTTAGAGACATACAGACAATGATTCTAAAAGGGGTATGCAAATTTTCTGGGGGATGTATAGCCACATCAAATACATCTTAAAAAAAAGAAAAGAAAAGCAAATTTTGATATTCAGGATAGAGTCAAAACAAGTCACTCTGTTGTATGTAAGTACAGACCTGTGCCATTGGTT
This sequence comes from Centrapalus pauciflorus, assembly GCA_020465985.1. Classification (NCBI taxonomy): domain Eukaryota; kingdom Viridiplantae; phylum Streptophyta; class Magnoliopsida; order Asterales; family Asteraceae; genus Centrapalus; species Centrapalus pauciflorus. The sequence goes on along the minus strand of JAANYP010001973.1, from coordinate 61,724 downwards.
TGACTCGAGTTAGCAAGACAAGTCGCTTTGTTGTACGTCAGTACAGACCTGTCACCGCTGTCTTGCTAGCTTTAAATAAACATTAAGACAAACTAAGACACTCTGTTGTATGTAAATACAGAACTGTGTCTGACGTTTGCCTTTGAAAGAAAATTTGCAATACCAAAAAGTTATAATCATTGTGTATATGCCTTGATCATAGAAGTATGTCTAAGTATGGGACACGTAAGTTAGTTTCTTGATAAATAAAAAGGCCAAGGGATATTCCAAAGTGTAACATGTTTAAAGGGAAAATAATACCGACAATCACCTAGAAATGTGTGTCACGACAAACAATCAAAGGAATCAAAAATTCCTACATTTGAAAGTGTAACACTGAAAGTGCGTATTTGACAACGCTATCTGATTGAACCTTTCTTTGATTTTCTCGCCAAAAATATTCTGTTAGTATAGGATGTAAATTTAATAAGTATTTTTGAGTAGTTTAAGTTTAAATTTTATTCAAAATTTTACTTTATTTTATTTTATTTTATCTTATTTTATTTTATTTTTTAAGTAGGAAAAAGGTCAAAGTTACTAAGGATGCATGTTTGGTTGCATAAACAAACATTGCATGAATATCTATCGCTTAGTGTAAATAATTTTGCAAGATTTGTTCCGTTACACGAAAAAATTGAAAAAATTGGAAAAGTTGAATATTATTCAAGGATTTTCAAAATTTTCAGTTAAATTCGAAATTCAGACAAAGTCGAACAATCCTTCGAATATGCCAGGACATTCGAATTTAAAGCAAGTTCGAATATGGTTGGTATAAATAGGTCAACAGTGACTCATTCATTTCACCTACATTAGATTTTCTTCATTCGAACATGTGGCTGAGCGATTTCTAACTTATATCTTCGAATTTGTCGTTTCGAATCTTCTACTATTTCTCGAAGTTTTGTTCATTTGTGTTCGAATCTACCAACAAATTTAGGTATAAACATCAGTATTATAAAAAGTTTAGGTACTCTAGGACTCAATTATAGCAAAAAATTGACCATTTTTGAAGTTTTTGGGTATTAAACTTTGTGACTTAAAGTCACAAGTTTTTAACCGGTGAAACTTCAAATAAACTTCATATATCTTCGATTAGAACCAAATAGGACTAGTAAGTACTATTTTTTTTAAGTCAAATGAGGTTTAAATCATGGATTTGTATTCGAAAGTGACCGACTTCGAACATGTTCATCATGTTCGAACTTGTCAGAAAATTCGAATTTGTTACCAAATTCGAATTCAGTCAACTTCGAATATATATCTTCGAATTTGTTATTATATTCGAATGTTTTTATAAAATAATTCAAAACTTGTAGAAATTCGAATGTGTTGGATTTCGGACTTATGTAAGTTCAAAATAAAACAAATTCGAAATTAAACAAGTTTCATTTTTTTTATCTTTTTACTAATGTGGTTATTGTTTTTATGTACAGATATGGGTGATAGAGCGTTTTTCAACAAGCATAATATGGTAATGTCTCCAAATAGGGAGCTTCCCGAAGCTCAGCCGTTTTGACAAATGTTGGAATTTTTGGCGCATTCCAGGGTTTCTTATGCCCTAACCCATAATGTTCAAATAGTCTTACCGTATGTAAGACAATTTTGGGAGCACTTACAAGTAGACTGCACTGTTATCCTGACAGTTTTACGAACCAGAGTCGGTGGGCAGCCCATCGTTTTCTCAGCAAACATACTCCGTCAGATTCTACAGCTTGGGTCTGAAGATCAGGAAGCGGGGCCCAATTATTTCCCATTAAATATAAGGCAAGCGGCCTTCTTGCGAATGGGATATGGCCTAGATATCACTAAAGCTTCATTTATGAAAAGTGGATTGATTGGGCACTGGAGGTATTTGGCACATGTGTTCATGGTGTGTTTTGCACCGGAAAAGACTGGATTTGATTATATCGTGTCCAAGATGCAATCAGCCATGATTGCTTTGGTTTATAACAAGCGCTTTAGCTATTCGGAAATGTTCTTTGCTGAGTTTGTGCATCAGATCACAGCTCCAGCACGTGAAAGGTTTTTGATGTATCCGCGATTCGCGATGATGCTTATCCGTCTTTTTTTGCCGAATCTGCCACAGCTTCCAGATCTTCAAAGTGTGGCGATTATCGATAAAAGAATATTCGCTGACTGCCAGTCGCACAACGCACGACGGGCTGAGCAGGTCAGGCTTCAACTAAAACCATTGTTTGGGGCGGTGATTAATCCATATTTTGTTGCCTCAGAAGGGGATAACTGGGCTGGTGAAGGTCCTCAGCCGCAGCCACTGCAACAACAGCCACAACCACAACCACAACCAAGAAGGGGGCAACGAGCTACAGCAAGTCAAAATCAGGCATCAAGGCCTTCATCAAGCAGACATTCATAATCGACGGCAGCAGGTCCATCTTCGGATGCTGCAGGCACTTCAACAGTAGCCCCAACAATTGATCCAAGGGCAGAGACCCTCGAGGAGATATGATATAGGCTCACAGTACCCAGGCCGAGCAGGATATTGCAGCCGAATTGATTCATGATATCTTGGAGCCACCAGTTGATCTTCATGATCTTATGAGAGATGTGGATGAATATCAGCCATCAGATGATGAGAATATGGACATTGAGGTCCCAGTAGCAGATATTGCAGAAAGAGAGAATGAGATCGAGGGTCTAGCAATGACCACCTAAGAGTCTGAGTCTGGGTCTGATGAAGTTGAAGCAGTAGAAGTAGAACCGGTTAATCCATCTGTTCGAATCGGAAGCTATGGATCAAGAATAATAGTCAGTACGAGAGAGGAAGGTACAAGAGCTGCTAGAGCCTCAGATGATTCTGATTCTGATTTTGAAGCAGAAGATCCAACTCCCCTCGTCCAGAGTCATAATTGCTTCCTCAGCATAGATGCTCCTTTGTGTTTTCCACCAGGCTCTAGCAGCTCCAACGAATAGTGCTGTAGCAAACTTAACTCTATTGCTGTCCAGACATTCTGAGATACTGAAGATCTCTTCAGTATGACTTATCCAATCTAACACTTGTATTGGATTTACTGTGCCTTCAAACGTTATGGCACCACTTGCTTTGAAGTCTTTGAATCTACAGCCTTTTGGCTGCACAACTCGTTGATTGACATGCTCATTATCAGATTCCGATTCGCTTCACTGTTTAGTTTGCTTCTTTTTATGTTTATTTTTCTTTTTCAGTTTTCTTTATTGATTCAATTTGTTCTAGCATAAACTTGTTTTGTTGCTCATTATTCTGGGTTATTAGTTGTTGCATCATTTCCAGGACTTGCTCTGGGGTCATGCCACCTGATGGTCCACCTTCTCCTGACATAGCTCTGAAATTCAAATCACTAAATATTTAGTTCATTAGTCTAGCATATTGTACCCTTTCATACCCCGTCCTACTAGTCTCTGAAACCTATCTTAGTTCAAGTCATCCTGTCATGATTGATACTATAGCATTGCACAAGTTTGAGATCATGTATTACACGTAATACAATGATTCACTCAAACTATTGCTCTGATACCATCCTGTGAGACCCAAGATTTCTCATAGGTCTCAAGTCTAGGCCCAGTAGCAATGCAATATCAATCAGGAAACTAAGATAAAATTAACAGTGCGGAATTAAAGTTAATTACAAACAGAGACAATTTTAAGTAATAGGGTACAGACTTCTAGACTATTTCATCAATTCCATAATATAAACTAGCCCCGAACCCCAAAGCTCAATCATCTGACAATACCAAGGTGTTGGAACAGGTTCTAAAGCACCTCAAGCTCTTTCAGAGTCCTGACCTATGAACTAGGTCCAGCCAATCATTTGCCTTTACCTGAAAAATAATGCAACAACGGGGTAAGCTTATTTGCTTAGTGAGAATGTAGAATTTCACATTTAACATGCAATTATGAACACGGAAGCACATGCACTGCACTTGGCTCATGCACGGCTTAGCTCTATTGCTTATGCACTGCACTAGGCTCATGCTCAACTCAATCTCGAAGGGACATTGGCCAATTATTGCTCTTTTGATGCGCGACTTTGGTCAGCTCCCAGTTATAAAACTGTTGTTGCTCTTGAGACATTTAGACAAATTGATAAGGAATGCTCGGATGATGATAACTCCATACACATGCATCATTAGTGGGGATCAGCCACATACTGGGCTAGCTACCAGTAATTGCTATATGGGTATCATCAGAATGCTCAGCTCTAGCTACCCTCTGTGCTTTCATCACGTAAATCAGCACATCATAAGCCTAACATTAACCCAACACTGAGCAATAGTGATAGAGTTAAGTTTAACAATCAAATGACTCGTCAAAGAATACAATCTGGAAGATGAAATATTCAGCTCAACACATCATAGTAAATATTCTATGATAATATATCAATAAGCTCGAGATCAGAATGCCAATAAGTCAGGATAATGCAACAAAAGTCTCAATTCACATAATTTGCAGTTAAAGTAAAATCTACAACTCACAATTACTGGTTATTTGCACTTTCTGGCTCTGGCTCTGTTGCTCACAATCTGTAGTGGATTGGAACCACTATCTAACTTATATCAGACTTTCAGATGCTCGCCATTTTGCTTGTTGTTCAATCTATTAATCATATCATTTCTGATATTTATTAGACTTTATATCATCTGAATAGTATATTCAGTATTCATTCGTTTAATAAGCTCAATGTTCGTTCGTTGATCTTTTAATCTTAAAATCTCATATCTTGTTTATATTATCATCAATCTCATTAGAATCTTTCTTAACTTTATAGATCTTGATTTCAATGACCGATCATTCATATTCTTTGTTAATAATATTCTCAAAAGATCAATGTATATATATATAGTCATTAAGCTAATTATTTTGTTAATTTATGTGTTGTCTATGTGTTTTATTCAAGATATTCGAGTTTAAGAGCTGGGGATTTCGAATTTATATACATAAATTCGAACCTGTATCACTAAATTCGAACCTATTGTTAAATTTGAAGCATCATTCGATTTTAAATGATCAAATTCGAAAAATGAGATTAAATTCGAATATAGTTGCTTAAACTCGAAGCATGTCTCGACTTTAGGGATAAATTCGAAATCTAATTCGAATTTAGTGATCAAATTCGAAGCCCATTCTAATTTAATTAACAAAAATCGATTCTTTGGTTCAATTTTAGCTATATTCGAGTTTGTTCTTGGCTTCTCGAATTTGTTCATCATTTACAGCTTTCAAACATGAATTTCTAAGCTTAAAACCATGAATTTACTAAGTATTAAGCCTATATTCCGTTATATTATATATAATCTATTAGATTCTAGCTAAAAATAGTTTTAATCTAATGAAAATTGATAGATTCGAATTTATATCTTCAAAACCGAAAATATAGAAACTTTAAACGTAAATTCTTACCTCAAATTCGTATGTAATCATACATGAAACGATAGATTGTTGTAGTATTCTTCGAGATCTTTCCGATGACGTACTGAACTCGTTAATCGGCCGGTCGGTTTGGGAGATAAATTAGAGAGAAGTAGAGAGAGAGTAGAGAGAGAAAGTAGAGAGAGAAAGTAGAGAGTCAGATATTGTTTAATGAACCTTTAATTACGTTTATATACTTCAACTAGTTGTATGTGCTACTTAACTCACTATTATTTTTGTATAATATATCTCTTTTATTTAATTATCTTAATGATTTATTAAATCATAATTTAAATATTTATATAATTTAATTAAATATTTCAAAAACTTAATTAAATTATAATTCAAATAATGTAATAAAATTACATTATTGGTTCGATAACCAGATAATAAGTTGGGCCAAAAGTTAGGTTGTTACATATGGTATGAATCTTGAGACTTATGCAATGATCACATTCACTGTTACATCTCGTGTTTCCGCTTTAGCGGGGTGTGACAGTTAAAATCCTTGATTAAGTGAACATTCAAGTGAGATCAACACTGGGTATTCAGACTTAAAGAAATTAAGGGCCAACTCTAGGATATAGAGTCATCCTAGAGTTGTAACTATCATATGCTACTTTAACTGGGAGTTCGCTTAGAACTGTCAAGTATAAAGTTCAGTTTCTCTGACAACTTGCGGGCACAGGTTCTCCCGAGAGCTGTAACTCTCGGGTAGGCCTAGAATCCAAAAGGTACTTAGAAAATATTAGGGAAGATGGCAAAAATTATATAACTCACGGATATAGTTTTAACCGAGAGTTGGTATAACTGCATTCGATAGTTATACATAGAAAACACTTATGATATTTAGCCCACTTAAAGTAACTTATGACTAAAGAATTATTCGAAAGTTATAACTCTTGGATAAGGCATTGATCGAGAGTTGTAGTTAGTGTAAATTTGCACCATTTTGACAGATTAGTGAGACACGAGATTGGAACTCTTGATTAAGGCAGGAACCCACTTAGTACTTAGAATTTTTAGGCCATTCTTTGAAAACTTCCTCTTTATTTGAGAGTTGCAACTCTTGGATAACGAGGTCTAACACGTAGAAAAATTCGTGGACTTTTGCAAATCTCACTAACCACTTCGAGTTTAAGCATTTCAGATCAAAAAGACTGATATTTGAAAGAACTGTTAGGGTTCTTAGCCTCGAATAAAACGACATTCCAGAGCCGTCTTAAAACATTTCAGAATGATATTAAGCACTAAAGCACAAAGGAAAGTATATATTTATGCATAAAAACACAAGTAGAACTCATTTTTATGCATGAAGTTGCTTTAAAACATTGATTGTGTGACAATGACGATGAAACAGTGAAGTTCTTGAGAGGGTTTGGAGGTGTGTTTGTGAAGAAGAAGGTGAATAGTGAAGATGATGAAATCGGTGGGGGGGGGGGGGGGGGTTATACAGTTTGGTAGTGGTTACCCCCAACCCGACAAAGGGGAACCCGACCCGTTGTATTAAAATATCTTCGCAGAAAATTAAAACAAGGGGAAAAGGAGTAATAAGAAAAAATCTTTATTGGTTTTCATTCTATAAGGAAAGTTAAAAAAACAAAAATATTTCTTTTTGGTTTTATTAAATAAAAATAAATAAAACTTAACAAAAAAATAAAACGCAAAACTGGAAAAAAAAAATTTTAAATCTCACCAAATTAAACTAAAGAAATATTCAACACACTCAATTAACACACTTAATAAATTAGAACACACAAAAAAAATTAAATTTCTCCCCCTCCGAGTGTGCATTATTCAAAATTGAAAACACTCAGAGATCCAACAATATAAACAGAAACAGAAATCTTACTGGGAAGCATCCCATGAAGCAACTCTAAATCATGGACACATAAAATAGGTATTATCAAATAAACCTAGCTCCATTGACTTGAATTGAAACTTTCAAACACAATATAAATTACGAGATACTGTAACATTTGAGAAAAGGAAATTAGACTTAAAGAAAATCAGATAAACTTTTGCAGGTATGTTGCAGTATAACTTGATTTTTGTTGATAAAATTAACATGCCTAACTTCTTCACCAAAAAATTAAAGTGTTTTTCATCCAAAGGTTTTGTAAAGAAGTCGACAATCCGATTTTCATTGTTTACAAAATGAATTCTACGGTAACTTCTTCAAGATGATCTTTTATAAAATGATACTGTGTATCTATGTGTTTAGCACGAGAATGTTGTACAGGGTTACAAATGATGGCTATTGCGCTATTAGAATCGCAATAGATTGGAATTTTGTTCAATTTGGAGCCATAGACTTGGAGTTGAGTGCGCATCCAAAAGAGTTGCGAGCAGTAGCTTGCTGCGGCAATGTATTCGGCTTCTACAGTGGACAAAGAAACACTCTACTATTTTTTTGATGCCCAACTTACCATTTTGTCTCCGAGGAATTGGATACGACCTAACGTGCTTTTTCTGTCATGTTTACAACCTGCATGATCTGCATCTGAGTAAGCAGTTAGTTCAAAACTAGTTCTTTTCGGATACCAGAGATGATGATCAGACATGCCTTTTAAATATTTAAAAATAAATGTAACGACAGCCAAGTGTGACTCTTTAGGATCAACTTGAAAAAGGGCACACAAACATGTAGCAAAGATTAAATTCGATATACTTGAACTTAGATAGAGTAAGGAACCGATCATTCCTCAATCAGTTGTGATATCAGTGGCCTTTCCCAATCGGCATCAGGCTTTGACGATATTGACATTAGAGTTTTCATAGATGAGCAATTTTCCATCTTAAATCTCTTTAGGAGATAATGGATGTACTTAGACTGATTTATAAGAATCCTGTCAGAATGTTTTTCGGTTTGTAGTCCGAGGAAAAAGTTCATTTCCCCCATCATACTCATCTCGAACCTCGTTTCCATTAGTTTTGAAAATTCTTCACAAAGAGAAGGTTTTGTTGAACTGAATCAAGAAGAAACTCATTTAAACTTTCATACCAGGCCCGAGGTGCTTTTTTTAAAACTGTATAGAGCTTTATCGAGAGCATAATAGACATATGACGGTCTAGACTCAACGACGAAACCCTCAGGTTGGTCCATGTACACCTCTTTTCTTATAGTTCCATTGACAAATGCAATCTTCCCATCCCAGGCCTACTCCATTTTTCTACTGCTTGTTAAGCTCTCAATCGGCAGATTGTCACTCACGCAGCCCACGCAGCAAGTAAGATATCGATCTCACTCTATGCTTTCTCTTGAACTCACTCTCTCACTTTATGCTTTCTTTGAACCAAGTACCATTTCTGGTGCTGCTGCTAATCGAATTCCTGATTTTAGTGGTTTGCAGATGGACAACCATGACAGAACCATTTACAAAAATGGTGGTCCCATTAATTGGCCTCCTCCTGGATTTGAAACTGTGATTTTTTTGCTGCGTTTTTTGCTACTTGATCGGTGCATGTATGGTCAATTTATAAATTTTAATACCGAGCTTTGTTTATCTTTCCTTCCATTCTTCTAATAGTAATAAATTCCCTGTAGCAGAGACTAATGGTAATACGTCATCGATCACAGGGTTTTGATCAAGAAACCACTTGTGGAGATGAATTAAAGGATATTATATAAAATATGTGATGAGAACATCTAGCTATTCATGCGGTAAACATTCGTAGCTTGAAGCTTGTTTATGCTTTAAATGATTCACTATTACAGGTGTGATGGCAATATGAAAATTTTAAACATGCTTTTAGCCCAAATGAACAGACAGATTATGAAGAAATTAACAACCATTGAAATGATTAAGACTCTATTGAATTTCAAAGACTATTGGATTCTCAAATGCTCACTCTACATATAATTTCATTCACTTATTATAATCACAAAGTAACGTTAATTCATTTCTTCTTACTGAAATGGTTTATTACTAATCACATAGCATTTCTACGATAATTGCAACTTAGTATGGGGCAAAATTTTGTAGTTATTAAAAAGGTAAGAAATCAACATTTTATGATCTTTAAGTAATAGTACCCCGGTTTGTACTTTGAAATGATTCTTAGGCTGATTGTAATAAAAAGGAAAGGGTAATTCATCGTCGTACTAATTAAAGAAATGGTCTAATTTTACTTTTGGAAAATCTTGAAAATTGAGTATTGTGACTTGCCATCTTTCCAGGTTTGCACAAAGTTGAAGTACGGGGACTCTATTACAAGTTCCGTCCTTACTCTTGGTTCCACATATATATTTATCTTCTTCTCTGTTATCCACCTGAACGAGCACATAAATGTTTAGCAACTTCTCATTCAACCACCCAAAATGAAAGTATATTCTAGCATAAGTTAAATAAAACTTTACAAAGAAACCGTGGCTGGTGGAAATGTAAATTTGCAGAATATTTAACTGGTTGGTGGAAATGTAATTTACCTTATCATTTCGGTATATATAACTTTAACAGAAGTTGAGTTTGGTTTTTCATCTGACAGGAATGTTTATGAGTCAAATAGTTTTATCATTTCAGCCACTTTTCATGGTGTCATGGTGCCATTAGAGATTTTTGTTCATTAAAATTCTTTGTTAATGTCATGCCAATATTATAGGATGGAAGATGTTATTTGTGATCATTTGCTACATGCTCTTCGAAGTTCCATCTTTGAATGCCATTATATTTGACGGAAAGCCTTGATCAAGGAATCTATTTACTTAACTTTTTGATGTGATGTTAATTCTTGTTGTAATACAATTTTTTTAAAATTTGACAATAGACTTTAACTCTTACAACATTTATATTAGGTACGAATGACAAAATATATGTATTTTATTTTATACTAAAGTATGTAGAAGATGGTTGAGTGAATGAAATCAGTTTATGATGGAACATCCCAAAAGATTATCTAAAAAGAAGACATTTTTTTATCCTTGAGAGACTATCTTTAAATGAGTTTGTTTTATGTATTTTTGACCTATTGAAATTCAATCAGAGCTTGTGCTTGTTCTTGCTTTTATAAAACGGAATACACATAAGAAAACATCTCCTCTTAACTATGGGTATGAAGACGACTTACTATGAATATAATGAATTGAATTAACTATGGACTCTTAGGTTTTAATTCTTCTTTCAGATTTTAGCCATCACTTAGCATGTAAAATGAATTGAATTAAGTCCTTCTAGAAACTCTGTTTGATGTGGTCACATGTGACTACACATAAAGCACTATCAGTTAGAAACTTATATCTTAATATAGAAATAGAGATGTAGTTTATTCAACATAAATAGACTTACGTCAGACCAAAAAATTCCATATGATAAACGTTGTATGCATTTGTTATCGTGCATTCAAAAATTATTTCATTATTCTAGCTTTAAAGTTTAAAGTCAATGTTAGAAGCTAGAGTAGGTTCTAATGCCTTTAGCATCTTTCATATTAAGGACTACTCGCCATCCATAAATATGGTTTGTGATTTGTCTGTTAAAGTTGTGTATTGGTTTTACAGAGGTACAAGCCTGCCAACTATATGCAAAGGACAACTAGAAGTAATCGTTCTAAAAATGTGATTGTACCCTCAACAACTAAACGAACCTTCCATTCAACATATCTAAATATTTCTAACTTTTGGATTAAAAGGTTTAACGTATGAATGCGATGATTTAGTGGTTGTGTGGTTTTATTCATTTACTTAAATAGTACAGGCTCCTATAGATGCAGCAACAGAAAAGAAAAGGTGGACACTTGATGACTTCGACATTGGAAAGCCACCCGGAATGGGAAGGGTCAGTCATGTTTATATAGCTAGGGAAATGAGGGTTAGTATATCATATCATTCACTCACATATAGCAATCAATTTTTGGGTTTCTTATAGGCTAAAATATTATCGAATATTTATTTTGTTAAAGTAGTTTGTTTAGGTGCATGATAGTTTTTGGTTTCTTTTATTTGATTGTGAGGTTTTAGTACAAGAATTAGTATCTTAAATCTTGATTTCCAATTGACCTGAAAATTAACTTTTGAGAAGTGTCATTCAAGAAATGGTCCTGGGCTTCTATTGAACATGAATCTTAATTATGCAATACTAAAACAATTCATTAAAACAATGCATCCAATAGTATTTATTAATTTACAAAAAAAGGGAAATACAAGCATACATTTCTAAATACTTTTATACAAAAAATAAAAAAAAAAATTCATCAAAATACCACTACATAGGCCGGCCCTATGTAGTACACAAGGACCAAAAGAATGTATTTTTTACTCAACATTTCACCATCAAATCCTCTTTATTTCAATTCATCCAAGATTTGCACTATTCTTCATCATTTCACCACCTTTTTCACCTCTATAAATAAGACCCCAACTTCATCTCATTCTTCACACCTTCAAAGAAAAAATCACTCCTTTCTTCCTCTCTTCAAAACACAAAGCAAAATTTGTGCAACTTTCTTATTCTTGTAATTTTCAAGTGTTTTTGGATGAAATCTTGCAAGAGTTTCAACTTCTTCTCAAAATCATACCCCAAATACTTCAAAGTAAGTAAACACTAACTTATTTCATCTTATATTTATGTTTATATAAGTCTTGCATAATATATATAATCACCAACAACAACAACAAGTTTCATAAAAACTCAAGTTTATAAATTTCTAGTTTTTGTTTTTAAGTTGTTTTCTTCAAATGTGTTTATAAATATATAAACACATCATAAAAGCATAAATACTATGAAAACAAGTGATATATATTTGTTTTAAAACTTTTATACAAGTAGTCTTTGAATAAACAACTAGAATCACTAGTTATTTCAAGTTTATAAACTATGGATTTTCGGCAGAAAATTTACATCGACTTTGGAAAATCATAACTAATTCATAACTTAACGAAATGAGTTGTTTCTTTTCTCAAAAGTTAGATCTATGTCTTAACTATGAATCTGGAAGTTTTCATAATTTCTTTTGGAGTTTAAGACCTCCAGAAATTATTTGGGAAACCGAATGTTTGACAGCTCAAAAATAGCAAACATAGGGTATATATATACTTGACGTTTTAAGTGGGTTTTATTTATATACTTGTAATGTTGGGTGATTTAAGACATAAAAATTTATAAATATACATTTTATCATATATTAGAGATATTAAGTCTCTATTAACATTTAGGACTCGATTAAGCACATCCGGCTTCATCACCCATCAAACAACGCTAATTTGCATTTTTACGCTCGTTTTTGCCATCGCACTCACGGTGAGTCTTCATAGCCCCTATTTTCACACTGTTATGTTTTGGGGTTAAAATACATGCTACTTTTTCATATGGACACGAAAACAACTACATTTCTACTATGTATTACACATGTGGTTCCATCAGCCCTTATATCATGAACCGTTAATTGCATTTATTTGTAAGTGCAAATATATTGTGGATAGATATATCAGGAGTCATGTCCCCCATTCAGGTTAGTTCAGCTCGGCTAACAGCGAGTGCATATATATTTAACAGATGGTATTACGTATGGGAATACTGCACAAGGCAAACTCATTTAATTAAGCTTCGGTTGTATGATGGTTTATATGTAATACATAACATGGAATTTACGATTTTATAAATTCAAACTTAACTGTTGTTGTGCATACAAGTCAGATATGTGTAAACCTATGAGCTCACCAATAATTTTGTTGACGTATTTTAGCGTGTATTTTCAGGAAATTAAGGCAAGTGTGCCACTTCAGAAGTATTTTTCAAGCTTCCGTACCTAAGGAGTCGCATGCATTTTCAAAACTACCGGAGATTTAGTTGCATTATTTTGATTACTTTAATTATGTATTTAAATCTCTGTACCGTGCGAACTATTTTTCAACATATTAGACTATGTAAAACATTTCCATATTTTAAAGTTTTATTGATGTATTTTGAAAACGCCCATATAGTGGTTCTTCGTTATGATTATGGTTATGCTTCCGCGACGTCACGCTTCGTTGCCAACCGGGGTAACGGGGTGTGACGGATTGGTATTAGAGCCATAGTTATAGTGAACTAGGTTCCATTAGTACCCTAGACTATAACTGCACTTAAGTTTTACTGATTATGAAAATATTTTGTAACTAATTAAAAGACTATGAATGGACCTTCATAGCAGAAAACATGTCAAACAACACCATCATCATCTTGTCCGATTTAGAGGATGAGTACACCCCCATGAGCCCCGAAGTCACTAAGGTTTTCACCGAAGGAGAACCATCTTAAGAAGAGGACCCCTCCGAAGAACCTATCGAGGAGTCAGAAGAGGAACCTATGGAAGAAGATGACGACAGAGAGGATCCACCGACCCCAGTGATTCCCTCCTACACACCATATCACCCTGAGGTTCCGTCATTCAAGCCATACCGTCCCCACCCTAACGGCCCAAAGATGATGTTTACACCCCGAAAGAGGGTAATCATACCAAGGCGGGAGTCTATTCCCATCCCGACTCCTCGACCAAGTCCACCACCAGAGCAGCGACGGGCAAACGCCCGTAGATGGGGCTGGATGCCCGAGACCCTCCAAGAATGGAGGCGGGAGGATGGAATCCCCTCCCACTTTGAGATCCGAGGACCATCCTCTGCACCTACCCCATCAGTCACCCAAGAACAAGCCGAACAGACCATACCACTCTTGGTAGCACGGTCGACAAGGCTCGATCTCCAACTTCGTCTACTTAACCAAGATATCGGAGAGATGACCGCTCGTTTAGAGCGGGAGGAGTTATAGAAGTCCAACTTGTACTGGGCTAACCAGCACGCCCTCGCCATCCAGCAGGACAGCCTAAATGAGCTTCGACAACGATTAGCCGAAAGCGAGGCTCGTAATGAGGAGCTGACTCAGCGCCTCAACACTTTGGAAAAGGGAGAGACCCCCGATCACTCCCACACCTAGTACCCTTTATCTATCTTTGTAATGTTAGAAAATTATTATGTAATAGTGTAGGACAAAAAATTTCGGGTAATAACCCGCCCCAATGTAAGAAAGTTATGAATGATTAATGAATAATACAAGTTATTTATGAATTTGTGTTTGATGATTATAGTGCTGTGCCTTAAGAAAAATTTAAATCTTTAAGACTCAACTTCTTACACTATGCTCTTTTCTTTAAACTTTAAGATAATGCCGCCAAGAAAAGCCATGAACGCAGCAGAAATCGAGTAATTAGTCGCACAAAGAGTGGCCGCTGCTATAGCCACTTATGTGACCAACCGAAATAGTTCTGCCAACGGAGATGGTGGTGCTAGTCGCACCACGGGAGGTACTGAAACCAACCCAAAAGGTTGCGGGATTAAGGGGTTCTTGAGTTGCAAGCCCCGATACTTTAACGGGACTGAGGGAGCCGTCGGATTGGTAACATGGTTTGAGAAATTGGAGTATGTTTTCCGTGTTAGTGGATGTGATGAAGGAGACAAGGTAAAATTCGCCACCCACACTCTACAGGATAGCGCACTGACATGGTGGAATTCCTACGTCCAGTCTGTGGGAATCGATGAAGCCTATCAACTCGCCTGGTCCGTGTTAAAGCAAATGATGACGGACGAGTACTGTCCGAGAAACGAACTCCAGAAAATGGAATCGGAGTTCTAGTATCTAGCAATGAAGGGGATGGACGTCACAGGGTATACTAACCGATTTCACGAGCTGAGCATCCTGTGTCCACAGATGGTGACCCCCGAGTACAAGAAGATTGAGTGCTACATCTGGGGACTCGCCCCTCAAATTCAGGGCAATGTCACTGCCTTCAACCCAACCACCATTCAGGAAGCAATCAGAATGGCCAACAACCTTATGGATCAAGTGTCCCAGAGAAACGAGGCCAAAGCCGGGGAAAACAAGATAAAATGAAAGGACAAGTCCGGGAAGAATTCGGGCTCACAATCCAAGAAGCCCGAAACCATCAAGGCTTACGTAGCGGGAGTCGAGACAAGGAAAGGCTACAAAGCGTTTCTGCACCCAATGCACCTACCATCACAACAAGGGTCCCTGCCCAACCCCTTGTGGAAAGTGAAAGCGTCTTGGTCATTTGACCAGAGACTGTAAATTTGGTACCCCGGGTAACAACGGCGGCAACCAGAGGAGCTGCTATAAGTGTGGAGATGTCGGGCACTTCAAGAGTTGAGTGCCCGAGATTGAAAAATGGTGGAGGAGCTCAGAAGAGAGCTTTTGTATTGGGAGCAGGTGACGCTCGTCAGGACCCCCATGTGGTATCAGGTACGTTTCTTTTAAATGGCATTTACACTTACGTACTCTTTGATACTGCGGCTGATAGGAGCTTTATATCTGATAAGTTTAGTAAGCAATTGAGTGCCACTCATTTTCCCTTAGACAACTCTTATACTATATAGCTAGCTGACGGCAAAATAATAAAGAATATTATTAAGAAATGCACAATGAAGCTGGCAGATCATCCCTTTAAGATAGACTTAATGCCTATAACCTCGGAAGCTTTGATGTGGTAGTTCGTATGGATTGGTTGTCACACAATCATGCCGAGATTTTGTGCGGTAAGAAAGTGGTACCAATACCACTCCACAAGAAGGAGGTCCTAACAATCCAAGGGGAAAGAAAGAACCGTCAGCTGAATGTCATATCCGGCCTTAGGACACTAAAGTGCCTTAGAAAAGGTTGCCATGTAGTATTAGTCCAGATTGCAGAAAAAAAGTCGAAGGAAAAACAACTCAAGGATATTCCAGTGGTGTGTGACTATCCGATGGTCTTCCCAGAAAATTTGCCTGGGCTTCACCCAGCTAGGCAAGTGGAGTTCCAAATCGACTTGTTGCCGGGAGCTGCACCGTTCGCAAGAGCCCCATACAGACTCGCTCCTTCTGAAATGCAGGAGTTATCCAATCAACTACAAGAGTTGATGGATAAGGGATTCATTCGACCAAGTTCCTCACCTTGGGGAGCTCCGGTCTTATTTGTGAAAAAGAAAGACGGATCCTTCAGAATTTGCATAGATTACCGAGAGCTAAATAAATTAACGGTAAAGAACCGCTACCCCCTTCCCAGAATTGACTACCTATTTGACCAACTACAGGGATCTAGCTTCTACTCTAAGATTGATCTGCGATCCAGTTATCTTCAAGTAAAGGTTCGGGAAGAAGACATTCCCAAGACAGCGTTCAGAACTCATTATGGACATTACGAATTTCAGGTGATGCCATTCGGTTTGACCAACGCACCAGCCGTATTCATGGACCTCTTGAATCGAGTGTGTAAACTGTATTTGGACAAATTTGTAATAGTGTTCATAGACGATATCCTTATCTATTCCAGAAATAAGGAGGAGCACGAACATCATCTCAAGCTGAACTTGGAGTTGTTAGAGAAGGAACAGTTATACGCCAAATTTTCAAAGTGTGAATTTTTGTTGCGAGAAGTTAAATTCCTCGGGCATGTGATCAACAGCCAGGGAATCCAAGTTGACCAATCAAAAATCGAGGCCATAAAGAAGTTGGCAACTCCTAGAACTTCCATGGAAATCCGCGAATTTCTAGGACTTGCCAGTTATTATAGGCAATTTATTGAAAACTTCTCAAAGATAGCAGGTTCACTAACAGAGCTGACTCGAAAAGATGTGAAGTATAGCTGGGGTGAAGAGCAGAAAAAGGCTTTTCAATAGTTAAAGCAAAGATTGTGTAGTGCACCAATTCTCTCCTTACCTGAAGGGACAGAAAATTTTATGGTCTACTGTGATGCCTCACACAAAGGATTAGGTAGTGTGCTCATGCAAAAGGATAAAGTCACATTGCTTACGCATCACGGCAACTCAAAATCCACAAGGTGAACTATACGACTCATGACTTGGAGCTCGGAGCAGTGGTGTTTGCTATTAAAATATGGAGGCACTACCTGTACGGTACGAAGTGCACGGTGTTTACAGACCATAAAAGCCTTCAGCATATTCTGAATCAGATAGAGTTAAATATGAGGCAACGTCGCTGGGTTGAGCTTCTTAGCGATTACGACTGCGAGATTCGTTATCATCCGGGTAAGGCGAATGCTGTAGTTGATGCCCTGAGCCGAAAAGAACGGGTTAAGCCTTTGAGAGTTCGAGCTTTGGTCATGACTACAATCAAACTTAAACTCTGAAGTCCGCGAGGCACAAGAAGAAGCAGTCAAGGAGGGTAATCTACTGGATGAAGCCTTGAGAGGAATGGATAAGCAGTTTGAAATCAAGTCGGATGGATGTCGGAACTTCATGGACAGAATTTGGCTACCAAAATTCGGAGGATTGAGAAAGCTGGTCATGGATGAAGGGTACAAAACAAGATATGCTATTCACCCAGGGTCAGATAAGATGTATCACGACTTAAAGGGAATGTACTGGTGGCCAAACATGAAGGCTGACATTGCTACATATGTCAGCAAGTGCTTAACGTGTTTGAAAGTTAAGGCTGAACACCAGAAACCATCAGGATTGTTGGTGCAACCAGAAATACCCCAGTGGAAGTGGGAGAATATCACCATGGACTTCATCACCAAGTTGCCAAAGACTTCTGGAGGTTATGACACCATTTGGGTGATTGTGGATCGACTTACCAAGACCGCACATTTCTTGCCTATCAAAGAGACTGATAAGATGGATAAGTTAACACGAATCTATCTTAAAGAAGTCGTCTGAAGGCATAGAGTGCCTGTATCAATTATATCAGATAGGGATAGCCGGTTCACATCAAAATTTTGGCAGTCATTACAAGAGGCATTGGGTACACGCCTAGATATGAGCACAACCTATCACCCACAGATGGATGGTCAGAGTGAAAGGACGATTCAGACTTTGGAAGACATGCTAAGGGCATGTGTTATCGACTTTGCCAAAAGTTGGGACAGACACCTGCCATTAGTTGAGTTTTCCTATAACAATAGCTATCACTCGAGTATTAAGACCGCTCCATTCGAGGCACTTTATGGGTGAAAGTGTCAATCACCACTTTGTTGGGATGAGGTAGGAGATAGTCAGATTACTGGACTCGAGATCTTCCAGGAGACTACAGAATAGATAGTCCAGATTCGGAACCGATTAAAGATCGCGCGGGATCGACAGAAAAGCTATGCGGACGTTCGACGGAAGGATTTGGAATTTCAAGAGGGAGATCAAGTAATGTTGAAAGTCTCGCCTTGGAAAGGTGTAATGCGTTTTGGGAAACGAGGAAAACTCAATCCTCGTTATATCGGACCATTCAAGATCACCAAAAGAATTGGCCCGGTAGCCTACCGACTCGATCTGCCCCCAGAGCTTAGTAATGTTCATAATACATTCCACGTATCCAACCTTAAGAAGTGCCTGGCTGATGAAACCCTCGTTATACCCATGGACGAGCTAGAGCTAGATGATAAGTTGAACTTCATTGAACAGCCCGTGCAAATAATGGACCGAGAAGTCAAGAAACTAAAACACAGCTGGATCATGATAATAAAAGTCAGATGGAACTCTAAGCGAGGTCCTGAGTTTATGTGGGAACGCGAAGATCAGTTCCGGGAAAAATACCCACATCTGTTCTCAAATACTCAAGCAATGGAGAACACGAGCTAATTTCGGGACGAAATTCCCTTAACAGGGGGAGACTGTAACAGCCGGCATTAAACCAGGATAGCAACTACGATCTAATCAGTATTTAATAGCCAATTATAACCTAATCAGTGTTCGTTAGAATTTAATCAAAGTGATTAACAAAGTTCATTTGAAAATTCAACTAAAATAAAATCAAATTCATCGGTGCGATGAATCGGGAAATCAATTAATCCGATCGATTTACGATATGAGGGATTAATTCAACTAAGTACATAATTAAATTATGATTAGTAACACTAATAATACACTAATACAATTACATAACATTAATTTTGCAAGACTAACACAATTCTCTAATACAATGCATCCAAAAGTATTTATGAATTTACAAAAAAGGGAAATACAAGAATACATTTCTAAATACTTATATATAAAAAAAAAAGAAAAATACATAAAATATACTACTACATAGGCCGGCCCTATGTAGTACACAAGGACCAAAAGAATGTATTTCTTTACTCAACATTTCACCATCAAATCCTCTTTATTTGAATTCATCCAATATTTGCACTATTCTTCATCATTTCACCATCTTTTTCACCTTTATAAATAAGACCCCAACTTCATCTCACTCTTCACACCTTCAAAGCAAAAATTCTCTCCTTTCTTCCTCTCTTCAAACCGGCCACAAGGCCCTCACAAAGCAAAATTTGTGCAGCTTTCTTATATTTTCAAGTCTTTTTGGGTGAAATCTTGCAAGAGCTTCAACTTCTTCTCAAAATCATACTCCAAATACTTCAATGTAAGTAAATACTAACTTATTTCATCTTATATTTATTTTTATATAAGTCTTGCATAATATATATAATCACCAACAACAACAACAAGTTTCATAAAAACACAAGTTTATAAATTTCTAGTTTTTGTTTTTAAGTTGTTTTCTTCAAATGTGTTTATAAATATATAAACACATCATAAAAGCATAAATACTATGAAAACAAGTGATATATATTTGTTTTATAACTTTTATACAAGTAGTCTTTGAATAAACAACAAGAATCACTAGTTATTTCAAGTTTATAAACTACGGATTTTCGGCAGAAAATTTACATCGACTTTGGAAAATCATAACTAATTCATAACTTAACGAAATGAGTTGATTATTGTCTCAAAATTTAGATCTATGTCTTAACTATGAATCTGGAAGTTTTCATAATTTATTTTGGAGCTTAAGACCTCCAGAAATTATTTGGGAAACCGAAAGTTTGACAGCTCAAAAATGGCCAACATAGGGTTTTCAACAAGATTTTTCCCCAACCTAAACATCTCAAAAAATGGCCGTTCTTGACTTTAAAAATTCTTTGTATATAGTAGTTTAATGTCCAAGAAAACCGAAGACTAAAACGTTTTGGAGCTTGGTCAAAAACAGCCTCAAAGTAGGCCGAAAAAGCTGGAAAATTATATATATATATATATATATATATATATATATATATATATATATATATATATATATATATATATATATATATATATATTTGACGTTTTAAGTGAGTTTTATTTATAAACTAGTAATGTGGGGTGATTTAAAACATAAAAATCTATAAATATACATATTATCATATATTAGAGATAGTAAGTCCCTATTATCATTTAGGACTCGATTAAGCACATCCGACTTCATCACCCATAAAACAACGCTAATTTGCATTTTTACGCGCTCGTTTTTGCCATCGCACTCACGGTGAGTCTTCATAGCCCCTATTTTCAAACTGTTATGTTTTGTGGTAAAAATGCATGCTACGTTTTCATATGGACACGAAAACAACTTCATTTCTATTATGTATTATACATGTGGTTCCATCAGCCCTTATATCATGAACCGTTAATTGCATTTATTTGTAAGCACAAATATATTGTGGATAGATCTATTGGGATTCATGTCCCCCATTCGGGTTAGTTCAGCTCGGCTAACAGCGAGTGCAAATATATTTAACACACGGTATTACTTATGGGAAAACTGCACAGGGCAAACTCATTTAATTAAGCTTCTGTTGTATGATAGTTTATATGTAATACATAACATGTAATTTATGATTTTATAAATTCAAACTTAACTGTTGTTGTCCATACAAGTCAGATTTATGTGTAAACCTATGAGCTCACCAACAATTTTGTTGACGTAATTTAGTGTGTATTTTCAGGAAATTAAGGCAAGTGTGCCACTTCAGAAGTATTTTTCAAGCTTCCGCACCTAAGGAGTCGAATACATTATCAAAACTACCGGAGATTTAGTTGCATTATTTTGATTACTTTAATTATGTATTTAAGTCTCTGTACCGTGCGAACTATTTTTCATCATATTAGACTATGTAAAACATGTCCATATTTTAAAGTTTTATTGATATATTTTGAAAACGTCCATATAGTGGTTGTTCATTATGATTATGGTTATGCTTCCGCGACGTCACGCTTCGTTGCCAACCGGGGTAACGAGGTGTGACATTTTTAGTTGTTTAGTTGTTCTTAGATACCTGTGATTGATGTTTTTATTGTAAGAGCATGGTCCTTGGATTATATGTTTAAAATCTCCTATCTCTAATGATGCTCGGAATTGGTTTGATTTGGATGATGGACCAACCACATCTTCTTTGGTTCTTATTTGGTTATTTGGTTATTTGGTTCTTGATTGAAATGGTTAGCTTGTGTTCTTTGCAAGAAATTGGGGTATCTTCTTTAACTTCATGCTCGAGCATGTAAAGAATCTCAATGTCACGTGTCACGATGCAGGTTTGCTCATCTGCCACTTTCTGTGCATTCAATCTAACATGTGAGACTTTTATTTAATTTATTTCATATTTCGATAATACATATTTTTAAATGAACATTTGAGAAGGCTACAACAACAGTTTGATAGCCGTCGTAGGGCTGCTGTTTATGGAGATGTTGAGGCAGCGTGCTGCCAAAGTTGCTGGCAGCACATAATCATCAAGTTGTAAATATAGACATCAGGTTGCATTATCAAGCATATATTCCGGTGAATGAACGTCAAGAATGTTGACAAAGAGAACCACCAATCGGGAGACATACACTAGAGTTTGATTGTTCATAATACAACATCATGATGAGTTCATTCAACAAAAGGGAGACGCTTCACCATCCGGCTTCAACCACTAACCATGTAGGAACGATTGTTATAATCTGTTTTTGTCGGGTTCGTTTCCGGTGGTTATGGTGAGGCAAAATGTACTATAGCTGTCTGTTTTTCTCCTTTTTACATGTTTTTTATTGCATGCGAGTATATTACAGGGTGATGGTTGGGAAGTTCTGATTTCATCCTCAGTTTTCAGGTATTTCTCTTCCATTTCTGAAAAGTTGAAACATTTGTTTGTTAAAAGGGAGAAAGAGGAATAAACAGAAATAGCATAGTGAAACAGTATGTTGGTTGTCATTTTTGTTTGTGTATATTGTGTTCAATCCCTTTTTGATTTCTTTAAATTTATAAAATGTACTTCAATCAATTGACTAGAAAAGAAGTCATTTATCTTTCGGGTGCATTTGTTTGTAACTAAGGGTATGAAAATGGTCTAAAATCTAACTTGTATTGGTTATTACAATTCAATCTTAACAGTGTTATTTTCTTTTATATTTAGGGTGTAACTTAATTAGGTGCATGTGATGTAATATTGCATTAATGTAATATAATGGTGTTGGTGTTAAATATGATTATGCTATAAAGAGGCATATACGTTAAAAGGATGAAAGTTACGGTCATAGTTTTTAACAAATAGGCACACATTAGAGGTACAAGTATATAATGCATGTGTTGGTTATAAAAATAACTTTTTATGCACAATATACAATTTATTAAAACACAAATCTTGTATTCGGGCCGTTAGTATAGGATGTGTGCTTAGTTTTTCAAATGATTCTTAAATACAAAATTTTTAAATAAAATTTTTATACATATTATTGGTTGTACAAAGGTTTTGCAGCAAATTTTAGCATTATTAATTTTATTCTTTGTTTTCTTGCATCTCAAAACAATGTAAGCATTTTTTTGTGTTTATTAACAATTTAATGTTTATTTTGTCAGATTTGATTTAGTTTGTAAATTTTAGCATTATGGATGAGGTTTTCAAGCTGAAATAAAGTCTAAACTCTGTTTTTTGCTTCTTTTTTTTTTTTTTTTACTTCAATGTCACCCCTTAAAAGATACGGGTATGTTACTTCGATTGATTGTTATGTTGATTGAGGAGCTCTTGAATCAACACATGTTATGTGCAGGTATATCTTTCTTGTTTTTTTATAGTGAAATACATATGAAGCAAAATAAAAGACCATAAAGTAGCAGTTATTTGTACAAATTCTATTCTCATATTTTTCATTTTTTTTAATATAAGAAACTTATTACAACACCCATATGACTTGCTTTCGTTTTTCATTTACAGACTATGTTTAGCATAACAAACTTTCGTCATTGGTTCCAGATTAACAGATATATATCCTAAGCCACATGTCTATACATAAAGGTGACATCGTAAGAAGGATTCTATGGTATATCGAATTTGCATTGAAAATGAGACACTACAAGTGGTTATTGATTCAATTCTAGATTCTTTTGTCGATATTTGCCTATTTTGTGATGTTAAGTTTTTTTTTTATTATCTCAAGTATTGCATAGTACCGAGTATGTTGCACAAACAATCTGTAATCAATATTGAAGAATTTTTATCTTAATTAAGATTGGAGAAGTGAGTGTTCTAACTAACAATCGTGTTCCTTCTCAGTTAATGTGTTTTGAAATATGATTTACACATACAAAGTATTTTCGGCCATCGCTGCTTTGCACGGGTACACTGCTAGTACTTAAATTATTGATTCATTTTTGTTTACAATTCAACAAAATCTTGTGCTTTCCATGAATTGTCTATATTTATCGTCTAAACCTATGAGCTCACCAACTTTATGTTGATGTACTTAGCATGTTATCCTCAGGACCATAAGGGAAAAAGTATCGCATTCATGGCATTCTTGCAAGATTTCCAAGTTTCGAAGTCACCGGGCATTTCAAACATTACGGAGATTGATTTTCATAACTTCAACCTTTTTGTCATGTATTTTAATCTCCACATTAGTGAATTCTGTTATTATTATGATGATTAAAATGATATTTATAATTAATGCATTTTGAAAACGTCTCATTTAGAGGTCGTTCATTATGATTGTAACATTTTTCCGTGACGTCACGTGAATATTACTTCGTAAACGTGAATACTACGGATATATCTATTTGGGTTGACGCCCCCATTCGGGTTGGTCGCGCCAATTGTAAACGGATGCATAATCATTTGACATTTCTTGGTATTATGGTATTTGATACCACATAGGTCACTCAAAAGTTATGTTTCGGGGTCATGAGACTTATGGTAAATCTTAAATTATTGATTCGTTTTTGTTCACAATTCAACGAAATCTTGTGCTTTCCAAACATTGTCTATATTTGTCGTGTAAACCTATGAGCTCACCAACTTTATGTTGACGTATTTAGCATGATATCCTCATCACCATAAGGGCAAAAGTATTGCATTCATCGCATTTTTGCAAGATTTTCAAGTTTCAAAGTCACCGGGCATTTCAAATGTTACGGAGATTGATTTAATAACTTAAGCCTTTATGTCATGTATTTTAACCTCCGCATTAGTGAATTCTGTTATTATTATTGCCAATCAGGGTATCGGAGTATGACAGATTGGTATCAGAGCCATGGTTATCGTGAACTAGCTTGCATTAGTACCCTAGACTATAACTGCTACAAGAACTAAACTTTATTGATTCATGTAACTAAAACGACTGTAAACATACGTATGAACTTTGATAACATAAACATGTCAAACTCTACGGTTATTATCCTCTCTGACTCCGAGGATGAGTACTAACCAATGGACCAAGGAAACCAAGGTGACACTTAAATATAATTTGGATCAGAGGACCATCAAGACCCGATCAACGACGAAGAAGAGGACACTTCCGAACATGAGGAGGGTAACTCTAGTACAGCCGCACCAGTTGCTCCTCCATCACCACCACGTGTCCCATCCTTCACCCCATTTAGAAGCCATCCCAAAAGACCGTTGAGGATGTTCACACCAGAAAAAGGGTGCGATTGGCACAACGAAAGTCTATCCCAATATCTGCCCCTCAGCCAAGCCCACCGCAGAGGCGACGGGTGAACGCAAGACAGTGGGGATGGATGCCTGACACTTTCCAAGAATGGAGAAACGAGGAAGGGATCCCAAGCCACTTTGAAGTCGGAGGACTATCTTCTTCGCCAGTGCAAACACTCACCCAGGAACCCACGCTACAAATTGTGCCGCTATTAGTAGCAAGGGCCGCTAGACACGACCTCCAGTTTCGACAGCTTCATCAAGAGGTCGGGGAGATCCCGGCCAGAATGGAGCAAGAAGCGATGCAGAGCACCAACATCTACTAGGCGAATCAGAACATCTAGGGAATCCACCAAGACGGGATAGACATGATTCGACATTGTTTGGCGAAGTGTGAGGCGCGCAACGCAGCACTGACACAGCGGCTTAACGCCCTAGCGTACGGAGAGACCCCAAAGGCGTCCAACACCTTGTGCCTCATCTATCATTGTATTCATAATGTTTGTATTTGCTATTTAGTGTACCCTTAAGTTAGGAAAGGCTTGAAAATTTTCAGGGAAACCCCGACCATATGTTGTAAAAAGATTATGTATCCAACCCATAGACTTATCTTATTATACCGTGTTAATTTTCTCTGAACTTCAAGATCATGGCACCAAGAAGAATGAACACAACGGAGATTGAATAGGTAGTGGCTCAAAGAGTAGCCGACGCAATTGACGACCTCGAGAGCAACCACCACAATGGTTCAGGGAGTAGTGGAATTCCGGGAGGGGCAGAATACAACCCACGGGGTTGTAACATCGAGGGTTTCTTTGGTTGTCCGCCCAGATATTTCAACGCACGAAAGGTGTTGTAGGCCTCACCCGCTGGTTTAAAATAGAATCTATTTTCCGTGTAAGCAATTGCATGGTGGACAACAATGTGACGTTTGGTACCCACACACTACAAGACGGTGCTCTAACATGGTGAAACTCATATTTGCAGTCAGTCGGGATTGACACGGCATATCAACTCACATGGGCTGAGTTGAAAAGGCTGATGACTGACGAGTATTGTCCCAAAAGTGAGCTACAGAAGATGGAGTCGGAGTTTTTGAATTTGTCGATGAAAGGAACGGATATCGCCGGTATATGAATCTTTTCCATTAGCTGAGCCTACTATGCCTCATAATGGTCACTTCGGAATATAAGAGGATCGAACGATACATCTGGGGACTCTCCCCCCACATCCAAGGAAATATGACCTCTTCAAATCCGACAACATTCCCGGATGCCATCCGTATGGCACAAAACTTAATGGACCAAGTAGTACGCCAAGGGGCAGCGGCTGCCAAGAGTTCTGATAACATTCAGAAATGGGAAGATCGCTGAGGGAAAAATTCAGGATACCCCAAAAGAAGCAAGAAACGATAAATCCCTACGTGGCGGGGTCTGAATCAAAGAAGAGTTTTACCGACAAAAACCATACTGCAACAAGTGCAATTGTCACCACACGGGTCAATGTGGAAATCCGTGTGGGAAGTGTAAGAGACAAGGTCACTTGACGAAATATTGCAGGATCTCTAACTCCGGAACTAACAACAGACCCAAGAAAGGGTATTTTAAATGTGGGAATTTGGGGCACTTTCGAAAAGACTGCCCAAATTTAAAAATTATTGGTGGAGCTTAAGAAAGAGCCTTCGTCATTGGATGTGGAGAACCTAGGCACAACCCGACGTGGTCACTGGTACGTTTCTTTTCAACAACACTTATACATTCATACTGTTTGATACTAGAGCTGATAGGAGCTTTGTATCCACTAAGTTTAGTAAGAAGAGAAATGCCACTCTTACACCATTGGATGTAACTTATGCTATAGAGGTTGCTGACGGTAAGACACTTAAAACAAATAATATAGTTCGAGGATGCTCCTTGGAATTAGTAGGTCAACTTTTTGACATTGACTTGTTGTGTTAGTGCATCCTGTGTGACAATAGTAGTCTACAAGTAGATAGATCTTTTGTAATGGTTCAGGTTTCATAATTACCAGTTAATACACATGTTTGATATTGGTTATATATGTTTGATCTTGTTTGTGATTGATGTTTATTTAAGTTCAAAGATAAGTTCAAAGATAAGTTCAAAGGTAAGTTTAAACATAAGCTCTAGAACAAGTTCAAAGACAAATTCTAGAATAAGTTCAAAGCCAGGTTCGAACTTATTGGTGGACAAGTTCGTGGGCTTGGGCCTTCACGAACTTGTCTGGGCCAAGTTCGAACTTAAGGCTTATAGTTAAGGTGTAATCAGTTTTAATTAAAGACCTTTGCAGAGATTAATGTCCAGAGAGAATTACGAACTTGTGAGTAGTTTGCAGAGAGTTTTTGGAGAGATTCACGTGTCGTGAAGTTCGTTGTCACGTCTATCATCGTGTTAGTCTCCGGTTTTAGTGTGCGTGATCGATCTGTTGAACCCCTAACAAGGATTTTGCACTCGTTGGACGGTGTCACGTCAAGATCGGATCCGTAGGTATGTGACCTTTCAAGTGGTAACAGAGCCATAAAGAGTGTTCTTCGTGTTCATCTAAAACATTCTTGGTTTCTTGGCATTTGTGATGGAAAAATAACGTTTTTCATTGTTTATTCAAGTTATACAAGCAAAGTAACGGAGAAAAATTCATATAGGTTCAATCTTTCAGTCGAAATCATTGTATTTAATTTTAAAAACATTGGTTTAATCTGAAAACTTGAAAAAGTCGAATCTTTGGCCGTTTCTCGAACTTGCGGTGCTTGAAATTTAGTGGGTATTAGGGTTCATTCGAACTTCTCTGAAATACGCTCCTCACGAACTTGATTTAGGGCTTCCTTCGAATTTGGCTGAGATTCGAACTTGTCTGATTCGAATTTGTCAGATTCGAACTTGTCAGAATTTAGGGTTTTCTTCGAACTTGTCAGAGGTTCGAACTTGTCAGATTTTCTAGGGTTTTCTCAAACTTGCATTAATTCGAACTTGTTGCGTTTTGAACTTAATAAATTTGAATTTAGTTTATAAACGAATTTAAAATTAATTTATTTTGAACTTTACCTAAGTTCGAACAGATTACTTTAAATTATTAAATAGTTTAGGTTCGATAACAAAAAGTTTAGAAAGAATGTCTAGTTTGCAAAAATTCATTTAAATGGACCACGAGGTCGGCAAGGCAAATTCTCTGCCAAAACTGATGAAGTTGGAATACTACTATTGGTGGAAGGATAGGATTGCTGATTTTGCTCGTTTCAATGATATGCGCATGTGGATTTGCATTGATGAGGGTTATATTCCACCTACGCAAGAGTTAGAGAGTCATCAAAGAGTCTTAACATACCAGAATATGAAGGATGATGATAAGAAATCATCGGACTTCCAAAGAGCTATGGGATGCTCTCGAGAAGCGGTGTGAGGGAACTCCGAGGGTTCGCAAGGGTAGGACTGAGATGCTGAAACAGCAGTTTGCAATTTCCAAGGCTTTGAAGAACGAGACACTAGATGAGAAAATCACTCGATTTTATCATCTGTTAACTGAGCTTGATAATCATACTGTTGACTATCAAGAGACTGAGAAGATCGAAAAGCATCTAGATGCTTTACCGGCAAAATGGGAGATGTACACAACCTTAATTAAGCATGATGAAGAGAAGTTCGAGACTCTCATTCTTGAAGGAGTAATCGGAATGCTGAGGACTTATAACTTCAAGCTATAGAAGAAAGAACGGGAGTTTGAACAAGTTCAAGATCCAGAAATGTATTTTGGAAAGTCAAAACCGTCGATTACTGGTGATTTGAAGTCGGGAGCCACAACTTTCTTCTCGGGAGAAGAATCAATTCCAGTAGAAGTAGAAGAATCTAGTAGTAGGGCATTCTTAGGGTTTTCAAAACCAGAAGAAAAGCCAACTCATTCATCATCTACGTCACAAGGATACACAAAAATGCCAATGAGCGCAAAATAAGCTGAAGATCATCTGAATCTTTTGGCTTCATTTGTCGCCGCGTATGGCAATTGCGTTCAAGGGAAGATAAACGATCCTGCATTATGGGAAGAAGACTACGATCAGGTGGATCCTGATGATTTAGAGGAAATGGACCTACAATGGCAACTAGCCATGGTGACTCAGAG
Organism: Centrapalus pauciflorus; assembly: GCA_020465985.1. NCBI lineage: Eukaryota > Viridiplantae > Streptophyta > Magnoliopsida > Asterales > Asteraceae > Centrapalus > Centrapalus pauciflorus. The sequence goes on along the minus strand of JAANYP010001973.1, from coordinate 32,453 downwards.
GGTCAAGCGGTTGATAAAAAGAACTGGGAGAAATCTGAACATAGGGAACATCAAGGTTGGGTTCGACAAATCAAAGGTTAAGTGTTACAGTTGTCAATGATTGGGACACCCAAAGTAGAAAACTATCAGAATCATACTCAGGGAAGATATCAGTCTGGTAGTTCGGGAAATCAAGCAGCCATAGTTGGTCTGTTAACAAACGTATCATCTAACAGACAGCCCAATGGAACTTACGACTGGAGTAATTATCCGGAGTCCAATGCTAGAGCCTTTAAGGCTGAAGTGACAGAGACTTGGGATGACAAAGCAGAAGAAGTGGCAGAGGACACCAAGCAGAATGATACAAGTCCTTGATGGTGGAAAAGTCAGAGAATCAGTCCATTCTGGAGTTTGTGCGAAAATGGCTAACGTGAAATCGGATAACAAAAGGGTATCTCTAAACTTTTCTACATTTCATGACTTATGTGTTTTATGTGCTACTTCAAATGATAGGTTAAACTTAGTACTAGAAACACATAACAACTTAACTGCTCAGATCCAATCACTAAAATCAGATAATGCTAGTCTCTTAGATATTAAGGAAGATCTAAGGAATAAGCTAAAAGTAGATGCTCAGGATTTAATAGTTCTAAAAGATAAATTAAGTGAACAATGTGTCACGATAGAACTTATGTATGATCATGTTGAAGCTTTGACCAAAGAACTTACTATTAAGGTGGTAGAACTAGCAGAATCAAGAGTTAAGGTTACTAAGGTAAATAGTAAGCTCGAAAAATTTAGGAACTCGTCTCTAAACCTAGGGAAGATCTTAGAAGCTCAACGACAGTCTAAGAAACTAGTAGGATTAGGCTATCAAGAGAGTCCTCCACCTTTCAACAATAATTATGTGCCTCAACCCCAGGATAAAACTGATGAACCAGTCGAGTTAGAGGTAGCAACTGAAACTGAATCTGATGACGATAGGTCAACTAAGGTGTCTAACACGACTTCTAAGATTAAGAAAGTCAAGTTTGTGCAGTCTACTAGTGACACTATACTAGGAGAAGCTATACCTGAAATTAATAATCATCAAGAGGAAGTAGTCACGATAGTTGAAAAGAAAGAAAATGACACAAGTGAGACACCAAAATCAAAGGGCACTTATAAGAAGTCGATTGATAAGATGTCTTGCTTTAGATGTCATGAGAAGGGACATGTTGCATCTAGCTATCCGTATAGGAAAGTAGAGTCTACACCCTCTAAACCAGAGTCTAGACCTGCTGTAGGAAAGCAAGAACAACAAAGATTAGTACCTTGTATTGCTAGCACAAGTAGTTCTCAAAACACTGAGAAGAATGTGAATGCAACACCTAGGATAGCTATTAAACAAATACCTGTGTCGGTCAGACAACAAGAAGTGATTAGGACTAATTCTCCGAATAGAGTCCCTAACCAGTCTAGGTCAGGACCACAACAAGGATATAGGTGTACAACACCTAGAAGGACTTACACTCCAGTTAGGTCTCACACTCCTCAAAGACAACAGACACCAGGTAGAGCCCAGAGATATCAATATGAAATGCCTTATAATAGAAACTATTCAAGGGCTAAACAGCAAATGCCAACCCAAAGTCTAAGAGTGAGTTTAAATCACTCAGCACCACAACAGGTTCTCAATCAAAAACCAAAGTCACCTGAAAGGAGACATGGGTATTTTAAGGAGTTCACGTATGTGGATGAGAATGGTATTACCAAGTCAGTCATGGCTTGGGTTCCCCGTGATAACTAACTTGTTTTCTTTCATGTGCAGGAGCTAACTACAGGTCTAAACAACATGTGGTTCGTCGACAGTGGTTACTCTCATCACATGACTGGGGAAAGGAGTCTACTCACAGACTTCAAGGGAGGGAACAAGGGTTTTGTATCATTCGCTGGGAACAAGGGAGGTCATATCACTGGAACTGGAGTGGTCACTAATGAGACAATCACACTTGATCAAGTTTACCATGTTGATAAACTTGATCACAATCTCATTAGTGTATCTCAGATTTGTGATAAGAAGAATTTAGTAATCTTAACTGAAACTGAGGCGTTAGTGCTGAAGCCGGGATTTAAAGTACCTGAAGAGTGGATAATGATGAGAGCCCCAAGGAAGAATGATTTGTACATGATGGATATGAACATATCAGAATCGTCAATGGGAACCATCTGTCTTCTATCCAAAGCTTCAGAGTCTGAATCCATCTTATGGCACAGACGCATGGCACACTTGCACCTAAGGAAAATGAATTACATCACTAACCATGGTCTGGTGTAAGGTGTTCCACTGAAGAGTTTTCAGTTCGATGATAAGTGTGTATCGTGCAAGAAAGGCAAACAACACAAGAAGTCACACAAGTCAAAGACAAAGAACTCGATAGCTTCCACCTTCGACTTGCTGCATATGGATCTCTTCGGTCCTATCAACAAAAGGAGTATAGGTGGTAGTTGGTATTGTTTAGTTATGACTGATGATTACTCACGTTTCTCTTGGGTTTTCTTTTTAGGTACAAAGGACGAAATAGCTGGAAAGTTGATTGGGTTCTTTGACCAAGTCTAAAACGCATACGGGACGAGGGTAAAACGTATCCGGAGTGATAATGGAACCGAATTTAAAAACACATAATTGGTGTATATTGCATCCGAAGGCATAGTGCATAAATTTAGTGCACCTTATGAGCCACAACAAAATGGGCTGGCAGAACGTAAGAACAGGACTTTGATAGAGACAGCAATGACAATGCTCTCGGATTCAAAGCTTCCTTCCTTGTTTTGGGGGGAGGCAGTGAATACCGCGTGTCATGTTTTAAACTGGATCCTTACTGTCAAATCACTGAACAAAACCTGTTATGAAGTTCTGAATAAAAGACCACCTAATTTAACAGGCTTTGAACCGTTTGGGGTACCGTGTACTTTACTAAAAGCAAAACTTCAACCTAAAGTTTGGTGAAAAGGCTGACAAAGGATACTTCCTAGTTTATATCCCTAAATCACCAAACAAAAGGGTTTTTAACAAAACAATTGGTACCGTAGAGTTTCCGTTTAACATTGACGTAACAAGTTATTCACATGAAACCCAAACTGGTACAGAATGGTTATTTAATTATGACTCTTTGTTTGAATCATTTATCATACCTTTTACTGGAAATGCAGGTACAGTGGAAAATGACTTCTCGTCATTAAATCTGAATGACAACTATCAAGGTTTTCCAAAGTCAAGCATTCTATCTACATCTGAGCCTACAACGACCGAAGATGGGTCTCCAACAGAGAATGAACCTGAATTACCTACAAACAAGAATCAGACAAATACTTCTTACTCCGAGGATAGTGATCATGAGGAAGAGAATGTACAGTCTGAAGTCGTACTCCCGTTAGGTGAAATAGGATCAAACTTAGGAGAGAATCTTCAAGTCGATGAGATTGAGACATCAAGGATAAACAAGGATCATCCGATTGAGAGTATCATAGGGAATCCAAATACCGGTGTGAGAACTAGAAGTAGTGTGAATAATAATACGGTGATTTTATCGATAATCAATGACTCCGAGGCGTATCACACATGTCTATACTCATGTTTTATCTCGCAAGTAGAGCCGAAGAATGTGCAAATGGCACTGAAAGACAACTCTTGGGTTCAAGCCATGCAAGAAGAACTGTCACGGTTCAGAAAACTTGAAGTGTGGGAGTTAGTGTCGTTACCTCGAGGAGAAGTTGCAATAGGGACCAAATGGGTCTTTAAGTGCAAAAGAGATGATCGAGGTATAGTTACTCGTAACAAAGCAAGACTTGCGGTGAAAGGATTCAACCAGGAAGAGGGAATTGATTACAACGAAGTGTTTGCACCAGTGGCAAGGCTAGAGGCAATTCGTCTGTTTCTGGCCTTCGCGTCCTTCAAAGTGTTTAAGGTATATCAACTTGACGTAAAGAGTGCATTCCTTTATGGCAAGGTGAAGGAATTGGTGTACGTCGAACAGCCGCCTGGGTTTACTGATCTAAAATATCCCGATAGAGTATATCGACTTGATAAGGCTCTGTATGGATTACATCAGGCACCAAGAGCGTGGTATGAGACATTGTCAACTCATCTTTTGGACAACGGGTTTGAAAGAGGGAGAATTGATAGTACATTGTTCGTGAAAAGAAAAGGAGAAGACTTTATCTTGGTACAAGTGTACGTGGATGACATCATTTTTTGGTCGTCAAACGAACAGATGTGCAAAGACTTTGAAAAGGTCATGAAGTCAAAGTTTGAGATGAGTGCTATGGGAGAGCTGAACTTCTTCTGGGTTTGCAAGTCAAACAAAGGAAAGAGGGCATGTTTATCCATCAGACGAAATATGTCTACGACATTCTTGAGCACTTCGGGATGGAAGGAACAAAGCTGACCACTCACTTTAGTGCTGCGATTCAAGTGAATCACAATCTCGGACCGGGTACAGAAACTGATACTGATGTGGATCCGACTTTATATCAGGCCATGATCGGGTCACTCATGTATTTAACTGCTTCTAGACCTGACATTATGTTTGTTGTGTGTATTTGTGCTAGGTTTCAAGCAAATCCAAAGGAGATGCATATGAGAGCCGTGAAGCGAATTCTGAGATACCTGAAGTCGAAACCGAAGCTGGGACTTTGGTATCATGCTGATGGAGATCTGGAATTGGAGACATATACGGATTCTGATTATGGTGGATGTAGCTTGAACCGGAAATCAACAACTGGAGGTTGTCAGTTCCTTGGAGGGAGGCTCGTATCATGGCAATGCAAGAAACAAACTTCGGTAGTCGTATCAATGTACGAGGCCGAATATGTAGCTGCTGGTAATTGCTGTTCACTGGTTTTGTGGATACAACAACATTTGCGGGATTACGGTTTGACTTACACTCATACTCCCATTAGGATAGATAATCAGTCTAAAATTGCTATAACTAATATAGCATTAATCACAGTAAAACAAAGCACATTGACATAAGACATCATTTCATACGTGATTGTGCTGAAAAGAATTTGATAAAACTGGTAAAAGTTGCAATGGAAGACAATAATGCAGACTTATACACCAAAGCATTTGATAAGTCACGCTTTGAGTTGTTAGTTCAACTAAATAGTATGTGTAATCCAGAGTAACTTGACCTTGGTAGTTTTTTCTTTTATACGTAATTAGTAGTTTAGTAGATTTTCTTTCCTTCTATAGTAAGTTAGTAGGTTAGTTTATTAGCTTATCTTATCAAAAACAAAAGAAAAAAAGAGAGAAAATCATAAAAATTAAAAAAAAAAGAGAATATCAAAAAATGAGTTAAGTGTTAGAGTCTAAGGTTCAAAGTGACGAAAATTAGCACAGTCTAAACAAACTCTAAGTGTTGAGCTTTCACACATAATTCACCATATATTCTAAGTGATATACACCTTCTTATCTGATGTGTTGGTAGGCATAGTACACAAAGGAAATCCTAACAGCTAATAAAATAATCAACAGAATGTGATATGTGTAACTAACTGAGATGTATGACCAAAAGGTCTTAATTTCTATGTCAGAGACATACAGACAATGATGTAAATGAGGTATGCAAATTTATCTGGGGGATGTATAGCAACATCAAAATACATCTTAAACAAAGAATAGAATAGGTTTTGAAAATAAAAGGAAGTCAAAACAAGTTGCTTTTTTGTACGTAAGTACAGACCTGTCACTGCTGTTTTGAATTAAGCTAGCAAGATAAGTCACTTTGTTGTACGTAAGTGCAGACCTGTCACTGCTGTCTTGCTAACTTAAAAGGAACTCAAACACAAACTAAGACACTCTGTTGTATGTAAATACAGAACTGTGTCCGACGTTTCCCTTTTAAAGAAAATTTGCAATACAGAAAAGTTACAATCATTGTGTGTCTGCCTTGATCATAGAAGTATGTCTAAGTATGGGACACGTAAGGTAGTTTCTTCATAAATAAAAAGGCCAAAGGAATTTCCAAAGTGTTGAATTTTTAAATGGAAAATCATACCAACAATCGACTTGGAATGTATATCACGATAAACAATCAAAGGAATTAAAAATTCTTAAGTGTGAAAGTGAAATATTGAAATTGTGTTTGACACCGCTATCTGATTGAACCTTCTTTGACTTTCTCGCAAAAATACTTTGTTAATATAAGTTGTAATTTTTTAAAAAGTACTTTTGAGTAATTTTTAAAGTTTTGTTTACTTTATTTTATTTTACATTATTTTGCTTTATTTTATTTTATTATTTTAGTTTATTTTAAGTAGGATAAAGGTCAAAGTTACATGGATGCATTTTTAGTTGAGGAAACAAATATTGCATGAAAATCTGTTCCTTAGTGTGAATGATTTTCCAAAGTTGGAAAAATTTCGTTAAATGAATAAGTTGAAAAGTTGGATTTTATTCAAGAATTTTAAAAATTTTCAGTTAAGTTCGAAGTCCAGACAAATCCGAAGTTACCTTTGAACTTGCTGGAAGTTCGAACATAAGCTAAGTTCGAAGGTGGTTGATATAAACAGGTAACAATACTTCATTTATGTTAACTACTCTCGAATTTGTTGTCTCAAACTTGTCAGGGCGATCTCGAACTTATTGCTTCGAATTTACCAAATTTCAAATTTAGTCCTATTTCTCGAAGTTTTGCTACTGTCTCTCGAACCTTCACACATACTTAAGTATGGTGAACATTACAATACTAAGTAAGTGTTAGTTTAGGACATTTTTGTGGCTAGAATCGAACATTTTTGAGTTTTATGTCATTTAAAACAAGAGACTTTAAATCATAAGTTTTAAAAGCTAAAACTTAAAATAAATGATACATAACTTAGATTAGAACCTAATACGACTAGATTACACTGTTAATTAAGTCAAATGGGGTTAAAATCATGGTTTTCAAGTTGAAAGTGACCGACTTCGAACCTGTTCTTCAGGTTCGATCTTGTCAGAAATTTCGAACTTGTTAAAATATCTATAAGTTCGAAGTCAGTCATGTTCGAATGGGTGATTTGAACTAATTAAGTTCGAATGGTTTTTAAATTCTTTAATTGGTCTAAGTTCGACCATGTTAGACTTCGAACTTAATCAAGTTCGAAGTTATGCAAGTTCGAATTTAACAAATATAATTTTAAATAAATTTCTAACAATTTAATCATCTTTTGAATGCAGATATGGGTGATCGTGCATTTTACAAGAAGCATAACATGGTTATGGCTGTCGATCTCCAATTGCCGGAGGCTCAGCCATACCGTCAAGTTATATAATTTCTGACGCAGTCCAGAGTGTCATATGCGCTGACGCATAATCTGCCGGTCATTCTGAACAATGTGAGGCAGTTCTGGGATCATCTACAGGTGTATTGCACTGTCACCCCTACTGTGTTGCGTACAAGAGTAGGAGGTCAACTGATAGTCTTTTCTAAGAACATTTTGAGACAAATCTTGTTGGTACATTCAGTGTGACGACAGCAGTCTAGTTTTGTTATTGATAAGACAAGTTCTTAGGTGATTTTAGAATACAAGGCTTGGCATTCGAATCTGTGATAGATTCGAATGTAGCCATAGATTCGAATTGTTTAAGGCTTGGGATTCGAATCTGTGATAGATTCGAGTCTAGCCTTAGATTCGAATGGGCTAGATTCGAGACTGTCAATATGGACAAACTCGAATGGGCTTCGGGCCAGATTCGAGTTTGGCCCACATCAGACTAGAATCAGGGTCTATAATTAGGGATAGACTCGAATGATTAGAAGACTTTTTGCAGAATTCGTGAGGAATTAAGCAAGAGGCGATCTCGAGTTTATCAGCTAGGTGAGTGCCGTTTCGGAGAGAATTAGTACGTAGGATCGTTCGTGTGTCGTTCGTTCAGCGTCTAATAGTCTCCGTGTTTCCGTTGGTTGAGAGTTGTCCGTCTAACCGTCAACGAGGATTCCGCACTCGTTCACGGATCCGCGTCTAGATAGATCTTGCAGTCGTAGACCTTACAAGTGGTATCAGAGCCTACGGAGTGTTCTTGGTGTTCTTCGTGTTCATCAGATACATTCTAGGTTTCTTGACGCTAGTTGGACGGTTTTGCTCTCAAAAACGGGTTTTTGAGCTTAGCAAATTCGTATTCGGGAAACACTTTGTTGTTTTTCACGTTTTTGATCGAAATCATTATTTTTCGTTTGAAAAATAGTGATTTAATCTGTAAAACGTCAAAAAATCAAAGTGTTAGCCGTTTTTCGAGTTTGCGGCGCTCGAATCTATAGGGGTAATTAGGGTTTCACTTTAGTCTCCAGTCTAACCTAAATACGCTCCTTTCGAGTCAATTTCAGAGATTCTCGAATCTACCTCGTTTCGAATCTAGTGATTCATTCGAATAGGATCTCGAGTCTACATTAGTTTCGAGTTTATTTCGAGTCTAGTCGTGTTTCGAATCTGTGTTTCGAATCTGCTGAAATTCAAGTTTGTTCCCCCTCGAATCTAAGGATATCTCGAATCTGACATATTTCGAGTTTAATTGAATTAAAACACTTAATCGAATTTAATCCCAAATAAATTGGAATCTAATTACATTCGAATCTATCTAGATTCGAAAGAGGTAATCCACATTAGTTTCGAATTAAATTAATTAAGGGTCAATTCAATTTCTTTCGAAAAGATGTCTAATCTTCAGATATTCTTATAAATGGACCACGAAGTTGGGAAGGCAAATGCACCGCCTAAGCTGATGAAAGTTGAGGACTATTACTAGTGGAAGGATCGATTTACAGATTTTGTACGATTCAATGATATGCGCATGTGGGTGTGCATAGATGAAGGGTACATTCCGCCAGTATCTGAAGTTGAAGGCCGTCAAAAGGTCTTGTCATACCAGATGATGAAAGAGGATGACAAGAAATTATTTGAAGCCGAAAACAAAGCTTTTTCTTTAATCCGAATGGCGTTACCGCAAGATATTCTACACACATTCCGGACTCAGAGGACATCAAAAGAACTTTGGGAGTCGCTTGAGAAAAGGTGTGAGGGAAATCCTCGGGTTAGGAGAAAGCGTACAGAGCTGTTAAAACAACAGTTCGCCATCTTCAAGGCATTAAAGGATGAACAATTGAATGATACTATCACTCGGTTTTATCATCTATTAACAGAGCTTGAAAGTCACGACATTGAGTACAGCGACACAGAAAAGACTAACAAGCTTTTGGATGCCTTACCCGCCAAATGGGCGATGTATGTGGCCATGATTAAGCTTGATGAGGATAAGTACTATACTCAATCGTTGGAGGATGTCGTGGGAACGCTGAGGGCGTATCATTTCGAGTTATTGAAGGCTGAAACGGATTATGAACAAGTCCAAAATCCGGCAATGTATTTCGGAAAATCAACACCTTCAGTGACAGCTGATATGCAGACAGCTACAGCGTTTTTCACAGGAGAAACTGCGTCACCAGCTGAGCCAGAGGAAGCACAATGTAGAGCTTTCATAGGGTTTAGTGGACCGGATGAGCAGCCACAAGCATCTACTTCAGGATCATCGTCTCAGGGATACACAAAAATGCCAATGAGTGCTAAAACTGCAGAGGAGCAACTGAAACTTCTAGCATCGTTTGTAGCGGCTTACGGGAATTGTATTCAAGGGAAAATAATTGATCCAGCTTTATGGGAAGAAGATTATGATCAGGTGGATCCGGATGACTTGGAACAAATGGACCTACAATGGCAATTGGCTATGGTCACACATAGATTGAAAAGGTTCATGAAAAGAACAGGAAGAAGTATGAGTGTGAACAATGTAGGATTCGATAAGTCAAAAGTTAGATGTTATAACTGTCAGGGGTTGGGACACTTTGCGAGAGAGTGTCAAAGACCTAAGATTGATAATCATCAGAACTTAGGACGTCAGCATTTAGCCAGTTCAGGGAATCAAAGATCAGGGAATCAGGGTTCAGTGGCTGGTTTACTTGCTAATGTGGGGTCTAACAGACAGTTAGATGGCACATATGATTGGAGTACACATCCAGAGACTAATGCTAGAGCCTTCATGGCTGAAGTCACAGAGACTGGAAGTACGGGAGCAGAAGAGGAAGAGAAAGAGGATACACAGTTTTCTGATTCAGAACCTTTGGTGCTGGAAATTGCTGAGGAGCTAACTACGCTGGAGTTTGCAGCTCAGATGGCCAATATCAAATCTGATCGGAAACAAATAATTCTAAACTCTTCTACTTTTCATGATTTATGTGCTTTATGTACTACTTTGAATGATAAATTGAATTTAGTACTAGAAACATATTCATCTATGACTGCTCAAATTCAATCCTTAAAATCAGATAATGCTAATTTATTAGACATTAAGGAAGATCTTTAGGCCAAACTGAGAAATGATGCTCAAGATTTACTAGTTCTGAATGACAAATTGATTGAACAAAGTGTCAGGAATGAACTACTTTATGAGCATGTAGAGTCACTGACCAAAGAGATCTCTCTTAGAGATAAGGAATTAGCTGAGTCTAGAACTAAGGTTGCTGAGGCAAATAGTAATCGTGTACCTACTGCTCAGGATGCGACCAACGATATGGTTAACTCAGAGGTAGTCAAGGTAACTGAGTCCTATGAAGTATCTTCAATTACTTCTCAGGTTAGACAAACAGTACAGTGTGTTCAGTCTAGTTGTAATTCAAAACTAGAAGAGGAAAATACTGTAAGCAATGTTAACAAAGGGAAGTTAAAACAAGCTATTGATACAGACAATCAGGGCATTAGTAAGACACCTAGGTCAAAGAGTGCCTATAAGAAATCTATTGACAAGATGTCTTGCTTTAAGTGTCATGAGAAAGGACATGTTGTTTCAGGTTGTCCCTACAAAAAGTCAGAGTCTTCATTAAACATAGGGAAACAAGAGCAGCAAATCTTAAAAACAATGCCTAGTGATGCGAGCTGGAGTAGTTCTCGAGTTTCTGAGAAGAACTCCGTTGAGGTGTCACGTATAGGTAGTTGTCAATCATCGGTGTTTCTTAGACAAAATGACGGACTTAGGATTAATTCCCCGAATAGATCTCCTAGTCAATCAATGTCTGGCCCCCATACCATTATTAGGAAAAATTCACCTAAGAGGAGTCACACTCTAGTTAGGTCTAATTCTCCTAATAAGCATACGACACCAGGTACAGCCCGGACTTATGAGACTGAAATGTACCATAACAAAAATTATTCAAGGGCTGAAACGAAAAGACCAATACAAAGGTCGAGAATGGATGTTAATCATTCGGCTTCACAACAGATTCTCAATCAAAAATCCAAGTCACCTGAAAGGAGAGATGGGTTTTTGAAAGAATTCAAGTTTGTGGATGAGGATGGTATTACTAAGTCAGTCATGGCTTGGGTCCCCCGTGATAACTAACTTTTCTTGTTTAGTGTGCAGGAGTTAGCTACAGATCCTAATGACAAATGGTTATGGATAGTGGTTTCTCTTGATACAGGACAGGGGTACAAAGGACGAAACAGCAGGTATGCTTTCTGGGTCCTTAGACCAAAGTGAGAAGTTATAAGGGAAACATGTAAGGTGTGTCAATTGTGTCAGTCTGTATAAACAAGGCGAATCTAGTCACAAAAGCATTTGTTAGTTCATGCTATGGGTTGTTAGTTCAACTGAATGGCATGTGTAATCCAAAGTAACTTGACCTTAGGCTATTTTTTTTAGCTTATTATTATTTATGAAAATAAAAAAAAAAAAATCAAAAAAAGAGAATATCAGAAAATTGAGTTAAGTCTTATATGCATAGGTTCAAAGTGACGAAAATTAGCACCGTCGTTACAGACTCTAAGTATTTAGTCTTTCACACATAATGCAACTAAATCCTAAGTGTTATACTCTACTTAGTTTGATGTGTTGGTAGGCATAATACATATAAGGAATCTTAAGGCTAATAAAATATTCTAGAAAAAGTCAAGCGTGTCACTAACCTAGATGTACGACCAATCGGTCTTAATTTTTATGTACAAGACATACAAACATTGAGTCTAAATGAGGTATGCGAACTTTCTGGGGATGTATGGCAACATCAAATACATCTGAAAATGGAAAGAATAGAAATATCATGTAAAACTGAGAGTCGAAAACATGCAACTCTGTTGTACGTAAGTACAGACCTGCTGTCTCTGTTTAGATTCGGGTTAGCAGACATGTCGCTTTGTTGTACGTCAGTACAGACCTGTCACCGCTATCTGCTAACTTTAAAAATAAACCTTAAGTCGAACTAAGACACTTTGTTGTATGAGAATACAGACCTGTGTCCGATGTTTGTCTTTTAAAGAAAGTTTGCAAATACCAACAAGTTAGAATTTTTGTCTGTGTGCCTTGATCATAAAAGTATGTCTATGTCTGAGTCACGTAAGATAATTTCCTGATAAATAAAAAGGCCAAGGGATATTCCGAAATGTAGAATGTTTAACAGGGTAAAATACCAACAATCGGCTAAATAGGTATGTCACGACAAACAAACAAAGGAATAAAAAATTCCTAAGTGTGAAAGTTTAAGTACTGAAAGTTAGTATCAGACATCGCTATCTGATTGAATCTTTCTTTGACTATTCTCGCCAAAAATATACTATTTAGTGTAGGTTAGAGTAGCTTAAGTTCAAAATTTATTTTATTTTATTTTTATCTTCAGTAGGATAAAGGTCAAAGTTTCTAAGGATGCATGATTGGTTGAATAAACAAATATTGCGTGAAAATCTGTTGCTTAGTGTGATTGGTTCTGCGAAGGTTGTAAACCTCCATTACATGAAAAAGTTGAAAAAGTTGAATTTTATTCAAAGATTTTCAAAATTTTCGTTTAAGTGTTGAAAAAGTTGAAAATTGTTCAAAGTTTTTCAAAACTTACGAGGTTGGGACTATTTACACAAAGGTAATGATAGTTTCTCTCGAACTTAGTTCTCGTGTTTGGTTTACGCTATAAACCTTCAAAAACTTTAAGTAGGAGAGTTTCATTTTATCTTTATCGTTGAATAATGATTTTAATGTCCTACTAACATCTAATGACTTGTTTCATGTGTTGATTAAGTCTATACAGTGTTAGCCTTGAATTATTCACAGAATTACAGATTCTTCAACTGACAAAGGCGATTTGTGAACTTCATGCCAAGTTGGATCAGACAGAGACTGATCAGTAGCAGCAGATTGCAAATCTGGAGGCTATATTGGCATCTGGTTGAAAGATCATCCATCTCAGGGGGAGAAATAGTAGAGAGTGGAGAAATCGTAGAGAAGCTGTCCTTCGAAAAAGATAAGTCAAAGAAGATAGCTCGAATAGTGAGCGGGCAGATCTTTCAAGACAGTAGTGAGCTGGCAGATCTTTCAAATATTGGCTCTCACTGCTGATCCTCAGGGGGAGTCAGTGTCCGAAGCTACTGACAATAGGAAAGACAAGGATTCAGAGACAACTGAAGTAACTGAAGACATGGTCTGACCGGAGCATTGTTAGAGTAATTGAAGATGACTTAGAACTTTTTCCGAAGTGTTATGAATGCATCACTCGATGAAGGTGTTATGAATGATGATCAGAATGAGATAGATCTAGAGATGCAGAAGACTGCTCTAAATGATGAATCAGATTCTGAAGTTAGAAGTGACTGATTTAGCTTAGAAGGACCGTATAATCTAGGAAGACAATTCTGGGCTGAGGTGTTTGCAAAAACTGTCAGAAGAAAGGGTCGTACTGCAGATTTGAGAGGTTAGTCTAAGAGGTATTAGAAGCGCTGTGGTTCAAAGGAACGTGGACTAAGTTAGAGAAGCGATTCAGAATCATCAGTCATGGATAACGAGGAGAAAGGGTGATCTCGACACTCATTGTCATTAAAGCAAATAGTCTATCAAGATCAATGAACAAAAACTAGAAGCTATCGTCAAGGGGGAGTCTGTTGGTACATTCAGTGTGACGACAGCAGTCTAGTTTTGTTATTGATAAGACAAGTTCTTAGGTGATTTTAGAATACAAGGCTTGGCATTCGAATCTGTGATAGATTCGAATGTAGCCATAGATTCGAATTGTTTAAGTCTTGGGATTCGAATCTGTGATAGATTCGAGTCTAGCCTTAGATTCGAATGGGCTAGATTCGAGACTGTCAATATGGACAAACTCGAATGGGCTTTGGGCCAGATTCGAGTTTGGCCCACATCAGACTAGAATCAGGGTCTATAATTAGGGATAGACTCGAATGATTAGAAGACTTTTTGCAGAATTCGTGAGGAATTAAGCAAGAGGCGATCTCGAGTTTATCAGCTAGGTGAGTGCCGTTTCGGAGAGAATTAGTACGTAGGATCGTTCGTGTGTCGTTCGTTCAGCGTCTAATAGTCTCCGTGTTTCCGTTGGTTGAGAGTTGTCCGTCTGACCGTCAACGAGGATTCCGCACTCGTTCACGGATCCGCGTCTAGATAGATCTTGCAGTCGTAGACCTTACAAATCTTGCAGTTGGACACAAAGGATCAGGAAGCTAGCCTAAAAGATTTTCCAATGCCCATAAGGCAAGCGGCCTTCTGAGAATGGGTTATGCATAGGACATAACAAAGGCATCCTACGTAAAAAGCGGGTTAATTAGCCAGTGGATGTATCTGGTCCACGTCATAATGGTGTGTTTTGCACCGAAGAAAGCAGGGTTCGACACGATGGTGTCAAAGCTGCAGTCTGCGTTGATTGCCTTAGTCTACAATAAATAGTTCAGCTTCTCGGAGATGTTCTTCGGGGAGTTTGTTCATCAGATAACTGCCTCTGCACGAGAAAGGTTTTTGAAGTATCCCTACTTCATTATGATGATTATTCGACACTTTTTGCCGGATCTGCAACACTACCTGAGAAAAGTGGAGTTGCTTTAATCGATAACCGTATTTTTGCCGACTGCCAGACCCACAATGCACGAAGGGCTGAGCAAGTCAGGCCTCAGGTCGCTCCTCTGTTCGGTGTCGTTATAGATCCTGACTTTGTTTCTCCTAAAAGAGATAATTAGATTGGTGAAGCACCCCCAACAACAGCAACAGCAGCAACCTCAACAGCCAAGAGCACCGGCAAGACGCATTCCGGTTGCTCGAACGATTCCCCGATCTCAACCTGTTACAGAAGCTGCTGGGCCATCCACTTCGGCTCCACAGCTAGACCAACGGAGCAAACGTTGGAGGAAATCTGGGAAGAAGGAGCAGCAACTCAAGAAAATATAGGTGAACAGTTCTTTCAAGATGTTTTGGAACTCCAACTGATATGGATGACATATTCAGAGAAATCCATGAGTATCAACCTCCTGTTTCTGAGTCTGAAGGCACATAAGGTCGTGATGAAGGAACAGCGGATAGGGAAGAGGCTGAGGGTCAAGTCGAGACCGCCTATTAGTCTGAATCTGAATCAAGTTCTAGGGAGACTGAAGCTGAAGATCCAGCTGTTACAATCGGCAGATATGGATCCAGAGTTGTTGTTAGTCGAAGGAAGATGTCACGGCCTGTAATTCGTTACGAAGAGGCCGAAGATTCTGATTTTGAAGTAGAAGAAGTCCCAGATCCTGACACTGCACACCCTGGAGGAGCAGCTTGTGAAAGATCTACAAGCTCAGGGGGAGAGCAATTATCGAGGAGATGAATTAAGGAGAGTGAGTAGAGATGATGAAGAAAGTGATGATCCCAGCATGCATAAAGATAGTGAGCTAGCAGATCTTTCTCAACAGACTGCTCAGCAAGCTAATATTCAGGGGGAGCCTGAGTCTTCGGGTACAGGAGTAGATGAAGGTAAAGATAAAGTCAAGGCTCCAGAGGCGTCAAAGCTAATTGATTAGGAAATAATTGGAGCCTTGGCCGATATTGATGATGAAGAAGTAATGTTTGATTTTGAAGATGAAATAGAAGATCTTGAAGAAGGGAAATTCGTCCCAGAAGGCATTGCTGATTGGAGATCTGATGATGAAATATTGGTTGATGAGGAAGATGAAGCCGATGAGATCATCATTCAACAACATCCTATCACCGATACATACACTACGGCAGAGCAGAACATGATCGACTTTAAAGTGTTTAAGGATGCTTTAAATGTTGAATCAGAAAGTGAAGAGCCTGATAGAGAACTCACAAATGAAGAGAAAAGAAAGCTTTGGTTCAGAAAGGAAGAAAAAAAGTCTGAGTTAGCGGTGAAAAGGAAAATGAGATTGCCTAGTCCAGGAAAGCTGTCTGGAGGCATTCTCAGTTGGTTTTTGGATAGAGAGCTACAACTTTTTGTGCTAAAGAGACGAGATGGGTTGCAGTATTTGAAGAGAACGTTGAAAGTATTCAATACACTGCCAAAATGCAAAGTCAAAGAACTCGCGTGGATGATTTCGATAGACCTAGGAGACGACCAATACGCTGAAGTGATGACGAGAATAATAAGAAAAGAAGGTCGATCTGGAAGCTTTGAGAAGATAAAGCCGAGGGAAGGATAAAGGATAATGGATGAATCAAGAATAGATCCGTTGACTGGAAAACCTTGGATGAACATATTCTATAAACCAGTTCGATGCTTAAGGAAAGTTCCGTTGAAGACAATGCCACAGGACGTTCTCACAAACATGAAGTGGTGGTTCGTCAACAACAAAACAGCAGAGGCATTAATGGAGGATCATGAAGACAAACTCATTTTGAAAGTATATGACCCTCTACATCTTGTAAACCTATCTCAGAGTGACCTGCAGAAACTTCATGAGCAACCAATCTATTTCCACGAAGGTTGGAGATCTGAAGGTAGGAAGTACCAAAAGGTAGTCAAGGTTTGTATAGAGAAGGGTTTGTATGGTAGTAGCATTTTGAATAGGCCTAGTACCAAAACTAATTGAATATCTAGTTAGAAGCCATCGTCAAGGGGGAGTCTGTTAGTGCATCGTGTGTGACGATAGCAGTCTAAATGTAGATAGTTCTTTTGTAATGGTTCAGGCTTCGTAATTACCAGTTAATACACATGTTTGATATTGGTTATATATGTTTATCTTGTTTGTGATTGATGTTTACTTAAGTTCAAAGATAACTTCAGAGATAAGTTCAAACATACAGGTAAGTTCAAACATAAGTTCTAGAACAAGTTCAAAGACAAGTTCTAGAATAAGTTCAAAGGTAGGTTTGAACTTATTGGGGGACAAGTTCGTGGGCTTGGGCCTTCAAGAACTTGTCTGGGCCAAGTTCGAACTTAAGGCTTATAATTAAGGTGTAATCAGTTTTAATTAACGACCTTTGCAGAGATTAACGTCCAGAGAGAAGTACGAACTTGTGAGTATTTTGCAGTGAGTTTTTGGAGAGACTCACATGTCGGGACGTTCGTCGTTACGTCTATCATCGTGTTAGTCTCCGGGTTTAGTGTGCATGATCGATATGTTAAACCCCTAACGAGGATTCCGCACTCGTTGGACGGTGTCGCGTCAAGATCGGATCCGTAGGTAGGTAACCTTACATGTTGCCCGTCATACTGGGGAGTTTTGACGTTGTTATAGGCATGGATTGGTTATCGAAAAACCATGCAGAAATCATGCATGACAAGAAGACGGTGTGCATACCTTTGGGCAATAAGAAGATCCTAATCATGCTAGGCGAAAGGAGAAACAACAAAGTAATTATCATCTCCAGCCTTAGGATACCTGAAGTGTCTACGAAAGGGTTGTCAAGCGATTTTAGTCCATATGACGGAAAAGGAGCCGAAGGAGAAGCGGCTTGAAGACATTCCTGTTGTTTGCGACTACCCCAACGTTTTTCCAAAAGTCTTAGCTGGACTCCCAGTATCAAGACAAGTCGAATTCCAAATCGACTTAGTGCCAGGTCAATGCCTCGAGCTACAACCGTTTAGCCCTATCAGAGATGTAGGAATTGTCTAACCAGCTGCAGGAGCTATTAGATAAAGGGTTTATTAACCAAGTTCCTCACCCTGGGGAGCTCTCGTTTTGTTCGTGTAGAAGAAGGATGGAACATTTAGGATGTGCATCGACTACCTGGAACTGAATAAGCTAACCATAAAGAACCGGTACCCTCACCCGAGGATCGATGACCTGTTTGAGCAACTCCAAGGGTCAAGCATCTATTCGAAGACCGACCTGAGGTGTGTTTATCACCAGGTTAGAGTTCGTGAGGAGAATATTTCAAAGACAGCTTCAAGAACACGGTACGGTCATTATGAATTCCAAGTATGAACCAGCAGTATTCATGGACCTTATGAATCGGGTGTGCAAACCATACTTGGACAAACTCGTGATTGTCTTCTTAGATGATATATTAATCTACTCACGAAAGAAGGAGGAGCACGAGTAACATTTGAGGCTAATTTTGAAGTTGTTGGAGAAAGAACAACTGTATGCCAAGCTTTCAAAGTGAGACTTTTGGCTAAGAGAAGTAAAATTCCTCGACCCTACGAAAATCAAAGCCTTCAAGAATTGGGCAACTTCTAGAACCCCCATGGAGATACGCCAGTTCCTATGTCTTGCCGGGTATTACAAGCGATTTATCGAAAACATCTCAAAGATCATCGGGTCTCTAACAGAATTGACCCGAAAGGACATTAAGTATAATTGTGGTGAGGACCAAAAGACAACATTTCAGTTGTTGAAGGACAAATTGTGCAGCACATCTATTTTGTCCTTACCAGAAGGAAGCGAGAATTTTTTATTCTACTGCGATGCTTCACACAATGGGTTGGGATGTGTGTTAATGCAGAAAGATAAGGTCATAGCTTATGCTTCACGACAACTTAAGGTTCACGAGGTGAATTACACAACACATGACTTAGAGCTCGGAGCATTAGTTTTTGCCCTTAAGATTTGGAGGCATTACTTGTACAGTACGAAGTTACTGTATACACAGATCATAAGAGCCTCCAACACATCTTGAACCAGAGAGAGTTGAATATGAGGCAGCGCCGTTGGATGAAGCTATTAAGTGATTACGACTGTCAGATTCGTTATCACCTAGGGAAAGCTATTGTGGTTGCAGAAGCCCTGAGTCGAAAGGAATGAGCCAAGCCGTTAAGAGTACGAGCCCTAGTCATGAACATCCACCCAAACCTTCCTTCCTTAATTCATGATGCACAAATGAAAGCTATTATTGTGGAAAATGTGAAGAATGAAGCCCTAAGAGGCATGGACAACCAGTTCGAGATTAGGGCTAACGAGAACCAATATTTCATGAATAGAATCTGGTTACCAAATTTTGGTGGAGTAAGAAAGTTAGTCATGGATGAAGGACACAAGTCAATCCATGTCGTTCACCCCGAATTCGATAAAATGTATCATGTCCTCAAAAAGCTTTACTGGTGGTCAAACATGAAGGTTGACATTGCCACATATGTCAGCAAGTATTTAACATGCTCCAAGGTTAAGGCAGAACATCAGAAACCATCCGGGTTATTGCAACAACCAGAGATTCCCCAGTGGAAGTTGGAACGCATAACCATGGACTTTATAACAAAACTGCCGAAGAAATCTAGCGGGTATGACACAATTTGGGTAATAGTCAATCTCCAGACGAAGTCCGCGCATCTCCTACCAATCAAGGAGACCGACAAGATGAACAAGTTGGCTCAGATTTACCTAAAGCAAGTTATCTCCAGACATGGAGCACCTGTGTCAATCATTTCAGATAGGGATAGCCGATTTACATCTAGATTTTGGCAATCGTTACAATGAGCTTTGGGTACTTAGACATGAGTACCACATATCATCCTTAGACCGACGATCAGAGTGAAAGAACGATCCAAACCCTAGAATATATGTTCAGAGCCTGTGTAATTGACTTTGGGAAAAGTTGGGATACCCATTTGCCGTTATTGGAGTTTGTCATACAACAACAACTATCACACGAGTCTTAAGGCTGCTCCATTTGAGGAACTGTACGGCCGAAAGTGCCGATCACCTCTTTGTTGGGTTGAAGTCAGGGAAAGTCAAGTCACTTGCCAAGAAATCATACTCTAGAATACCGAAAAGATAGTGGAGATACGAAATCGGTTAAAAGCTGCTCGCGATCGTCAAGAAGAGTTATGCAGATGTAAGAAGAAAATCCCTAGTGTTCCCAGTGGGAGAAAGAGTAGTGCTGAAAGTCTTGCCAAGGAAGGGCATGATTTGATTTGGGAAACGAGGAAAGCAAAACCTCCATTACATCTGGCCATTCAAAGTTCTGAAGAGGATTGGTCCAGTGGCCTATCGTTTAGACCTACCACCGGAGCTTAGCAGCGTGCACAATATGTTCCATGTATAAAATCTGAAGAAGTGTCTATCAGATGAAAGACTCGTCATTCCTTTGGAGGAGATTCAACTTGATGATAAATAATAAATCAATATTCAACAATGAAATTCAACTATTAAACAATTAAGAACAACTAGATCAACAAAAAAGACTAAATGATTTGTATTTAAGAATATAGAAGATATTACAGTAAATGTCGATTTCTCTCTATGAGTTTCTATGCACGAAACACATTGTTGAAATTCCAGATCTGTACTCTTCTTCTTGTGAACCGTGTTCCTAATCTATAAAAATCTCATCTATTTATATTCATTTATAAGAATTGAGTATTTTCAATTTGACCCCTTGAACTTATTACAATAAATTGTTTTCATCTCTATTTATATTTGTACCCAACAATCTCCCCCTTAGAGATGAAAGCAATTTTCCAAATAAAGTTCAAATCAGAAAATTCAATCCTTTTGTCTTTTTCTTCTCATTGATATCTGAATTTCTTTGTCTCTCTCTGATCTTCATATTATTTCTTTTCTGATCTTTTCTTTTCTTATGAGCAAACTCTCCCCCTTGACTCATGAATATCTTTTGATTCTCTCTCTTGATCAATCGTAAACAACTTATCATCTTTCATCTTTGATCTTCTACAATTGTCACTATTGTCTTTAGTTGTTGTTGCAAATGTCTTCAAACTAGTCAGCAAATGTCTATGAAATATATCTTTCCTCCCCCCTCATGATGATCATAAAAAATATGTGCATCATGCAAAATCGTCAAAGATGTAGATGCAATGAATTTGCAGTAGCAAAAGTACAATAACAATTACAATGATAATTACAATTCAGAAATCTTACAAATTGCCTCTCTCCCCTTCAAAATGATATCCTCTCCCCCTATACTGAAAAAATATAACACTCCCCTCAAACTTATACTTTTTTTCCTTTCGAAACAGACAAATTCAGTGAAAAATGAAACAAAATCATTTTGCAAGTAACAGAGTCCACGTCCACAAAGGAGTCCTGTTTGCACAATGGACCTTATCTACGTGGCCTACTTTCAGCACTGGCGTGATGTTAACACTATTAGGATTTCCAAATAGTCATCGTGAAATCCTTTAACATGAAAGAATCACTCTTATTTGTTCCGGCTTAGTCACTTTGGACAAGCAGTTTATAGTCACGCAGACTGTTAGACTCGGTGTGTCCTAAAAGTTTATATAATCAGCTCTAGACACAATGTGTATCATCTGAAGTCGGAGAACAGAGCAAATGTCTTCCTTGTTTCAATATCAGTAATATCCAAATGATATATTGATAGAACGTGTTATATCCCCGTGATTATTGAAACATAAATCTTGTGAGAGATAAGTGAGCGGTTGCTGGGGTTAAGTGCATGCATCACTGGGTCCATGACATCTTTTTCAATATCAAGTCACTAGGGGCTTGATAGATTATGTGGATTACCCAGCCGACATAGTGTAGATAGGATTATCTAATCTTCAAATCTTTTCTCAACTCTCAACTCTTAGCATTTTTCAACCAAGCTCCCTCTAAATTCAGTCAGCTTTATAGAGAAAGCATGACCTGATGCACCACCATGCCCTTTCAATATACCCCTCTCATTTACATTTAACCTCTGCTCGACCCTGTTAGTATCCCGTGATAACTGACACTTCTCAACTAATACACCTAAATAACCCTCACCCAAACAAAATATAGATGGGTTGCTCCTTGGGTAGGTCTTCCGTTCTGGTTAGACCATAGAAGTGATATTTATGTCTATCACACAATTTGGTCCGTAAACGGAGTCAGCAGGAATATGTTAAACGTTTCAACTCATGAGAGATCATACAAAGAATGATTAAAACTTTCAGCTCAGATGAATTTGGAGATGTAATTCAGAATGAATGTTGGAGAATGATGTGTTGGGAAAAATCATAATGAAATGAAATATCAGCTAGAAGATATGAAGTGATCAGATTTTTACGAAAGAATTAGCTTATGAGAGATTATGGGAGAATCCACTATGAAAGAATAGGAAGAATTCTTACAAAGAGAATCTCAGAAGCAATGAGATTATGAAAAATCAAAGAGATTAGATCAATTATCCCCAATGATATACTCAGAGAATGAGAAATTAAGATTCTTAAAAATATTCTTTTTCAGCTCAAAAATCTTTTTATGTGTGCAAAAAATATTTTCGTGAAAAATACACATATTTTAGTAAAACAAAATGCCATCGTCAGAGTGCATCTGAAACTCCCCCTGGAAATAAGCACACAAATTTAGTCAACTCATGAAAATAAATCAGGAGCAAAAAATTATAAAATTAAAACTCACTCTTGTCAATTCAGCTTCATAGTTGAATTCAGGGCTCGAATTTCAGAAAGATTTTTCTTTCAGAATCGGGTTCTAATCAGAGGTGATTAGTAGCCTTTGTTGCAGAAGCTCTTGTTTCATTCTGAAATAACTTAAAGCCTTTAGCTCGGGTTTTTTACTGAGAAGTACAAAAACCATTTCCAATGAAGACCGGGTCCTAGTCTGATATGACTAAAAACAATTACCAATGATGTTTCGGTTCTACACAGATTTGAGTAGAAGCCTGTGTTCTGCAAAAAATCAAGATGTCTTTGGTATCCAAACTGATTTGGATCCAGAGTTGTTAGCACTTTTGGGTACCCATCTCAAAACGGGTTTTGGTACCCACTGGAACTTGGGTTTAGGTACCCATTGCAGAATATATTTCGTATCTTCTCTCGCAAATTCAGAAAGCAAATTTATTTTTGTATGATGAACTTGAATATCTTATTTACAAAAGAAACTTGAATTTGAACAATCAAAATTTTGCCATCTCTTCTTTCTGAAAAAACTGTCTGGTGCTAGCCTGTTTTTCATAATACTTGGTATTCATCTGTGAAGATGTTTTCTGATAAGAATAACCAATATTTTTAGAAACTTTTGAAAATTTTGATTTCGAAGATTCACCAGAGTAAATCTTGACCAGAAGTTTTTCAATTATTTTATCTTTGTCTTTGTATATTATTAAAAGATACTTGAGTTTAAGATCTGAAGTTGAATAAAGCTTAAGAGATTTAGCTAGATTCTTAACACTTTCTGAAGATAAATTAGAATGATCAACTTTATGTTTTAAACAATCTGAAGAAACCTTATCCTCTGATTTATTTGATGAAGGGGAAACATTAAATTGTTTCGAAAGATGAACGATTTGATCTTCTAATCCGTTAATTTTGACCAAATATGAATTTCTTTCATCTTCAAACAATTTAAGTTTCGCTTCCAAATCTTTTTCTTTAAGTAAGAACTCACTTCTTTCCTTCCCAATAAATCTTTAGTTAACGAAAACTCCTTTTCAAGAGCAAAAAGATTATTCAGGATTGTTTGAAGCATAATTCTGATACGAATTATTTGTCGTTGAAAGTGTTGCTTCAAGATCTTTAACTTTCTTGTAAAGAGCAGATCATTCAGGCAAAAGATATTTCAGTTGAGTTCCATTCTGAAAATTGTCTTGTTTAGAATCGTCTGGTTCTTTTGAAATTCAGATATTCTCAATGGAAGCATATGTATCGCAGAATTCAATACTTTCTACTTTTCTTCAAAATTTAAACCTTATTCTTTCAATCTTATGACATCATGTAAAGCAAAAGCTTTATCTGTATTTATTTGAACAAGAATATCATAATTGTTCTTACGAATCTGTTCAGATTCAGTAAGTTTGACGATTAGCTCAGACTTTGTAAGATTCAAAAACTGAATATGATCATTTGCCATTTTGAATTGCTGATATTGAACTTCCAATATCTTATATGGATTAATGAGTGATTTCTGATGAACACTAAATGAAACTCGATTTAAGAATGAACAATCTCGAATGGATGAGTATGAAACTCAGATAGTGAATGAACAAACTCGATCGACTCCGTATGAAACTCGATTTACTCTTTATAAAACTCAGTTGAACCTTGATGAATCTTGGATAATTATGTATCAAACTTGAATAATTCAGGATGAAACTCGAATGATCAATGATGAAACTCTAATGATTATTGATGAAACTCGAATATGTATCAAACATGGATGATAAAGAATGAAACTCGATTGATTTGGAATGAAACTCAAATATAAAAGAATCAAACTCGGTTAATTAAGGAATATACTCGAAACACAATTGGTTGAAACTCGAATGAAGACCAAACATTCTCGGGTAACTCTATAACAAACTTGAAACACACAGGTACAAACTCGGTTGATAAGTTCTTAAACTTGAATGACACACACTTAAACTCGGATCATATAGTATGAAACTCGGATGAATAAAACATCAGGATCGGTCATCAAGATATCAAACTCGAACAATATCTAATGAAACTCGATCAATGAAACTCGGGTAATACTTTGATAAAACTCGAATGATACTATAATAGTGTTTGAACAGTTTTTGAATAAATCCATGTTCAGAATTCAAAATTTGCATAAAAAATGGATGAATTGAACTCAATTTAAAATTGAAGATTCAGTTTACGTACAGAAACACTTTTTGTGAAACAACTTTGTCTAATTTCATATTAAAATCACAAAATAGACAAAAAAAAATGTGAAGAACACCACTTTTTTTGAAAAATCTGAAATATCACAATTAAAATATGTGTGTTTGAAGTTAACATTCGAGACTTATATCAGCAGATTCAACTTTTAAAAATGATCCTTCAATCAAAAGATCACTTCATTTCACTGTTGGTACACCCTATGTGACGATAGCAGTCTCAGTGTATTAGCATTTTGGTTCAAGTGATATTGCAAGGTATTGACTATTATCTAGTGTTTGATATATGTGATTTTGTGTGTTTGATATTTATTGATTGTATGTTTGAACTTGATGTAATGTATTACAAGAAGTTCAAACATAAAGTCCAAAGATTAATTCAAACATAACTTAAACATATAATCAAATAGAAGTTGACATGTGAAATTCGAATTTAGCATAGTAGTCAAATTCGAATTTGTCTTAAGGACAAACTCGAATGGGCCTTGGGCCTAGATTCGAGTTTGTCCAAGAAAAACTCGAATGGGTCTCTATAATTAGGGATTAACTCGAATGATTAGAGGACTTTTGCAGAATTCGTGTGAGATTAAGCAAAAGGGCGATCTCGAGTTTATCAGTGTTATTAGAGTGTTTTTGGAGAGAATCATCACGTAGGTTCGTTCGTTGGTGTTCGTACAACGCCGTGGTAGTCTCCGTGTTCCGTGAGTGTGATATATCCGTCAAGCCGCTAACGAGGATTCCGCACTCGTTGGTGTGTGTTGCGTCTAGATAGATCTGTTAGTTCAAGACCTTACAAGTTATCAGTGTTATTAGAGTGTTTTTGGAGAGAACCATCGCGTAGGTTCGTTCGTTAGTGTTCGTACAACACCGTGGTAGTCTCCGTGTTCCGTGAGTGTGATATATCCGTCAAGCCGCTAACGAGGATTCCGCACTCGTTGGTGTGTGTCGCGTCTAGATAGATCTGTTAGTTCAAGACCTTACAAGTGGTATCAGAGCCTACGGGGACAGCACTCAGAATGACAGAAGTCCGATGTGGGTAGAGAAGTCAGAAGATCAGAGAATTCTGGAGTTTGCCGCTCAGATGGCCAACGTGGAATCCGATCATACCAAGGTAAGTCTAAACTTCTCTCTTTTCCGTGATTTATGTGTTTTATGTGCTACATCTAACGATAGGTTGAATTTAGTACTAGAATCACATCAAAATTTATCTGCTCAAAATGCATCGTTAAAATCTGATAATGCTAGCTTAGAAGTTATAAAGCAAGATCTTAGGGATAAGCATAAGGCTGATGACAGGATGTTATAGTTCTAAAGGACAAACAGAGCGAACAGTGTGTTAGGTTAGAACTCATGTACGAACATGTTGAGGCATTAACCAAGGAGCTGAAAACCAAAGACCCAGAGCTAGCTGAGTCTAAGGTAAAGGTAGCTGGGGTCAATAGTAAACTTGAAAAGTTTAGTACCTCATCTCTTAACCTAGGGAAATTTTTAGATGCATAGCGTCAATCTAAAAAGCCTGTAGGTCTAGGATATCATGAGAGTCCTCCACCCTTCAACGATAACTATGTACCTCAACCTCAGGAGAAAACTGAGAAATCAGTTGACTCAGAGGAATTACCTGAACCAGTGTCTGAAACTGTTAAGGAAAATGAAACTAAGGTAACTGATACTAATATCAAGATCAAGAAAGATAAATTTGTGCCATCCTCTAGTCATAAACTAGTAGGACAACAAAAAATTGACTTTAATGATAAAGATGATGAACCAGTAGCTATAGTTGAACCAAATGAGCCAGACACTAGTGAGACACCGAAATCAAAGGGCACACACAAAAAGTCAATTGATAAAATGTCTTGCTTTAGATGTCACGAAAGGGGGCATGTTGCTTCTAACTGTCCGCATAGGAAAGTAGATACTACACCTAAGCCGGGAAAGCTAGAACAATCTAAACCTTCTACAAGTGTTGCAAGCACTAGTAGTTCTCAGAGTACCGAGAAAACTGTGCAAGCTACACCAAAAACGGCTGTGAAACAAATGCAGGTGAAAGGTGGACCAAAAGAAGCGATTAGGACTAATTCACCAAATCGAGTCATTAATCAATCTAGATCTTGACCGCCACAACAATATAGGAGTACAACACCTAGCAGAGCTTACACTCCGGTTAGGTCCCACACTCCTATTAGAAATCAAACACCGGGTAGAGCTTAGGGATATCTGTTTGAAATGAATTATAATCGTAATTATTCAAGAGCTCCACAGCAAACGCCTACACAAAGACAAAGAGTGAATTTAAATCACTCGGCAACACAACAAACTCCAGTTCAAAGACCCAAGTCACCTGAAAGGAGAGATGGGTATTTGAAAGAGTTTAAGTATGAGGACGAGAATGGTATTACAAACTCAGCTATGGCTTGGGTTCCACGTGATAACTAACCTATTTTTTTTCATGTGCAGGAGATAACCACAGGTCTAAACAAAAAATGGTTCGTCGACAGTGGAGGCTCCAGGCATATGACAGGGGAAAGAAGTCTTCTTACAGACTTCAAGGGAGGAAATCGGGGCTTTGTATCATTCGCCGGAAATAATGGAGGAAACTTCACGGGTACTGGAGTGGTCAATAATGGGACGATCAAATTGGATCAAGTTTATCACGTTGATAAAGTTGTCCATAATCTCATTAGTGTATCTCAAATCTGTGACAAAAAGAATTCAGTGCTGTTCACTGACACTGAGGCGTTAGTGCTAAAACCGGAGTTCAAGATACCTGAAGAATGGATACTGATGAGGGCTCCAAGGAAGAATGACTTGTACTTTCTCGACATGAACAAGCCGGAATCTTCGATGGGTCCAATTTGTCTGTCGTCTAAAGCTTCAGAGACTGAGTCGGTTTTATGGCACAGACGCATGGCACACTTGCACCTGAGAAAGACGAACTATATTACGAAAAATGGATTGGTGCAAGGTGTGCCTATGAAGAGTTTTCAGTTCGAGGATAAGTGTCTACCATGCAAGAAGGGCAAACAACACAAGAAGGCACACAAGTCCAAGACACAGAACTCCATCACTGCCACATTCGATTTTTTGCATATGGACGTCTTCGGCCCAATCAACAAAGGAGTATAGGTGGTAGTTGGTACTGTTTAGTTATTACTGACGATTACTCACGTTTTTCATGGGTTTTCTTTTTAGGTACAAAGGACGACACAACTTCCAAGCTCATCGGTTTCTTAAACCAAGTGGAGAATTCATATGGAACAAGGGTTAAACGACTTCGTAGTGATAATGGAACAGAGTTTAAAAACCAGGTAATTGGTGTATATTGCCTATCAAAGGGCATAGTCCATCAATTAAGTGCACCTTATGAGTTACAACAAAGTGGGGTGGCCGAACGGAAAAACAGGACATTGATTGAGGCAGCAAGGACCATGTTATCGGATTCAAAGCTTCCTACCATGTTTTTTTTTTTTGGGGGGGGGGGGGCAGTGAATACCGCATGCCATATTTTAAACCGGGTCCTTACTGTCAAATCTTTGAACAAAACCTGTTATGAAGTTTTGAATAAACGGCGACCTAATTTAACTGGCTTCGAACCTTTTGGGGTACCATGTACTTTACTGAGAACAAAACATCAACCTAAGTTTGGTGAAAAGGCTGACGAACGATACTTCCTAGGTTTTGTCCCGAACTCACCAAACAAACGGGTTTTTAACAAAACTAATGGTACGGTAGAGATTGTGTGTAACATTGAAGTCACAAGTTACACACATGAACCCCAAACAGGTCCGAAATAGATTTTTGACTATGACAAACTGTTTGAGTCATTTAACATTCCTTTGGATGAAAATGCAGGTACAATCGAAAGGGACATGGCGTCATTAAATCTGAATGACGAGGGTCATAGCTTTCCGAGAACCACTTTTCAACCAACAACTGAGCCTGCTTCAACTGAAGATGGATCTCCTAAAGTTACTGATTCTGAAGTGCCTACAAACGATAATCAGACTACAGTTTCTAACTCTGAGGAAAATGTCCATGTGGAAGGAAATGTGGAGTCTGAAGTTGTTCCACCGTTAGGAGAGATAGGATCTAATTTGGGAGATAATCTGAGAGTTGACGAGATAGAGACATCTAGGATCAACAAGAATCATCTTATAGAGAGTATCATAGGAAGTCCTAGTGCTGGTGTGAGGACTAGGAGTAGTTTAAATAACAACACTGTGTTGTTGTCGATGATAAATGACTCCGAGGCCTTTCATACCTACCTCTATTCATGCTTTATCTCGCAACTAGAGCCGAAAAACGTGCAAATGGCACTAAAAGATAACTCTTGGGTTGAAGCGATGCAGGAAGAGCTTTCACAATTTAGGAAACTAGAAGTCTGGGAGTTAGTTCCATTACCTCGAGGGGAAATAACAATAGGAACCAAATGGGTTTTTAAGTGCAAAAGAGACGATCGGGGTATAGTCACTCGCCACAAAGCAAGGTTAGTTGTAAAGGATTTCAACCAAGAGGAAGGAATCGATTACAATGAGGTGTTCGCGCCAGTGGCAAGGTTGGAAGCAATTCGTTTGTTTCTGGCTTTTGCTTCCTTCAAGGGCTTTAAAGTATATCAGCTGGATGTTAAGAGTGCTTTCCTTTATGGGAAGGTAAAGGAACTGGTGTATGTCAAACAGCCGCCCGGGTTTACAAATCCGAAATATCCAGACAGAATATATCGATTAGATAAGGCTCTGTATGGATTGCATCAAGCACCGAGGGCGTGGTACGAGACTCTGTCCAACCATCTGTTAGAAAATGGGTTTGAAAGAGGAAGGATAGACAGTACGCTGTTCGTAAAGAGAAAAGGGGAACACTTCATCTTTGTACAAGTGTACGTCGATGATATCATCTTTGGATCATCAGATGAGCAAATGTGCAAGGATTTTTAAAAGGTGTTGAAGTCAAAATTCGAGATGAGTGCAATGGGTGAGTTGAATTTCTTTCTGGGGTTGCAAGTCGATCAGAGGAAGGAAGGAATGTTTATTCATCAGACGAAGTATGTCTATGACATATTAGAGCGATTCAGGATGGAAGGAACAAAGTTGACTGCTCATTTCAGCACGCCGATTCAAGTGAACCACAATCTCGGACCGGGTACTGAAAGTGATACCGATGTGGATCCGACGTTATATCAGGCCATGATTGGGTCACTTATGTATTTAACTGCTTCAAGACCTGACATTATGTTTGTTGTTTGCATTTGTGCTAGGTTTCAAGCTAATCCGATAGAGATGCATATGAAAGCTGTGAAGCAGATTCTACGATACCTCAAGTCGAAACCGAAGCTGGGTCTTTGGTATCATGCGGAGGGCGATCTGGAATTTGAGGCGTTCACGGATTCAGACTACGGAGGATGTAGCTTGACGCGCAAGTCAACAACTGGAGGTTGTCAGTTCCTAGGAGGGACGCTAGTTTCCTGGCAATGCAAGAAACAGACTTCGGTAGCCGTGTCAACGTGCGACGCCGAATATGTTGCTGCTGGTAGATGTTGTTCACAGGTTTTGTGGATACAACAACAATTGCGGGATTACGGTTTGGCTTATACTCAAACTCCTATTAGGATAGATGACCAATCTACAATTGCTATAACTAATAATCCAGTTAAACACAGTAAAACAAAGCACATAGACATAAGACATCATTTTATACGTGATTGTGCTGAAAAGAATTTAATAAAGCTGGTAAAAGTAGCAACGGATGATAATAATGCAGATTTGTTTACCAAAGCTTTTGATAAGTAGGGTTTTGAATATTTGATTCAACTAAATGGAATGCGTAACCCAGAGTGAATTGACCTTAGTACATTTTTTATTTATTTTTATAGCAGTAGTTTTTCTTTCTTTTTATAGTAAGTCTAGTAGCTTAGGATAGTTTCCTTTTATAGTAAGTTAGTAGATTATTTTTCCTTATTTTATTTATGAAAAACAAAAGAAAAAAGAGAGAAAACCATAAAAAGTTCAAAAAAGGAGAATATCAGAAAAAGAGTTAAGTCTTAAATACATAGGTTCAAAGTGACGAAAATTAGCACAGTTGATACAATCTCTAAGGGTTTAGCTTTCACACATAATGCACCTAAAATTCTAAGTGTTATACATTATCCTGTTTGATATGTTGGTAGGCATAATACATATAGGGAGTCTCCAGGCTAATAAAATATTCAAGAAAAAGTCAGACGTGTCACTAACTTAGATATATGACCAATTGGTCTTAATTTTTATGTTAGAGACATACAGACTTTGATTCTAAATGATGTATGCAAACTTTCTGGGGATGTATAGCAACATCAGATACATCTGAAAGAACTGGAACGAATAGAAAAATCATGATACTTAATTGAGAGTCAAAACAAGTAACTCTGTTGTACGTAAGTATAGACCTGTTGCCTCTGTTTTGATTCGAGTTAGCAAGATAAGTCGCTCTGTTGTACGTCGGTACAGACCTGTCACCGCCGTCTTACTAGCTTTAAAAATAAACCTTAAGACAAACTAAGACACTTTGTTGTATGTAAATACAGACCTGTGCCCGATGTTTGCCTTCTAAAGAAAGTTTGCAAATACCAAAAAGTTATAATCATTGTGTGTATGCCTTAATCATAAAAGTATGTCTAAGTATGAGTCACGTAAGAAAATGTCTTGATAAATAAAAAGGCCAAGGGATATCCTGAAGTGTAACATGTTTAAAGGGAAAACAATACCAACAATTGGCTAGAAATGTATGTCACGACAAACAATCAAAGGAATCAAAATTTCCTAAGTGTGAAAGTTTGAATACTGAAAGTGCGTATTTGACACCGCTATCTGATTGAACCTTCCTTTGACAATACTCGTCAAAAATATTCTGTTAAGTGTTAAGTATAGGTTGTAAATTTTTAAATAATATAGATTAATCTAAGTTTAATTTTTGTTCACAATTTTAACTTTAATTTATTTGTATTTTATTATTTACTTAATTTTTTAATTTTATTTTTACTTAGGAAAATGGTCAAAATTACTTAGTGTGCATTCCTAGTTGAATAAAATAAACGTTGCGTGAAAATCTTGTGCTTAGGGTAAAAGATTTGGCATAGTTTATTCCGTTACACGAAAAGGTTGAAAATGTTGAATTTAATTCAAAGGTTTTCGAGATTTTCAAATTTTCAAAGTTAAATTCGAGTTTAACCAAAATCGAATATATATTCGAATTTGGCAGGGTCTTCGAATTTGCTGATAAATTCGAAAGTGGACAAACTCGAGAGTGGTTGGTATAAATAGGTCAACAGTGATGGTCATAAATCACCTACTTTCGAATTTGCCCTTTCGAGTTTATTAACAGCGATTTCGAGTTTGTTGCTTCGAGTTTGTCGTTTTTCGAGTTTCATACTATTCGTCGAGTTTTGTTCATTTGTGTTCGAGACTACTAACCAATCTAGGTATAATCAACTGTATTGTACAAGATTTAGGTGGTTTTAGACTTCATTTGAGCCAAAATTAACGGATTTTGAAGTTTTAAACGTGGATAGTTTGTATTTCAAAATAACAAACTTTGAACCGGTGAAACATCAAATTGACCACAAATATCTTTGATTAGAACCTATTAGGACAAATGAACGTAATTTTCTAAGTCTAAAAAGGTTAAAATCTTGGATTCATGTTGTTATCTGTACCGA